>CM046443.1:40909330-41388867 GCA_025506515.1 Flaveria trinervia | reverse complement strand
AATGTGGCTTACCAACTTGTCTGCTAATGATGTCTACACTCTATACAAGTGGCCACTTTCTATGATACGCGGGATATAGTACAAGCCCTCCCCAGAATGTCATAAGACTCTGTTTTGCATTTGAGATTCATGCAGGAGTCACAAAAGAGGATAAGTACAAGAAGTATGAGGAGGTAATGAAGAAAACAAGACATTAGAGAGATCTAGGTCCAAGGGGGAGTTTGTTGATACATGTATGTCCCTAGATCATGATATGAATGTAATAGATCTTGTTTGTTTGATTCTGATGTAATGCTTGGAATGATTAATGAAATGATATTAGTTGTTTGTTATTTATGATGTTTAATATTTCATTAATGAGTCGATGTTGAATTGGTTAATTAGGTTTGTGGTTGTTTGAATTGTTACATATAATGTTATATTAATTAATACATTCAAACTTAACAAAATGAAGTTCTCATGCGAATGGCCCATGCGAATGGACCATACGCATGAATAAATTCATATGAATGACTCAGTCGCACGACTGAACCAGGAGACTGGATCAGTCGTATGATTGTAACATAAGATTGGCTCAGTCACACGACTGAACACTCAGTCGTGCGGATGAATCAACTGCATGGTTCAATCGCACGACTGAACCATACTAATGGTTCAGTCGCACGAATGAACAATACTAACCTATAAATACAACCCAATTCGTGGAAAAAGGTGAGCATTCATTCTATTTCGACTCCAGACGTACCCTAGCCATCCAGAAGCCTCCAAGTTGATACTCCAAGTTCATAGGACGCTGTAGATCGATTCCTAATCGATTCTTAACGTTTGATTCAATACTTTATTGATTTTACGTGCGTTCTCACTGATTGGATCTCCAATCAAATAGGATTCCGCACTATTTGGTTTGGTTTACACGTTAATCATTCTGTATTTCATTCAATACCAGGTCCTAACAATATTGAACTAAAACAACCAAAACTCAACAAATCATGAGCATTAAGACTCTGATACCATATTGTTGGTCCATTTGATCATATTACAGTGCAAATGAAATGAAGAATCGTTCAATATCAAACACACAAACTAAACAAGATGAACAATGAAGATCGAAAACAATAACAACTCATTCAATATAAGACAATGAAGATCATAACATTCAATAACATCAAAGCACAAGGATATTTCTACGAATTTCCTGCTTAGAAAAGGTAACTTGCAACAAGGATCAACGATTAGGGTTTTGCAAGCTTACCTACAATGGTAAGGATCAAAAATTATATATAGCAATCTTAGTTTCGCCTGGCAAAAATAGTAGTTTCTCCGAGCGAACTAATCAGCTGACTGTGAGCGAAACTATAGTTTCGCTCACAGCTTTGCTGGACTGCAAAACTACATAAATCTAATCACATACAAAACGAAACTAACAAAAGACCTATTATAAGCAAAAGTAAACATTCTAATCTAAGGTGAGTCCAACCTATACATGATCTTCAATTTGGTAACTGGAATACCAAAGAAAGAGTTTACAAGTGATGATCATTATGTTGCATGCCTAAAAGGGAAGCAACATAAGGTATCTCATAAGCCTAAGGAAAGAAACTGCATCACTACACCCCTACACTTGTTACATATGGATCTCTTTGGCCCTACCAGTGTAATGAGTTTAGGAAGGACCTCTTATTGTTTAGTGATCACAAATGACTTTACAAGATTCACTTGGGTTTTCTTCCTTAGAAGTAAGGATAAGACCCCTGAGATTCTGAAGAATTTCATCCTAAAGATTGAGAATTAATTTGATCACAAGGTCAAAACCATAAGATGTGATGAGGGAACTGAATTCTAGAACCAAATCCTTGATACATTTTGTGATGAAAAGGGTATTAGAAGACAATATAGTGCTCCTAGGACTCCTCAACAAAATGGTGTTGCTGAGAGGAGAAATAGGACACTTATTGAAGCTGCAAGAACCATGTTGTCTGATTCTAAGCTGCCCATCACCTTCTGGGCAAAGGTAGTCAACACTGCCTGCTATGTGCAGAATAGAGTTTTAGTGGTTAAGACTCATGGCAAGACTCCTTATGAACTTTGGCATAAAAGGAAACCTTTCATTGGTTTTCTCAAGTCATTTGGATGTCCTTGCACCATCTTGAATACCAAAGATCAAATTGCCAAATTTGCTGAGAAATCAGATGATGGACATTTTATTGGATATTCTTCCTAACCTAAGGCTTATAGAGTATACAATCTCAGAACTAGAATTGTTGAGGAGTCAGCCAATGTGACTTTCAATGAACACACACCCTGTGTGGCTGGTTCTGGTCCTGATTGGTTGTTTGATCTTGATTTAGTTACCAACTATTTTAACAAATCTTGTGAGACTATTTTAGGATCTGCAGAAATCTTACTTATAGGTGATCCAGACCCAAGATTTGAGCTAAGAAGACCTTCAAGTAACACATCTTCAGCTCCAGTTGTAATAATTCTGCAAACGAAGTTACTATTAGCACCATAATGACAAATTCAGCTGACTCATCTGGGATGCCTTCAAATTCCAGCTCAGAGGCTCCATAACCAGATAAAGACACTTCAAATGCAGAAGAAAATGATGGAGGTGGTGATAGTGATCAGGAATTTCTTGATGCTGATAACCACTCCATAGAAGACAACATTAATGTTGTCACACACTCATTGGATCAAGTCTCTCTTGATAAGTGTGCTGATGTGGTGGGAGAAACATCCATGCTAGATCTAAATTTCTCTAATTTAGATCTCTCTCAGCAACTTGTTGTGATCCCTTAGCTAAGGATCCACAAGTCTCACCCCACCACAAACATCATTGGATATATTTACATAGGGGTAAGAACAAGAGGACAAACCCATGAAGCAAATGTTTGTCTTCAATCTTGTTTCTTATCCCAGATAGAGCCAAAGAAAATTGATGAGGCTCTGAAGGATGGAAGTTGGGATGAAGCTATGCAAGAGGAGCTGCTTCAATTCAAAAGGTAGAAAGTTTGAAACCTTTGTCCTCTTCCTCATAGGAAGACTACTATTGGAACCAAATGGGTGTTTAGGAACAAGAAGGATGATAGAGGCACTGTCATCAATAATAAATCTAGACTAGTTGTTCAAGGATACACATAAGAAGAAGGGATTGACTACACTGATGTCTTTGCTCCTGTAGCAAGACTGGAAGCTGTTAGGATATTCCTGGCATTTGTTGCATCCAAGAACTTCAAGGTCTATCAACTTGATGCCAAGTGTGCTTTTCTTTATGGAGTGATTGATGAAGAGATGTATGTCAAACAACCACCTAGTTTTGCAGATCCTGATCATCCTAATTATGTTTGCAAGCTTGACAAAGCTCCTTATGGGTTGCATCAGGCTCCCAGGAAGTGGTATGAAACTCTATCTTAGTATCACTACAAGCATGGATATAGAAGGGGTACTATAGATAGAACTCTCTTCATCAAAGGATAGGGAAATGACTTAATGCTAGTTCAAGTATATATAGATGACATCATCTTTGGTTCAACTAATCCAAGGCTCTGCAAAGACTTTGAGAAGCTGATGAAGGACAGATTTGAAATGAGTGCCATGGGGGAACTCAATTTCTTTTTGGGAATTCAAGTGAAGCAAGTTGAAGGTGGCATCTTCATTAGTCAGCTAAAGTATGTTCAAGACATACTTAAGAGATTCAACATGACTGATTGTAAGATTGCTAAGACACCCATAGCAAGAAACCACTCCCTTGGACCTGATCTTGAGGGGGAGTGTGTGGATGAACACCTTTACAGGGCTATGATTGGGTCTCTTATATATCTTACAGCTAACAGGCCTGATATCATGTTTGTTACATGTATTTGTGCAAGATATCAAGCCAACCCTAAGATGTCTCGCCTTATCACTATCAAAAGGATTCTAAGATACCTCAAAGGTGCTTCAACACTTGATCTATGGTATCCTAATAATTCTGACTTCAATCTGTATGCTTATACAAAAAGTGATTATGGTGGTTGCAACATGACTGCAAAGTTCACATCTGGGGGATGCTAGTTTCTTGGTCGAAGGATTGTCTCACAGCAATGCAAGAAACAATCTTGTGTCTCTACATCAACTGCTGAAGCTGAATACATTGATGCTACAAGTTTTTGTGCTTAAGTGCTATGGATTCAAAATCAGATGCTTGACTATAGATTAAACTTCAAGGAGACTCCGATTCACATAGACAACAACAGTGCTATCTCTATCATAGAGAATCCTGTGCAGCACTCAAGGACCAAACACATCAACATCAGGTATCATTTAATTAGAGATAATTTTGGAAAAGGATTAATTAAACTAGTCAAAGTCCACACAAATGAACAATATGCTGATCTGTTCACAAGGCTTTTGATGAATAAAGATTTAAATATCTTATATCAGCTATTGGGATGATAAACTTTGAGTAGATTTTTCTTAAAACTAATTCTTATTATTTCTTAAAATCTGTGTTCCTAAGTTGTCTAATTCATCATTTTCATAAGCTCTTGTTTTCTTTGGATGAAAATCTTTTGAAGACTTTCCTTAGATTTCTGAAAGTTTTGATCCTTCAGAAGATATGCTTTTATCTTCGGAAGAAAATCATGCTTTCAAAACAAATAACTGTCTAAGTAATTTACCTTTGGAAGAAATTTCTGAAATATCTTTTGAAGCTTATACTTGTCCCAGACACTTATATGTTTTCAAAGACTATTTTCTTCGAAAGCAAAATTAACTCTCAGAAGCTTTATTCCTCTGAACAAAGCATTCAAGTCTTAATTTTTCTTCCGAAGCAAAATTTTCACAACTCTTAGGAAAATCTTCCAAAGTCATTTTAGCTTCGAAGCTTTTTCATTAAAACTTTCGAAGATAATTACCTTTGGAAGAAATTTCTGAAATATCTTTTGAAGCTTAATACTTGTCCCAGACACTTATATGTTTTCAAAGACTATTTTCTTCGAAAGCAAAATTAACTCTCAGAAGCTTTATTCCTCTGAACAAAGCATTCAAGTCTTAATTTTTCTTCCGAAGCAAAATTTTCACAACTCTTAGGAAAATCTTCCAAAGTCATTTTAGCTTCGAAAGCTTTTTCATTAAAACTTTCGAAGATAATTTACCTTTGGAAGCTTTTTGACTTCCAAGAAAATTACTTTTTGAGCAAAAGCAAACTACTTTTTTAGAGGTGGGACCGACATCCGGATTTCAAAGTTTATTCTCTTTCATTAACTTTGTCTTAAATCCTTTTCACATATAAACCCAAGGTTCCCCCTCTTTCTATCATCTTCTTCTTTCCTCCAAACCTAAACCCCAAATTTCTCTCTGAAATTACTGTTGGACCAAAAGAACCAATGAGCCGGATCAGAAAAACCTTTAAGTCCACAGACGTCACAACAACTACTGAAGACCACAACAGCTGAAGACAACAGCTGATTACAAAGTCTGAAGACAAGTGCTGAAGACAAAGTCTGAAGACACAAGTGCTGAAGACAAAGTCTGAAGACACAAGTGCTGAAGACAAAGTCTGAAGACACAAGTGCTGAAGACAAAGTCTGAAGACACAAGTGCTGAAGACAAAGTCTGAAGACACAAGTGTTGAAGACAAAGTCTGAAGACACAAGTGCTGAAGACAAAGTCTGAAGACACAAGTGCTGAAGACCAAAGTATCAGACGTTGTCACAACAGCTGAAGAGGTCTTCTTCAGTAGTTGTGACGGTTTACCTTTCAGTAGTTTTATGTTTTATCTTTTCAGTAGTTTGACACAATAGCTGAAGAATACTTCTTTAGTTGTTGTGCTCATCAGTATTTTTATATTTATCAGTAGTTTTGTAAAACGACTGAAGAGCTTGTTCTTCAGTCGTTGTAGTTTCAGTAGTTTCTTATCAGTAGTTTCTTATTTTGTACTTAACACTCTGATATGTTCTCAGTAGTTGTGAACATTTCAGTAGTTTGTTAAGAGTTAGTTATTTTTTGTAATAGATCTGCCAGTTGTCACTTACCCGTGATAATAGCAGCGATTGCACTCTATATAAGGAGTGTCAACCTATTGTAATGAATGAATGATTTGATCAGAAATATTCGATATTATTGAAACATTCCTTGTTACAGAAATATATTCTCTCGTTATAACCATATTTGTTCTTAATGCATACAAGTATCAAACTCTTGCTACAATTTGTCAAATTCTTGTTCTTATTCCGTTGTGCTACGCTCAGTTACATCAAACTTGCGATCACTGATCCTGACAAATGGTATCAAAGCATGTTAATCATTGATCAATCTAATAGTTGATCATTGAAATTGCTATTCAAGATCCAAGTTTGACTGAATTAGCATTTTTGTGTTTTGCAAGAAACGGTTATAAAGATTGAATTTTTTGTGTTTTCTGGTCATTCATCCTGAGATTTTCTCTTGGTTTTCATTGAGTCTGTTGTGGTCTTTATAAAAAACGTTTAAAAGCTTGAATTAAATTGTATTTGGACTCAAAATGACTACTCCTTCTAATGATCCTCACAATACTGGTTCCTCAACCAAGCCTCCAATGCTGGTTAGGAATGAGTATAACATATGGCAACGACGAATGCTCCATCACCTGTCTGTTAACAGCGCAGGTTGTTGGACATCAGTGGTACATGGTCCACACAAGCCTATGGTGAATAACCCGGAAACCAATCAAATGGTTCCGAAGAGGAGGGAGCAATACTCAGATGAGGATAAGAATTTGTTTGAGATTGATGCAAAAGCCCATGGAATTCTGGCCATGGCACTGCCTAATGAAATCTATTCTGGGCTAATGCATCATGAAACTACCCATGACCTCTGGAATGCCTTGAAAGAACAATTTGGAGGAACAGATGAGGTCTTGGCAAATAATAGAGAAATCCTTGCCCAACAATACGAGACATTCTCTCATAGGAAGGGTGAGACACTGACTCAACAGTTCGAGCGGTTCTCTTGTTTGATCTCTGAATTAAAAATGGTCAAACATGAGTACACCAATAGCCAGATGAATAACAGATTTCTTAGATCACTGCCTGAGAGATGGGACACATACACTATTGTCCTACGCTCCAGTGCAAATTTGGACAAACTATCTCTCACCCAACTCCATGGGAAATTGCTCACATTTGAGAGAGAGATAGAACAGAAACGAAAACTGTCTTCATCTGGAAAGCTCACTGGCAACACTGCCTTGGTTGGTCATGAGTTAGAATATGCTTCATCTGAATGCCAGTATGATGAGCATATTGACTTCTCTTCAAACACTTTTGATTCTGCATTGTGAGTGTTGATAGTCAGTTTACTGGATGTAATAATGACAATCTATGCTTCATCAAGGATGATCTCAAGGGGATTGCTGCTGATGACTTAGAAGAGATGGATATTTTGAGCCAAATGGCCTTGATAAATATCAGATCTCAGAAGTTCTACAAAAGAACTGGAAGAAAGTTCCCAGGACTCTCTGGCAAAACCAAGTTGTTTTTGACAAGAGTAAGTTGAAGTGTCACAAATGCCACAGGCTTGGACACTTTGCTAGAGAATGCAGATCATCTGGATCAATTCCTCTGCACCTTTTGTGACTTTCCCGTGCTAGTTCAACAACACAGAGGGCAACATCCTGTCAATTTAGTCATCATTCTCAACCACAATCTCCTGCATATTTGTACCTCAGGGTCAAATGCCATATCCTTACCTTGTTATTACATGCCACAGTCAAATCAGTTCAAGTTCCTATAGTAACACAACCTCATGCACTACCAGAACCTCAACCATCTCAATCTCATCAACCTCCTCAACCTCAACAACACAACTTCTTCACCCCTGGAGGTGTTGACTGGAGCAGTTTACGGATGACATGTCTGGTCATGAACAATGTTCATAGGTGCTGGTCAACATGGTGGTGATAGTCTTTTGGGAATCTGGCTCTCACGGCCCTGGAGTCTACTGAGGGTTCCTGCTCAAATGCATATCTTCACAGGTAACTCAGGTATCTTCAGAGGCTAAAGCAAGTTATTTCTGAATCATGCATTGATGCCTTTGTCTCAATAGAGAGGCAAATGTAGCATAATAATCATCAAAACTTGAGCTTGAGAAAACCATTTCCAAAAGAAAAGCTGAGTTTGAGTCTGCTCCTAATTGTAAAAATGATAAGTTATAAGCTTAAATCCCAACTAAATGATGAAAAGGCTAAGTAGAGGTTATTCTGGATGACCAGAGAAATCTAAAAGAAACCCTTGCAGTCACCCAGGTAAAGTGTGATCGATGGGTACAATCATGCAAAGGTTTCGAAATGCTTCTTAATAAGCAATTGCTTCCAATGTGAAGTTTGGTATTGGTTACAATCACATGCTCCTCCTACAGATTTGCTTCAAGAGCAGAAGTGAAATCTGATGGAGAAAGCAATAACCAATCCACCTCATCATGTGATTCACCTTTTGATAGAGCATCATCAAAAGTTGAAGTCAGCACTAAGCCTTCTCAGAACCCATCAGCTGATATGATGGTTCTACTGCTGACACTCACATGATAAAAGAGATTATCAACTCAGGAGTTATTTCTGAAAGTCCTGAGAGGACTGGAGGAGAGCAAGATTAACACCTGAAGTTCAAACTCCAACTAATGAAGCACTGAAGAGAAGAAAACTATCAGTAGAAAGAGTTTGAAGACTACTAAAGAGGAAGTCAAGAAAGCAAATAATGCTTCTAAAGTACTGAAAAGCAAGTCTTCAGTAGTTTCATCCTCTTTAGTTGATGATCATCATAAGAGAAGAAGAAACCATGGAAGTATGTGGTTTGTTCAATCATCTTACAGATGATTGTTGGTACAAAAGGGGATCCAAACTCAAACATAAAGAAGAAATTCAAGAGAAAATGGCTAATTGAAAATTGAGTTTGGAGCCACATTTGTACCAGCAACATCAAATACTGTAACCCTCAAGTCCATACAGAAATCCAAAAAGGAAGGGGGTTAAAAGGTAACAGCTGAGATTGCTCAAAAGAAGAAGGTGCAACATAGGAACTTATCAAACCAATGCCAATGTGTCTGGAAGAGCTGAAAGCCTTATCCCAAAATCAGACACAACTGGTTATGATGGTTCAACATCTATTAGGAAGAGTTAACCAATTAGATGTCCTATGTTGAATCCACAGAAAAGGAGGTCCAAGCCTAAGGATTCCTTCTTCACCAGCTTCTTCCTCTCAGGCTGTTGGTTCCAACAAACATGTAGTTTACCATCTGTTGATGAGAACAGGCCAAGACCAAAAAGGTTTGGGTCTTAAAATCTAACTAATTTGTTGTATCTTGCAGGGTTCTTCAACATACCTCAGAGGCATCTGGTATGTAGACAGTGGAGGATCCATGCATTATGACAGGAAACAGATCACTTCTTAATGACTACTCTCAAGGAAGGAAGGGGTGTGTTATTTGGCATTGATGCAAAAGGTTACATCATTGACAAAGGCTTTGTTCCAATGGGGAAATAAAGTTTGATGATGGTAACCATGTGAAAATCTCAAGTACAACCTCTTGAGTGTCAGTCAAATGTGTGACAAAGGCCATGTTGCTCTTTTCACCAGTCAGAACTGTCGGATTCTGTCATCCAAAGTTCTAAATTGATTGATAAGGTGTTGGAGAACACACTCTCCTAAAGGCCAACAGGACAGGAAGAGTGTATGCCTTAGATCTTTCCAAGAAAATAGATCTCAAAGGCCATCCTTGCCTATTTTCCAAGGCTTCCCCCAAGAATCTATTCTATGGCATAGAAGGCTGGGTCATGTTAATCTCAAAAACATGAATCAGCTGATAACCATGGTTTAGTAAGGGGACTGCCAATAAGGAGTTCAAGTGTGAAGATAACTGCACTGCCTGTTTAAAAGGAAAACAACACAAAGCTCATTTCCCTCCATAGAAGAACCTAAGTCCACTGCCTGCTTATAGCTTCTTCACATGGATCTCTTTGGTCCTGTGAAAGTGATGAGTATGGCTAAGAAGAAATACTGTCTGGTAATTGTGGATGATTACTCAGATTTGTATGGACTTTCTTCTTGCATTCAAAGGATGAGGCTGCACAGTCCATTATGAACTTTGTGTTACACGTTGAGAAGCAGTATTCCCTACCAGTTAAGTGTGTGAGGAGTGATAATGGTACTGAATTTAGAAACCACACACTTGATGAGTATTACTTATCAAAGGGAATCAGAGGCAGTATAGCATCCCAAGAAATCCTGAGCAAAATGGAGTAGTGGAGAGAAAGAACAGGACACTTATTGAAGCTGCAAGGTCCATGTTGGCTGATTCGGACTGCCAATGACTTTTTGGGCTGAAGCTGTCAATACAGCTTGCTATGTACAGAATAGAGTTCTAGTAAATCAGAGGTTGATGAAGACTCCATATGACGTTCTTCATCATTTGGCCCCTCTAATTTCATTCTTCATAGCATTTGGGTGTCCTTGTTTCATTCTCAACACACGGGATCAACTCCAAAATTTGATCCTAAGGTGGATGCAGGGTACTTTGTTGGTTATTCATCAACTTGCAAAGCATACAGAGTCTTCAACTGCAGAACAAAGATGGTTGAAGAGACTCTACATGTAAGTTTAATGAATCTCTAAGGACAAGATTCCACAAAGCCCTGTGGAGCTATTGATTTGGACATACTGCAATATTTCCTTATCAAACTCCTGTTGTTTCTCCTTGTCAACAGTTCACCACCTGGTGGTACTGCTGGTGATGATGATGATGATAGCAGTACTCACCTATTCAGGTTTAGTGATCAACTGCCTGATTCAGCTAGACCTGATGTTCCTGTAGCTCCAGTAGCACCATCCACAACAAATGCTGATGAGATTTCTTCAAATTCAACCTCCTTTGAATTACCATCCACTGATTGGTTTCAAGGAAATGATTCACCATCACCATCTGTTGCTGCTGAACCTACTGCAAACACTTGCACAGATCTCATTGTGTATCAAGATCTGAAGAATCACCCTATGTCTCAGATCATTGGTGATATCACTGCTCGCGTATCAACAAGAAGTCAATTGTCAAATTTCTGCTTCTATGCTCTCTTCATCAGTCAGCAAGAGCCAAAGAATTATCACATTGCTTTAGAGGACAATGGATGGGTTGATGCCATGCAGCTTGAGCTTCTTCAGTTCAAGAAACAGCAAGTGTGGGAACTGGTTCCTCTACCTCCAGGTAAGTGTGCAATAGGCACTAAATGGGTGTTTATGAACAAAATTGATGAAAATGGGCTTATTGTTAAGAACAAGGCGAGACTGGTTGTTCAGGGGTTTGCACAAGAAGAAGGTATTGATTATGATCTGTTCGTCTGAGGCATATACAAGGGGTTAGTAGTCGAAGCTCTGAATGAAGCAGGAGCAGGGAGCAGGATTGAGCTAGCCAAATACTCGAAAGCAACACTCACCTCCAAAATGCTAACTCAGCCTGTCAACATTCCCTCTCCAAACAACACAACCACAACCCACAAAAACAACTCCCTTACCATCTAAACCAACAGCCGATGATGCACCTAAGAAGAAGAAGAGAAGGGTGGGAGGGCTAGAAGAAGAAGAAGAAAAGGATGATGTGGAAGAAGATAGGCTGCCTCTGTCTGCAGTCCTAACATTGGCTAAAGCCAAACCCATGCCCATCACTCCACCTCACAGATGGAAGCTGTGAGAGTAAAGATTGAAGAAGAAGCAGCAAAAGCTCATGATGATGAAATGCTGAAAAGCATCAACAAAACTTATGCTACTTCGTCATCAATAATAAGTATGAGGAAAGAAGCTCTGAGGTTGTACACCCTTGCCAACACATTCAATATCAGAAGGAAAAGGTGAGAGTATGGCCTGATCCTAGGGTGGCTCACAGGATTGTAAAGAAAGACATTCCTTCGAGATACAAGGCCAAGTCAAAAGGATCGTAGATGAAGAGATCACAGTGGTCCTTGTAGTATCACCCTCGGAGATTGTAGAAGATTCAAGAAGGCCTATGAGACTAAACAACCACCCCAAAAGATGTTAGAGAACAGTATTATTAAAAAGGGGTTAGTCTACAAGAGGCTTGAGAACTTCAAACAAAATGAGCTCGGGGTTACTTGAAGGGACTCATCCTGATGAGTTTGCATACAGACAGATTACAACAGTTGAGCTCAAAAATGGTAAACAGGCCAAGTACATCTCAGAGCTGTATGGGCGTGAAGGATTGTTTGATGGTGAAGCCGAGAACCTGACCATGGAAGAACAAATTATGTTTCTCAGAGCATACACCAGAGAATCCTACAGGCTTATACATGGGAAGTGAGTCTCATGGATGGGGGAATAGCTCAGTGTCCAATTCCCCAATACAGAGCTCCCATCCATACATTGCCAACCAAATCATCAGAGACTCATTTCCAGGCCAGTGCTTATATGGGTCATCTTCTCAACTGATCAAGAAGGAAAAAGACCAACCATTCTGCCAACAATAAGTGGGACCTCAATAAAGTTAAAGGTTTTGGCTGCATTGGTTCAGGGGGAGTTTGTTGGACCAAAAGAACCAATGAGCCGGATCAGAAAAACCTTAAGTCCCACAGACGTCACAACAACTACTGAAGACCACAACAGCTGAAGACAACAGCTGATTACAAAGTCTGAAGACAAGTGCTGAAGACAAAGTCTGAAGACACAAGTGCTGAAGACAAAGTCTGAAGACACAAGTGCTGAAGACAAAGTCTGAAGACACAAGTGCTGAAGAAAAGTCTGAAGACACAAGTGCTGAAGACCAAAGTATCAGACGTTGTCACAACAGCTGAAGAGGTCTTCTTCAGTAGTTGTGACGGTTTACCTTTCAGTAGTTTTATGTTTTATCTTTTCAGTAGTTTGACACAACAGCTGAAGAATACTTCTTCAGTTGTTGTGCTCATCAGTAGTTTTATATTTATCAGTAGTTTTGTAAAACGACTGAAGAGCTTGTTCTTCAGTCGTTGTAGTTTCAGTAGTTTCTTATCAGTAGTTTCTTATTTTGTACTTAACACTCTGATATGTTCTCAGTAGTTGTGAACATTTCAGTAGTTTGTTAAGAGTTAGTTATTTTTTGTAACAGATCTGCCAGTTGTCACTTACCCGTGATAACAGCAGCGATTGCACTCTATATAAGGAGTGTCAACCTATTGTAATGAATGAATGATTTGATCAGAAATATTCTATATTATTGAAACATTCCTTGTTACAGAAATATATTCTCTCGTTATAACCGTATTTGTTCTTAATGCATACAAGTATCAAACTCTTGCTACAATTTGTCTAATTATTGTTCTTATTCCGTTGTGCTACGCTCAATTACATCAAACTTGCGATCACTGATCCTGACAAATGGTATCAAAGCATGTTAATCACTGATCGATCTAATAGTTGATCATTGAAATTGCTATTCAAGATCCAAGTTTGACTGAATTAGCATTTTTGTGTTTTGCAAGAAACGGTTATAAAGATTGAATTTTCTGTGTTTTCTGGTCATTCATCCTGAGATTTTCTCTTGGTTTTCATTGAGTCTGTTGTGGTCTTTATAAAAAACGTTTAAAAGCTTGAATTAAATTGTATTTGGACTCAAAATGACTACTCCTTCCAATGATCCTCACAATACTGGTCCTCAACCAAGCCTCCAATGCTGGTTAGGAATGAGTATAACATATGGCAACGACGAATGCTCCATCACCTGTCTGTTAACAGCGCAGGTTGTTGGACATCAGTGGTACATGGTCCACACAAGCCTATGGTGAATAACCCGGAAACCAATCAAATGGTTCCGAAGAGGAGGGAGCAATACTCAGATGAGGATAAGAAGTTGTTTGAGATTGATGCAAAAGCCTATGGAATTCTGGCCATGGCACTGCCTAATGAAATCTATTCTGGGCTAATGCATCATGAAACTACCCATGACCTCTGGAATGCCTTGAAAGAACAATTTGGAGGAACAGATGAGGTCTTGGCAAATAATAGAGAAATCCTTGCCCAACAATACGAGACATTCTCTCATAGGAAGGGTGAGACACTGACTCAACAGTTCGAGCGGTTCTCTTGTTTGATCTCTGAATAAAAATGGTCAAACATGAGTACACCAATAGCTAGATGAATAACAGATTTCTCAGATCACTGCCTAAGAGATGGGACACATACACTATTGTCCTACGCTCCAGTGCAAATTTGGACAAACTATCTCTCACCCAACTCCATGGGAAATTGCTCACATTTGAGAGAGAGATAGAACTAGAAAAGAAAACTGTCTTCATCTGGAAAGCTCACTGGCAACACTGCCTTGGTTGGTCATGAGTTAGAATATGCTTCATCTGAATGCCAGTATGATGAGCATATTGACTTCTCTTCAAAACTTTTGATTCTGCATTTGTGAGTGTGATAGTCAGTTTACTGGATGTAATAATGACAATCTATGCTTCATCATGGATGATCTCAAGGGGATTGCTGATGATGACTTAGAAGAGATGGATATTTTGAGCCAAATGGCCTTGATAAATATCAGATCTCAGAAGTTCTACAAAAGAACTGGAAGAAAGTTCCCAGGACTCTCTGGCAAAACCAAAGTTGGTTTTGACAAGAGTAAGTTGAAGTGTCATAAATGCCACAGGCTTGGACACTTTGCTAGAGATGCAAATCATCTGGATCTAATTCCTCTGCACCTTTTGTGACTTCCCTGGCAATAGTCAACAACACAGAGGGCAACATCCTGTCAATTCTAGTCATCATTCTCAACCACAATCTCCTGCATATTTTGTTCCTCAGGGTCAAATGCCATATCCTTACCCTTGTTATTACATGCCACAGTCAAATCAAGTTCAAGTTCCTATAGTAACACAACCTCATGCACTACCAGAACCTCAACCATCTCAATCTCATCAACCTCCTCAACCTCAACAACACAGCTTCTTCACCCCTGGAGGTGTTGACTGGAGCAGTTTACCGGATGACATGTCTGGTCATGAACAACTGTTCACAGGTGCTGGTCAACATGGTGGTGATAGTCCTTTTGGGAATCTGGCTCTCACGGCCCTGGAGTCTACTGAGGGTTCCTGCTCAAATGCATCATCTTCACAGGTAACTCAGGTATCTTCAGAGGCTAAAGCCAAGTTATGTTCTGAATCATGCATTGCTGCCTTTGTCTTAATTAGAGAGGCAAATGTAGCATTAATAAATCAAAAAATTGAGCTTGAGAAAACCATTTCCAAAAGAAAAGCTGAGTTTGAGTCTGCTCCTAATTGTAAAAATGATAAGATTTATAAGCTTAAATGCCAACTAATTGATGAAAAGGCTAAGCTAGAGGTTATTCTGGATGACCAGAGAAATCTAAAAGAAACCCTTGCAGTCACCCAGGTAAAGTGTGATCGATGGGTACAATCATGCCAAAGGTTTCGAAATGCTTCTAATAAGCAATCTGCTTCCAATGTGAAGTTTGGTATTGGTACAATCACACTGCTCCTCCTACAGATTTTGCTTCAAGAGCAGAAGTGAAATCTGATGGAGAAAGCAATAACCAATCCACCTCATCATGTGATTCACCTTTTGATAGAGCATCATCAAAAGTTGAAGTCAGCACTAAGCCTTCTCAGAACCCATCAGCTGATATTGATGGTTCTACTGCTGACACTCACATGATAAAAGAGATTATCAACTCAGGAGTTATTTCTGAAAGTCCTGAGAGGACTGGAGAGCAAGATTTAACACCTGAAGTTCAAACCAACTAATGACAGCACTGAAGAGAAGAAAACTATCAGTAGAAAGAGTTTGAGACTACTAAAGAGGAAGTCAAGAAAGCAAATAATGCTTCTAAAGTACTGAAGAGCAAGTCTTCAGTAGTTTCATCCTCTTAGTTGATGATCATCATAAGATGAAGAAGAAACCATGGAGTATGTGGTTTGTTCATCATCTTACAGATGATTGTTGGTACAAAAGGGGATCCAAACTCAAACATAAAGAAGAAATTCAAGAGAAAATGGCTAAATGAAAATTGAGTTTGGAGCCACATTTGTACCAGCAACATCAAATACTGTAACCCTCAAGTCCATACAGAAATCCAAAAAGGAAGGGGTTAAACAGGTAACAGCTGAGATTGCTCAAAAGAAGAAGGTGCAACATAGGAACTTATCAAACTCCAATGCCAATGTGTCTGAAGAGCTGAAAGCCTTATCCAAAATCAGACACAGCTGGTTATGATGGTTCAACATCTATTGGGAAGAGTTAACCAATTAGATGTTCCTATGTTGAATCCACAGAAAAGGAGGTCCAAGCCTAAGGATTCCTTTTTCACCAGCTTCTTCCTCTCAGGCTGTTGTTTCCAACAAACATGTTAGTTTACCATCTGTTGATGAGAACAGGCCAAGACCAAAAAGGTTTGGGTCTTAAAATCTAACTAATTGTTGTATCTTGCAGGGTTTCTCAACATACCTCAGAGGCATCGGTATGTAGACAGTGGAGGATCCATGCATATGACAGGAAACAGATCACTTCTTAATGACTACTCTCAAGGAAGGAAGGGGTTTGTGTCATTTGGCATTGATGCAAAAGGTTACATCATTGGCAAAGGCTTGTTTCCAATGGGGAAATAAAGTTTGATGATGTTAACCATGTGGAAAATCTCAAGTACAACCTCTTGAGTGTCAGTCAAATGTGTGACAAAGGCCATGTTGCTCTTTTCACCAGTCAGAACTGTCGGATTCTGTCATCCAAAGTTCTAAATTTGATTGATAAGGTGTTGGATGAACACACTCTCCTAAAGGCCAACAGGACAGGAAGAGTGTATGCCTTAGATCTTTCCAAGAAAATAGAATCTCAAAGGCATCCTTGCCTATTTTCCAAGGCTTCCCCCAAGAATCTATTCTATGGCATAGAAGGCTGGGTCATGTTAATCTCAAAAACATGAATCAGCTGATAAACCATGGTTTAGTAAGGGGACTGCCAATAAAGGAGTTCAAGTGTGAAGATAACTGCACTGCCTGTTTAAAAGGAAAACAACACAAAGCTTCATTTCTCCATAGAAGAACCTAAGTCCACTGCCTGCTTATAGCTTCTTCACATGGATTCTTTGGTCTTGTGAAAGTGATGAGTATGGCTAAGAAGAAATACTGTCTGGTAATTGTGGATGATTACTCCAGATTTGTATGGACTTTCTTCTTGCATTCAAAGGATGAGGCTGCACAGTCCATTATGAACTTTGTGTTACACGTTGAGAAGCAGTATTCCCTACCAGTAAGTGTGTGAGGAGTGATAATGGTACTGAATTTAGAAACCACACACTTGATGAGTTTTACTTATCAAAGGGAATCAAGAGGCAGTATAGCATCCCAAGAAATCCTGAGCAAAATGGAGTAGTGGAGAGAAAGAACAGGACACTTATTGAAGCTGCAAGGTCCATGTTGGCTGATTCTGGACTGCCAATGACTTTTTGGGCTGAAGCTGTCAATACAGCTTGCTATGTACAGAATAGAGTTCTAGTAAATCAGAGGTTGATGAAGACTCCATATGAAGTTCTTCATCATTTGGCCCCTCTAATTTCATTCTTCAGAGCATTTGGGTGTCCTTGTTTCATTCTCAACACACGGGATCAACTCCAAAATTTTGATCCTAAGGTGGATGCAGGGTACTTTGTTGGTTATTCATCAACTTGCAAAGCATACAGAGTCTTCAACTGCAGAACAAAGATGGTTGAAGAGACTCTACATGTTAAGTTTAATGAATCTCCTAAGGACAAGATTCCACAAAGCCCTGTGGAGCTATTTGATTTGGACATACTGCAATATGTTCCTTATCAAACTCCTGTTGTTTCTCCTGTCAACAGTTCACCACCTGGTGGTACTGCTGGTGATGATGATGATGATAGCAGTACTCACCTATTCAGGTTTAGTGATCAACTGCCTGATTCAGCTAGACCTGATGTTCCTGTAGCTCCAGTAGCACCATCCACAACAAATGCTGATGAGATTTCTTCAAATTCAACCTCCTTTGAATTACCATCCACTGATTGGTTTCAAGGAAATGATTCACCATCACCATCTGTGCTGCTGAACCTACTGCAAACACTTGCACAGATCTCATTGTGTATCAAGATCTGAAGAATCACCCTATGTCTCAGATCATTGGTGATATCACTGCTCGCGTATCAACAAGTAGTCAATTGTCAAATTTCTGCTTCTATGCTCTCTTCATCAGTCAGCAAGAGCCAAAGAATTATCACATTGCTTAAAGGACAATGGATGGGTTGATGCCATGCAGCTTGAGCTTCTTCAGTTCAAGAAACAGCAAGTGGGGAACTGGTTCCTCTACCTCCAGGTAAGTGTGCAATAGGCACTAAATGGGTGTTTATGAACAAAATTGATGAAAATGGGCTTATTGTTAAGAACAAGGCGAGACTGGTTGTTCAGGGGTTTGCACAAGAAGAAGGTATTGATTATGATCTGTTCGTCTGAGGCATATACTAAGGGGTTAGTAGTCGAAGCTCTGAATGAAGCAGGAGCAGGGAGCAGGATTGAGCTAGCCAAATACTCGAAAGCAACACTCACCTCCAAAATGCTAACTCAGCCTGTCAACATTCCCTCTCCAAAACAACCACAACCACAACCCACAAAACCAACTCCCTTACCATCTAAACCAACAGCCGATGATGCACCTAAGAAGAAGAAGAGAAGGGTGTTGAGGCTAGAAGAAGAAGAAGAAAAGGATGATGTGGAAGAAGATAGGCTGCCTCTGTCTGCAGTCCTAACATTGGCTAAAGCCAAACCCATGCCCATCACTCCCACCTCACAGATGGAAGCTGTGAGAGTAAAGATTGAAGAAGAACAGCAGCAAAAGCTTCATGATGATGAAATGCTGAAAAGCATCAACAAAACTTATGCTACTTCGTCATCAATAATAAGTATGAGGAAAGAAGCTCTGAGGTTGTACACCCTTGCCAACACATTTCAATATCAGAAGGAAAAGGTGAGAGTATGGCCTGATCCTAGGGTGGCTCACAGGATTGTAAAGAAAGACATTCCTTCGAGATACAAGGGCCAAGTCAAAAGGATCGTAGATGAAGAGATCACAGTGGTCCTTGTAGTATCACCCTCGGAGATTGTAGAAGATTTCAAGAAGGCCTATGAGACTAAACAACCACCCCAAAAGATGTTAGAGAAAAGTATTATTAAAAAGGGGTTAGTCTACAAGAGGCTTGAGAACTTCAAACAAAATGAGCTCGGTCTGTTACTTGAAGGGACTCGTCCTGATGAGTTTGCATACAGACAGATTACAACAGTTGAGCTCAAAAATGGTAACAGGCCAAGTACATCTCAGAGCTGTATGGGCGTTGAAGGATTGTTTGATGGTGAAGCCGAGAACCTGACCATGGAAGAACAAATTATGTTTCTCAGAGCATACACCAGAGAATCCTACAGGCTTATACATGGAAGTGAGTCTCATGGATGGGGGAATAGCTCAGTGTCCAATTCCCCAATACAGAGCTCCCATCCATACATTGCCAACCAAATCATCAGAGACTCATTTCCAGGCCAGTGCTTATATGGGTCATCTTCTCAACTGATCAAGAAGGAAAAAGACCAACCATTCTGCCAACAATAAGTGGGACCTCAATAAAGTTAAAGGTTTTGGCTGCATTGGTTCAGGGGGAGTTTCTTGGACCAAAAGAACCAATGAGCCGGATCAGAAAAACCTTTAAGTCCCACAGACGTCACAACAACTACTGAAGACCACAACAGCTGAAGACAACAGCTGATTACAAAGTCTGAAGACAAGTGCTGAAGACAAAGTCTGAAGACACAAGTGCTGAAGACAAAGTCTGAAGACACAAGTGCTGAAGACAAAGTCTGAAGACACAAGTGCTGAAGACAAAGTCTGAAGACACAAGTGCTGAAGACCAAAGTATCAGACGTTGTCACAACAGCTGAAGAGGTCTTCTTCAGTAGTTGTGACGGTTTACCTTTCAGTAGTTTTATGTTTTATCTTTTCAGTAGTTTGACACAACAGCTGAAGAATACTTCTTTAGTTGTTGTGCTCATCAGTAGTTTTATATTTATCAGTAGTTTTGTAAAACGACTGAAGAGCTTGTTCTTCAGTCGTTGTAGTTTCAGTAGTTTCTTATCAGTAGTTTCTTATTTTGTACTTAACACTCTGATATGTTCTCAGTAGTTGTGAACATTTCAGTAGTTTGTTAAGAGTTAGTTATTTTTTGTAATAGATCTGCCAGTTGTCACTTACCCGTGATAACAGCAGCGATTGCACTCTATACAAGGAGTGTCAACCTATGTAATGAATGAATGATTTGATCAGAATATTCGATATTATTGAAACATTCCTTGTTACAGAAATATTCTCTCGTTAACCGTATTTGTTCTTAATGCATACAAGTATCAAACTCTTGCTACAATTTGTCTAATTATTGTTCTTATTCCGTTGTGCTACGCTAATTACATCAAACTTGCGATCACTGATCCTGACAAATGGTATCAAAGCATGTTAATCATTGATCGATCTAATAGTTGATCATTGAATTGCTATTCAAGATCCAAGTTGACTGAATTAGCATTTTTGTGTTTGGCAAGAAACGGTTATAAAGATTGAATTTTCTGTGTTTTCTGGTCATCATCCTGAGATTTTCTCTTGGTTTTCATTGAGTCTGTTGTGGTCTTTATAAAAAACGTTAAAAGCTTGAATTAAATTGTATTTGGACTCAAAATGACTACTCCTTCCAATGATCCTCACAATACTGGTTCCTCAACAAGCCTCCAATGCTGGTTAGGAATGAGTATAACATATGGCAACGACGAATGCTCCATCACCTGTCTGTTAACAGCGCAGGTTGTTGGACATCAGTGGTACATGGTCCACACAAGCCTATGGTGAATAACCGGAAACCAATCAAACGGTTCCGAAGAGGAGGGAGCAATACTCAGATGAGGATAAGAAGTTGTTTGAGATTGATGCAAAAGCCTATGGAATTCTGGCCATGGCACTGCCTAATGAAATCTATTCTGGGCTAATGCATCATGAAACTACCCATGACCTCTGGAATGCCTTGAAAGAACAATTTGGAGGAACAGATGAGGTCTTGGCAAATAATAGAGAAATCCTTTCCCAACAATACGAGACATTCTCTCATGGAAGGGTGAGACACTGACTCAACAGTTCGAGCGGTTCTCTTGTTTGATCTCTGAATTAAAAATGGTCAAACATGAGTACACCAATAGCTAGATGAATAACAGATTTCTCAGATCACTGCCTAAGAGATGGGACACATACACTATTGTCCTACGCTCCAGTGCAAATTTGACAAACTATCTCTCACCCAACTCCATGGGAAATTGCTCACATTGAGAGAGAGATAGAACAGAAAAGAAAACTGTCTTCATCTGGAAAGCTCACTTGCAACACTGCCTTGGTTGGTCATGAGTTAGAATATGCTTCATCTGAATGCCAGTATGATGAGCATATTGACTTCTCTTCAAACACTTTTGATTCTGCATTTGTGAGTGTTGATAGTCAGTTTACTGGATGTAATAATGACAATCTATGCTTCATCATGGATGATCTCAAGGGGATTGCTGATGATGACTTAGAAGAGATGGATATTTTGAGCCAAATGTCCTTGATAAATATCAGATCTCAGAAGTTCTACAAAAGAACTGGAAGAAAGTTCCCAGGACTCTCTGGCAAAACCAAAGTTGGTTTTGACAAGAGTAAGTTGAAGTGTCATAAATGCCACAGGCTTGGACACTTTGCTAGAGAATGCAAATCATCTGGATCTAATACCTCTGCACCTTTTGTGACTTTCCTGGCAATAGTCAACAACACAGCGGGCAACATCCTGTCAATTCTAGTCATCATTCTCAACCACAATCTCCTGCATATTTTGTTCCTCAGGGTCAAATGCCATATCCTTACCCTTGTTATTACATGCCACAGTCAAATCAAGTTCAAGTTCCTATAGTAACCAACCTCATGCACTACCAGAACCTCAACCATCTCAATCTCATCAACCTCCTCAACCTCAACAACACAGCTTCTTCACCCCTGGAGGTGTTGACTGGAGCAGTTACGGATGACATGTCTGGTCATGAACAACTGTTCACAGGTGCTGGTCAACATGGTGGTGATAGTCCTTTTGGGAATCTGGCTCTCACGGCCCTGGAGTCTACTGAGGGTTCCTGCTCAAATGCATCATCTTCACAGGTAACTCAGGTATCTTCAGAGGCTAAAGCCAAGTTATGTTCTGAATCATGCATTGCTGCCTTTGTCTTAATTAGAGAGGCAAATGTAGCATTAATAAATCAAAAAATTGAGCTTGAGAAAACCATTTCCAAAAGAAAAGCTGAGTTTGAGTCTGCTCCTAATTGTAAAAATGATAAGATTTATAAGCTTAAATGCCAACTAAATGATGAAAAGGCTAAGCTAGAGGTTATTCTGGATGACCAGAGAAATCTAAAAGAAACCCTTGCAGTCACCCAGGTAAAGTGTGATCGATGGGTACAATCATGCAAAGGTTTCGAAATGCTTCTTAATAAGCAATCTGCTTCCAATGTGAAGTTTGGTATTGGTTACAATCACACTGCTCCTCCTACAGATTTTGCTTCAAGAGCAGAAGTGAAATCTGATGGAGAAAGCAATAACCAATCCACCCATCATGTGATTCACCTTTTGATAGAGCATCATCAAAAGTTGAAGTCAGCACTAAGCCTTCTCAGAACCATCAGCTGATATTGATGGTTCTACTGCTGACACTCACATGATAAAAGAGATATCAACTCAGGAGTTATTTCTGAAAGTCCGAGAGGACTGGAGAGCAAGATTTAACACCTGAAGTTCAAACTCCAACTAATGACAGCACTGAAGAGAAGAAAACTATCAGTAGAAAGAGTTTGAAGACTACTAAAGAGGAAGTCAAGAAAGCAAATAATGCTTCTAAAGTACTGAAGAGCAAGTCTTCAGTAGTTTCATCCTCTTTAGTTGATGATCATCATAAGATGAAGAAGAAACCATGTGAAGTATGTGGTTTGTTCAATCATCTTACAGATGATTGTTGGTACAAAAGGGGATCCAAACTCAAACATAAAGAAGAAATTCAAGAGAAAATGGCTAAATTGAAAATTGAGTTTGGAGCCACATTTGTACCAGCAACATCAAATACTGTAACCCTCAAGTCCATACAGAAATCCAAAAAGGAAGGGGTTAAACAGGTAACAGCTGAGATTGCTCAAAAGAAGAAGGTGCAACATAGGAACTTATCAAACTCCAATGCCAATGTGTCTGAAGAGCTGAAAGCCTTATCCCAAAATCAGACACAGCTGGTTATGATGGTTCAACATCTATTGGGAAGAGTTAACCAATTAGATGTTCCTATGTTGAATCCACAGAAAAGGAGGTCCAAGCCTAAGGATTCCTTCTTCACCAGCTTCTTCTCTCAGGCTGTTGTTTCCAACAAACATGTTAGTTTCATCTGTTGATGAGAACAGGCCCAAGACCAAAAAGGTTTGGTCTTAAAATCTAACTAATTTGTTGTATCTTGCAGGGTTCTTCAACATACCTCAGAGGCATCTGGTATGTAGACAGTGGAGGATCCATGCATATGACAGGAAACAGATCACTTCTTAATGACTACTCTCAAGGAAGGAAGGGGTTTGTGTCATTTGCATTGAGCAAAAGGTTACATCATTGGCAAAGGCTTTGTTTCCAATGGGAGAATAAAGTTTGATGATGTTAACCATGTGGAAAATCTCAAGTACAACCTCTTGAGTGTCAGTCAAATGTGTGACAAAGGCCATGTTGCTCTTTTCACCAGTCAGAACTGTCGGATTCTGTCATCCAAAGTTCTAAATTTGATTGATAAGGTGTTGGATGAACACACTCTCCTAAAGGCCAACAGGACAGGAAGAGTGTATGCCTTAGATCTTTCCAAGAAAATAGATCTCAAAGGCCATCCTTGCCTATTTTCCAAGGCTTCCCCCAAGAATCTATTCTATGGCATAGAAGGCTGGGTCATGTTAATCTCAAAAACATGAATCAGCTGATAAACCATGGTTTAGTAAGGGGACTGCCAATAAAGGAGTTCAAGTGTGAAGATAACTGCACTGCCTGTTTAAAAGGAAAACAACACAAAGCTTCATTTCCCTCCATAGAAGAACCTAAGTCCACTGCCTGCTTATAGCTTCTTCACATGGATCTCTTTGGTCCTGTGAAAGTGATGAGTATGGCTAAGAAGAAATACTGTCTGGTAATTGTGGATGATTACTCCAGATTTGTATGGACTTTCTTCTTGCATTCAAAGGATGAGGCTGCACAGTCCATTATGAACTTTTTGTGTTACACGTTGAGAAGCAGTATTCCCTACCAGTTAAGTGTGTGAGGAGTGATAATGGTACTGAATTTAGAAACCACACACTTGATGAGTATTACTTATCAAAGGGAATCAAGAGGCAGTATAGCATCCCAAGAAATCCTGAGCAAAATGGAGTAGTGGAGAGAAAGAACAGGACACTTATTGAAGCTGCAAGGTCCATGTTGGCTGATTCTGGACTGCCAATGACTTTTTGGGCTGAAGCTGTCAATACAGCTTGCTATGTACAGAATAGAGTTCTAGTAAATCAGAGGTTGATGAAGACTCCATATGAAGTTCTTCATCATTTGGCCCCTCTAATTTCATTCTTCAGAGCATTTGGGTGTCCTTGTTTCATTCTCAACACACGGGATCAACTCCAAAATTTTGATCCTAAGGTGGATGCAGGGTACTTTGTTGGTTATTCATCAACTGCAAAGCATACAGAGTCTTCAACTGCAGAACAAAGATGGTTGAAGAGACTCTACATGTTAAGTTTAATGAATCTCCTAAGGACAAGATTCCACAAAGCCCTGTGGAGCTATTTGATTTGGACATACTGCAATATGTTCCTTATCAAACTCCTGTTGTTTCTCCTGTCAACAGTTCACCACCTGGTGGTACTGCTGGTGATGATGATGATGATAGCAGTACTCACCTATTCAGGTTTAGTGATCAACTGCCTGATTCAGCTAGACCTGATGTTCCTGTAGCTCCAGTAGCACCATCCACAACAAATGCTGATGAGATTTCTTCAAATTCAACCTCCTTTGAATTACCATCCACTGATTGGTTTCAAGGAAATGATTCACCATCACCATCTGTTGCTGCTGAACCTACTGCAAACACTTGCACAGATCTCATTGTGTATCAAGATCTGAAGAATCACCCTATGTCTCAGATCATTGGTGATATCACTGCTCGCGTATCAACAAGTAGTCAATTGTCAAATTTCTGCTTCTATGCTCTCTTCATCAGTCAGCAAGAGCCAAAGAATTATCACATTGCTTTAAAGGACAATGGATGGGTTGATGCCATGCAGCTTGAGCTTCTTCAGTTCAAGAAACAGCAAGTGTGGGAACTGGTTCTCTACCTCCAGGTAAGTGTGCAATAGGCACTAAATGGGTGTTTATGAACAAAATTGATGAAAATGGGCTTATTGTTAAGAACAAGGCGAGACTGGTTGTTCAGGGGTTGCACAAGAAGAAGGTATTGATATGATCTGTTCGTCTGAGCATATACTAAGGGGTTAGTAGTCGAAGCTCTGAATGAAGCAGGAGCAGGGAGCAGGATTGAGCTAGCCAAATACTCGAAAGCAACACTCACCTCCAAAATGCTAACTCAGCCTGTCAAATTCCCTCTCCAAAACAACCACAACCACAACCCACAAAACCAACTCCCTTACCATCTAAACCAACAGCCGATGATGCACCTAAGAAGAAGAAGAGAAGGGTGTTGAGGCTAGAAGAAGAAGAAGAAAAGGATGATGTGGAAGAAGATAGGCTGCCTCTGTCTGCAGTCCTAACATTGGCTAAAGCCAAACCCATGCCCATCACTCCACCTCACAGATGGAAGTGTGAGAGTAAAGATTGAAGAAGAACAGCAGCAAAAGCTTCATGATGATGAAATGCTGAAAAGCATCAACAAAACTTATGCTGCTTCGTCATCAATAATAAGTATGAAGAAAGAAGCTCTGAGGTTGTACACCCTTGCCAACACATTTCAATATCAGAAGGAAAAGGTGAGAGTATGGCCTGATCCTAGGGTGGCTCACAGGATTGTAAAGAAAGACATTCCTTCGAGATACAAGGGCCAAGTCAAAAGGATCGTAGATGAAGAGATCACAGTGGTCCTTGTAGTATCACCCTCGGAGATTGTAGAAGATTTCAAGAAGGCCTATGAGACTAAACAACCACCCCAAAAGATGTTAGAGAATAGAATTATAAAAAAGGGGTTAGTCTACAAGAGGCTTGAGAACTTCAAACAAAATGAGCTCAGTCTGTTACTTGAAGGGACTCATCCCGATGAGTTTGCATACAGACAGATTACAACAGTTGAGCTCAAAAATGGTAAACAGGCCAAGTACATCTCAGAGCTGTATGGGCGTGAAGGATTGTTTGATGTTGAAGCCGAGAACCTGACCATGGAAGAACAAATTATGTTTCTCAGAGCATACACCAGAGAATCCTACAGGCTTATACATGGGAAGTGAGTCTCATGGATGGGGGAATAGCTCAGTGTCCAATTCCCCAATACAGAGCTCCATCCATACATTGCCAACCAATCATCAGAGACTCATTTCCAGGCCAGTGCTTATATGGGTCATCTTCTCAATGATCAAGAAGGAAAAAGACCAACCATTCTGCCAACAATAAGTGGGACCTCAATAAAGTTAAAGGTTTTGGCTGCATTGGTCAGGGGGAGTTTGTTGGACCAAAAGAACCAATGAGCCGGATCAGAAAAACCTTTAAGTCCCACAGACGTCACAACAACTACTGAAGACCACAACAGCTGAAGACAACAGCTGATTACAAAGTCTGAAGACAAGTGCTGAAGACAAAGTCTGAAGACACAAGTGCTGAAGACAAAGTCTGAAGACACAAGTGCTGAAGACAAAGTCTGAAGACACAGTGCTGAAGACAAAGTCTGAAGACACAAGTGCTGAAGACAAAGTATCAGACGTTGTCACAACAGCTGAAGAGGTCTTCTTCAGTAGTTGTGACGGTTTACCTTTCAGTAGTTTTATGTTTTATCTTTTCAGTAGTTTGACACAACAGCTGAAGAATACTTCTTCAGTTGTTGTGCTCATCAGTAGTTTTATATTTATCAGTAGTTTTGTAAAACGACTAAAGAGCTTGTTTTCAGTCGTTGTAGTTTCAGTAGTTCTATCAGTAGTTCTTATTTTGTACTTAACACTCTGAATGTTCTCAGTAGTTGTGAACATTTCAGTAGTTTGTTAAGAGTTAGTTATTTTTTGTAATAGATCTGCCAGTTGTCACTACCCGTGATAACAGCAGCGATTGCACTCTATATAAGGAGTGTCAACCTATTGTAATGAATGAATGATTTGATCAGAAATATCGATATTATTGAAACATTCCTTGTTACAGAAATATATTCTCTCGTTATAACCGTATTTGTTCTTAATGCATACAAGTATCAAACTCTTGCTACAATTTGTCTAATTATTGTTCTTATTCCGTTGTGCTACGCTCAATTACATCAAACTTGCGATCACTGATCCTGACATTACTTTCGCTCATCTTTCTTCATCCTTAAGCTTCCTAAAATGGCCAACCTTAAACGTAGAAATGAACCAAATTTCTCCATGCAGTTACATAGGCAACACAATCAATTTGCTCTGTTACACTCTGAAAAAGATCCACATTTCTCAAAGGTTTTCCGTTTCTTAGCTCTATCCAACTACTTCACCTCGCTTACCATTGATCCTATACTTTTGAGGATCATCTGCTTGAATTCTGGAAGACCTGCCAAGAGGTTGTTATGGATGGGGAGAAGGCACTATCTGCCATAGTGTAGGGGAGAACAATCTTCATCACTCCAGCCATCATCAACACTCATCTTCAACTGGATAATAAAGAAGGTGAGGTGTTCTTTCCCAAAGATTCTGTCAACCACTCCTTGAGCAGATGGGCTATGAATGAGATTTCTCTGTAAAAACCTTCAGGAAAGGGAAGGTCTCATCCCAATGGAAATTCTGCTCCATGTGGTTATCCACTGCTGTCAAACAAGCATGGTGGATGGGCCTAGATTCTTGAAGATCTCTCCTCCATTGTTCATGGAATGGTTCAGGGAGTCAAGTGCTGCTTGGTTGTCACCTTGAGCAATGAGCTCTAACATTTTTGGGACAAGGGCTATTTCTACCCTAGAGAATCCAACAGTAGGCTTCTTAAGATTTTAAAGATGTCGGGCTACATCTGTCCGGTTTAAGAATATTACCGTTCCCCTTAACTGTGAGCCCAGTTCACAGTTAAGAATGTATTGAACAAATCTAGGGAACATGTAGTATTCTAAGGAGTCCAAGTTTTCAAGCAAATTTGTATAAACAACCACACCTTCTAGCAGCACCAGCTAGTGTTGAACCCACACCTTCTATATCCCAACCACCTCAACAACCACAAATCACCCTCACCTACAAAGAAAACACAATGAATCCTACACAGACTATTCAGTCTATGCAGGTCCCTATATACTCACCCACACAGGAAGAAGTGGACACTAGAGCTCCCACTTCTCCTAAGGAGCAGACCACTCCCATTACTTCAATGATCAGTGCTGAGGTTCTAATGCTCAGCCTATGAGCTCACAAGCCCAAATGCCATAAGCTTCACTATGAGTCTCAACACTCAAGTGAACAACCTTAAGGGACAATTACCATCCCCGGCCTTTAGACTTAAACCAACCAATTCTAACTTTGATTCTATACTGATGAAGATTTAAGTTTCAGTGAGTACCATGAGTCTCTCTTCTTTTCCCCTACTTAAAGAGAGATGAGTGCTCCTGAGTCTCCTACATCTAGCCCAAATCAGTCACCCATTATTGAGGTGGATACTTCTGAACCTGTTCAGGATGTCCATATGGAGAGGCTCTCACTTTTCCAAGTGATTCCAACATTAAGACCTCAACCATGGGAACTCAACCCATTGACACCTCAACTGAAGTTGCCAATGAGCATAGGAAATCTAGTAGCCAAGAACCTAAAGCTGGTGATGAGGGAGAGGACTCTAGTCCACAATCATCTCATCCCCTAATGATTCTTCAGATGAAGATGAGGGGAATTTGAGGCTAAAGATGCAAAAACTATTAAAAAACACCTATTTAGTCTCCAAGGTTAGTCATCTTGAATCTCAAGTGACTATATTGCAAACCAGGGTCAATGATCAGCAATTTGAGATTTCATATCTCAGGGAAAAACTAGTTGGGAGACCTTTAAGAGGAGCTCAACCAGGAAACAAGAACTTGTGAGTGTGATTGACCTAACTCCTAGCTCACCTATGCAAGAGGGTGATGCTACCAAAAAGGGGGAGAAAGTCATTACAGTCACAGAACCTGGGAGATCTTCAGAGAGTATGGACATTAAGGACTCACCATCCTTACTTGCAATTATGCATACTCAGCAACTTCCTCAAGTTCACATAGATGTGGACTCCATAGACTCCTACATACAGAATCTATTTGAGGAAGGAATACCAATGGCTATGTCATCCCCACTAACTTCAAATCACATCATTGGGTGGAGGTATAATGAAAGCAGAAGAACCCTCATCATTCTTAGAGTTCAAGGACAGCAAGAGGTCTTTAATTTTCGGACCTTGAACTTCTATGAAGGTCTAGATCTAGTCAACATGCCATTTGTCAATCAAAGCCAATCAAGACAAGCTGATAGGCTGGCTCAAAGAATCCAAGATAGGATCACTATAGAGTACAGCTTCAGAAGGAGACTAAGGCAATCTGGCAATGCCATCGGTCAACTGGATGTTGAGGTAGACCCTAAGATTAGTTTCATAGGGGAAACCTTGACTGAAGGCATAGTGGCAGAACTTGAGAGTCATGTCTTATCATTATCAACTGTTGCAGAGATTCATACCCTTTTTGAGACACCTGCTGGTGAAGGTGCATCTCAACCTCTCTCTGGCTAGAGCTTGGAAGCTACACTAAGCAATGAAGGCCAATGCTCTCTCCACCCTGAGTCACAAAGGTCTGTGAGTGACAAAGGGAAAAGAAAGATGACTTCTGAGGAGATTGAGGAGGAGGAGAAAGAAAGGAAAAGGAAGCTGAGGGGAGAAGGTTCCTCTACTGGGTCTATAAGACTCATAGAAACTGCTATCAGTGCTTCCCCCAGACCAAACACTCAGGATGATGAGTTGAGGGCAGTCAGGATCAATTACTTGCAGACCAAGAACTATGACATTGATAACATCATTTGTCTCCCCTTAGAGGAATTGAATGAACTATTTGACATGGAAGTGTCAAAGGAAAGAAAGGAGGCAGAAGATGCAGAGCTACTGATTCAAATCAAAGAAGAAAGAAGAAAGAAAAGATTATACAAGCATGTGCCTACCCTCTCCCCAGTTTAAGCAAGTCCTACACATGAGGATGTGGTTCAACAAGAACCTCAGGTAGATAAAAAAGAAGATAGGATCAAAATGATCAACTACCTGAGTGCCACAGGCCTCTATTAGATAGATGCACTTCTTCCCTTATCCTATGACTATATTGAGTTTGAGTACCTCAGACAACTTGTACTTGAGATAGTCAAGGAAAGAAAGGTCACTAAAAAGAAGCTAAGGGAAGAGGCTGCAAAGTCAAGAGCCATCATCCATAAGTGTGTGAAGAAGTTTGCTAACAGGCAGAGGATGATGAGCTTCTTGAAGCTGTATGGATTCTCTGGAAGGAGACTTGGCCCTATGTCTCTGTCCACTATGGATGAGCATATCAAGGTAATCAAGCAGTAGATCAAGAGTGGAGAGCTAATAGACTTACATTCCCCTCCAAGTCAAGCTCCACTTGAAGTGGAGGTTAAGGTTGAACAACCTGAGACAACACAACTTGAACCTCCTGCTGAGACTCAACAAGCTTCATCTTCTAATCCACAGCAGGGTCAGACTCTCTCTCCTTCTGAACTTGTGAGAGAGGAAGACCCAACTGAGAAAAACAAAGAAGATCAACCAGGTGTTGCAGGCCAATCTTCTCAGTTAAAAGGAACAAAAAGAAAGAAAAGGATGGCTTCAAAGCCAAAGAAGAAGAAAGAAACATCCTTTTCAGAACCTTAGGCTGAGTCAGAACATCAGAGGATGCTCCATCATCTCCCATTCAAACAGCTCCTCTAGCATCAAGAAGACCCATCTTGTCCTGGACATACACTACAAATCCGGAAAGATGGCATGTCATTAGAGAACAAGGCATTGAGGATGTCTACACATAGCAAGACATGTTCAATCAGCCTCTACATAATCTATATGACATGAGAAGACACTTTGAGAGTCTGAGTGATCCTCATCATCTCATGAAGAAAGGGATGTTCATCATCATAATGAGGATTGTTAATATCTGAAGTCTTCAAAGTGTTTTGGTAGCATCAACCTAGTGGGAGTTTGTAAGGATTATATATTAAGGCTAATACAACTCAAACACTCAAAGTCTCTTGCATGCATGCATAAGTGCATTGAAGAAGAATGCTTCGGATGTTTCACTTATGCAGTAGAAATATTCTATGTGTGAAATCTTCTGGAGCCAAGACCAATATCTTCCGAAGCCAAAGATGAAGTCATTCGAAGCTTCAGATACAAAGTCTTTCGAAGCCAACACTTGAAGACAGATTTCTTCCAAAGACTTTTAGTATACATGTTTTATCTGATGTACTTTACAAAAAGCTAGACCCCTTTCTGCAGCAACTCTGTAAAGTCACCACCTTACATAAGTTGGTGAAAAGGTCCATGCTTTTAGTAACTGTACATTGAGGTCTTGAGTCTGTAACTTTCTACTTCATGTACTTTATCCTTTTTGTAATATATTAGGTGTGAGCTATGGCATGTCATAGTCACAAGTCAAAAGGCAATCTACCTTTTGACTCTACAATTGATTTTGTTTGTGTCTAGTCAATTGTATCCAGCTGGCCTTCAAAGTATGGCCGGTTGTAGGATGTAGTATATGTGTCTCAAGTACTTGTAACTTTCTGAATATGCTTTGTAACACTTGTAATAGAACTTGAGAAGGCAATATACTACAATCTTAAAAACCATCTCACTATAGAGTCATGTAAGTTGGTGACTTTACATAGATGTAGCGGAAAGGTGTCCAGCTTTATGGAAAAGTACATCAGATAAAGCATGGTACTAAAAGTCTTCGAAAGAAATCTGTCTTCAAGTGAAGAGGCTTTGGAAGACTTTGTCTCGGAAGCTTCGGAAGACTTCATATTTGGCTTCGGAAGATATTGGTCTTGGCTTCGGAAGATTTCACACTTAGAATATATTTGTTGCATGTGTGAAACTTCTGAAGCATTCTTCTTCAGTAGTTGTGCAGCATGCAGAAAGACTTTGGTTGTTTCAACCTCTATGTATATTCTCTACAAACTCCCCCTAGGTTGATGCTACCAAAACTCTTGAAGACTTCAGATATCAACAGTCCTCGTTAGGATGATAACCAGTCCTTTCTTCGTAAGATGATCAGGATCCTTCAGACTATCAAAGTATCTTCTCATATCAAAGAGATCATGCATAAGCAACTGAAAAATGTCTTGCCAAGAGTAGACATTCTCAATGCCATGATCTCTGATGACATGCCACCTTTCTGGATTTGTAGTGTATGTCCAGGACAAGATGGGTCTTTCTGATGCAAGATGAGCTATTGGAATGGGAGATAATGGAGCATCCTCTGGCTGCACATCCTCTGGATGTTCTAACTCATCCTGAGGTTTAGAAAAGGATGCAGTCTTCTTCTTCTTCTTAGGCTTTGGTTTAGAAGCCATCCTTTTCTTTCTCTTTACAACTTTTAACTGAGAAGACTGGCCTGCAGTACCGGATTCATCTTCATTGTCTTTCTCAGTTGGGTCTTCTACTCTCACAGGTTCAGATTGAGAGTGAGTCTGACCCTGCTGTGGATCAGAAGATGAAGCTTGCCGAGATTCAGTAGGAGGTCCAGGTTGTGATGTCTCTATTTGTTCAACCTTAACCTCCACTTCAGGTGGGGCTTGACTTGGAGGTGAATGTAAGTCAACCAGCTCTCCACTCTTGATCTTCTGCTTGACCACCCTGATATGCTCATCCATAGTGGATAAAGACATGGGGCCAAGTCTCCTTCCAAAGAATCCATACAGCTTCAAGAAGCTCATCATCCTCTGCCTGTCAGTAGATTTCTTCATGCTTTTGTGGATGATGGCTCTTGACTTGGCAGCTTCTTCCCTCAGCTTTCTTTTAGTTGTCTTTCCTTCTCTGACTATCTGAAGTTCAAGTTGTTTGAGATACTCAAACTCAACATAGTCATAAGACAACGGAAGAAGTGCTTCTGCCTGATAGAGGCCTGTTGCACTCAGGTAGTTAATCATCTTGATCCTTTCTTCTTCTTTATCTACCTGAGGTTCTTGTTGAACCACATCCTCTTGTGAAGGACTTTCTTGAACTAGGGAGAGGGTAGGCACATGCTTGTACAATCTTTTCTTTCTTCTTTCTTCTTTGATTTGTACTAGAAGCTCTACATCTTCTACCTCCTTCTTCTCCTTTGACCTATCCAGGTCAACCAGTTCATTCAACTCATCCAAGGGGAGAGAGATGACACTATCTATGTCACAGTTCCTTATCTGCGGATAGTTTATACTGACTACCCTTAACTCATCATTCTGAGTATCTGGTCTGGGGGCAGCCCTGATTGCAGTCTCCATGAGTCTTGTAGACCTAGAAGAGGAACCTTCTCCCCTCAGCTTCCTTTTCCTCTCTCTTTTCTCGTCCTCAATCTCCTCATATGTCATCTTTCTTTTCCCTTTATCACTCACAGACCATTATGACTCAGGGTGGAGAGAGCTTTGGCCTTTATTGCTTGATGCAGCTTTTGAGCTCTAGCCAGAGAGAGGTTGAGAAGCACCTTCACCAGCAGGTGTCTCAAAAAGGGCATTGATCTTTGCAGCAGTTGTTGGTGATAAGACTGGGCTCCCAAGTTCTGTCACTAGGCCTTGAGTCAAGGTTTCCCCTATGAAGCTAATCTTAGGGTCTGCCTCAACATCCAGCTGACCGATGATATTGCCCGATTCCCACAGTCTTCTTCTAAGGCTAAACTCTGTAGTGATCTGGTCTTGGATTCTTTGAGCCAACTTATCAGCTTGTCTTGATTGGATTGGGTTGACAAGTGGCATGTTGACTAAATCCAAACTATCATAATAGTTCAGGGACTGAAAATTGAAGATCTCCTGCTGTCCTTGAACTTTCATGATGATTAGGGCTTTCCTGTTGCTGTCATACCTCCACCCAATGATGTGATAGGAGGATGGTGGAGATGACATAGCCCTTGGTATCCCATCCTCAAATAGACTCTATATGAAGGAGTCTGCATAGTCCACATCAATGTGAATTTGAGGAGGTTACTGAGAATGCACAATTGCAAGTGAGGATGGTGAGTCCTTAGTGTCCATTCTCTCTAAAGAACTCCCAGGTTTTGTAGTTGTAATGACTTTCTCCCCCTTTTTGGTAGCATCACCCACTTGCATAGGTGAGCCAGGAGTTAGGTCAATCACATCCACAGGTTCTTGTGTTCCTAGTTGAGCTCTTCTTAAAGGTCTCCCAACTAGTTTTTCCTTAAGATATGAAATCTGAAGTTGCTAATCATTGACTCTGTTGTGCAAGGTAGTCACTTGAGATTCAAGGTGACTAACCTTGGAGACTAAATAGGTGCATGTTTTAGACAGTTTTCGAACCTTTAGTCTTAAATTCCCCTCATCTTCATCAGAAGAATCATTGGGGGATAAGATGATTGGACCAAAGTCCTCTCTCTCCCCACCAGCTTGAGGTTCTTGGCTCCTAGATTTCCTCTGCTCACTGGCAGTCTCAGTTGAGATGTTAGTGGGCTAAGTTGCCATGGTTGAGGTCTTAATAATGTAATCACGTTCAAAAGTGAGAGCCTCTTCCATATGGACATCCTGAATAGGTTCAGAAGTGTCCACCTCAGTTGTAGGTGACTGATGTGGGCTAGAAGTAAGACACTCAGGAGCACTCATCTCTCTTTGAGTAAGGGAAAAGAAGAGAGAATCATGGTACTCACTAAAACCTAAATCTTTATCAGTATAGAAGTCAAGGTTAGGGATAGGTTGATTGAGATCTAAAGGTTGGGGATGGTAACTGTCCCCTGAAGGTTGATCACTTAAATGTTGAGACTCAGAGTGATGGCTTAAGGTAGTTTGGGAGAGGTGGCTAATGAGCTAATCAGGTTGAGCATGAGGAACCTCGGCATTAATCCTTGAAGAGATGGGAGTGGTCTACTCCTCATGGGAAGTGGGAGCTCTAGTGTCCACTTCCTCCTGTATGGGTGAGTGTATGGGTGAGTGTATGGGGGCCTTCGTAGACTGAATAGTCTGAACAGGGATTTTCTTTGGTAGGTGTTGGTAATTTTTGGTTGTGTAGGTGCTTGGGAAGTAGCATGTGTGGGTTCAACACTAGCTGGTGCTGCTAGGTTGTCACCTTAAGCAATGAGCTCTAACATTTTTGGGACCAGGGCTGTTTCTACCCCTGAGAAGCCAATAGTAGGCTTTCTTAATATTTTAAAGATATCGTGCTTCATCTGTCCCAGTTTACGAATGATACTTGTTCCCCTTAACTGTGAGCCCAGTTCACAGTTAAGAATGTACTGGACATATCTAGGAAACACGTAATATTCTAAGGAGTCTAAGTTTGCAAGTAAGTTAGTATAAAAAAATTGAGAATACCTGAACTTGACCCCCTGAATCATTCCATGGATAATGAAGGAGAGATCCTCAGGAATCTGGTCCCATCCAGCATGCTTGTTTGATAAGCTATGGATAACCACATGGAGTAGGAATCTCCACTAGGATGAGACCTTCCCTTTCCTGAAGGTCATGACAGAGTAATCTCCCTTATACCCCATCTGCTCAAAAGAATATTTGACAGCTTCTTTGGGGAAGAACACCTCACCTTCTTCATCATCCAGCTGAAGATGCATGTTGATGATGGCTGGAGTGATGAAGACTGTTCTCCCCTGCGTTGTGGCAGACAGTGCCTTCTCCCCATCTATTACGACCTCTTGGCAGGTTTTCCAGAATTCAAGCAGATGATCCTCATAAAGTGGAGGATCAATGGTTAGGGAGGTGAAGTAGTTGGACAAAGCTAAGAAACAGCAAACCTTTGAGAAATCAGGATCTTTCTTAGAGCTTAATAAAGCAACCTGGTTGTGTTGCCTATGGAGCTGCATGGTAAAGTTCGGGTCATTTCTGTGAATGGGGTTGGCCATTGTGAGGTAGCTTAAGGATGAAGAAAGAAAGAAGAAAGAAATTTCAGAGAGAAATTTGGGGTTTTAGGTTTGGAGGAAGAAGCAGATGATAGAAAGAGGGGGAAACCGTTGGGTTTATATGTGAAAAGGATTTCAGACGAAGTTTAATGAAAGAAAATAAACTTTGAGATCCAGATGTCGGTCCCTGTAAGGCACTGTTCCCGGGACGCTTACAGCTGGTGGTTCATCGCACATAAAACATTATAGAACATACATTAATTTTGCAGCGGAATTTAAAACTTTCATTTAAAATTAAAAACATGTCAATTACAACATTTGTTTTCATCTCAAAATACAAGACATGTCAAAATACGGATGCCAGCCTCAAAATGCTCCCAGTAGCTTATGCATCCATGTCTGCAACTCCTCAACATCAACATATACCTGCCAACTATCATGCATACAAAAGTCAGCGACGCTGAGTGAGTTCTAGTTTTATAATAAAAGATACTTTTCTTTGTTAAAACCGTTCATTACTTTATTTCAAAAACATGCTATACCTTACAATCGTTCGTGATCATGCATCATACGTACATACAGATAATATTATTATTATCTTCGTCATTACGTTCATTAGCTTTGTTCATTCAATGTATTACATTATCGTTCACTTTTCTTCCTAGATCCGGTCAGACTTTACCCTCTTCGTGGCACTCAGCCACGATTACTGAGGTCGAATGACGAGGATCCCGTTCAGTACATTATTACGATAATTCATTTACGTTCATTCATACGTTCGTTCTTTCATACATTATCTTTCATTCATTACTCATTATTACTCGAATCTTGTCTCTTGCAATATCCCCGACTCATGCTCGAAAGCTGACACAGTACCGGGGCCTGATAAACAAACCCTTGACTCATGTCCGAAGACTGACACAGTACCGGGATACACGACATGGATCTCATCATCCGTCACTTTCGTCATATGCAATACTCCCAACTCGTGTCCGAAGAATGATATTGTGCCAGGGCCTGCTCACAAACCCCCGACTCATGTCTGAAGACCGACACAATACCGGAGTACGCGATCTATATCCTGTCTCATGCAATATCCCCGACTCATGTCCAAAGACTGATACTGTGCCGAGGCCTGCTCACAAACCCCCGACTCATGTCCGAAGACTGACACAGTACCGGGATACGCGACAAGGACCTCTTTCGAGTCTGTTGCGACATAGAGTCGCTCACCTCATACATATGCTTGGCTTTATGCCACACCCCCGAAGTTATACATAACTTGCGTAACAACACCCCCACCAAAGTGGGTAACAACACCCCCACCAAGTGGGTAACAACACCCATAAAAATGGGTGACACCCCCATAGAAATGGGTAACACCTCTGAAGGTCAGTCATAAAGACTGGAACCCTTGCGTGCACACTTTAGGATTTGCTGAACTCACATGGTAGAGCTTAAGGCATTAATAGCCGTGCACATATTGCTTTCAAGCCTCTCTATACTTCTCTCTTTTATTCATTCATTCATGCATGCATTCATTCATTTACGTTCCTGTTTTCATTATCTTCCACTTTACGTTAAATAATACTTTCATTACATTTATTAACGTTCAACGCAAAGCCAAGGGAAGACATACATACATAATAAGGAACATACATAAACATAAACATACACCATCACAAATACAGGCACATCATACATGCATAATACACATCAAACATAAGGCATCACATCATAACCAGGCCTATCTCTCCATTATACCCCTTAAAATCGACTTAGAAAACCTCAAGTCCAAAGTGGGCGCATGGGTCCTTCCAGGCGCATGAGCATATACATTCTAAGTATAAAACAGTCTGGGCGCATAGGCACTGTTTGGGCGTTTCTGCCCTGTTCAGGCGCATCACCAACACTTAGCCGTTTCAAGCACTTGGGCGCATGGGCACTGTTTAGGCGCATGGCCAATACTTAGTCATTTCAAGCACTTGGGCGCATGCGCACTGTTTAGGCGCATGACCAACACTTAGCCGTTTCATTCATTGGGACGCATGGGCACTGTTTAGGCGCATGGTCCACACTTGGGCGCATGGCCAATACTTCGACACATGGGCCACTGTTTAGGCGCATCGCCAATACTTGGGCGCATGGCCAATACTTAGACGCATGGGCCAACATGCTAGGCGCATGGGCCACTGTTTGGGCGCATGACCCACCCTTGGGCGCATGGCCAACACTTAGGCGTCTGGTCTCTCATGTTGGATGCATGGACAACTGTTTGGGCGCATGAGCCACCTCTAGGCGCATGGACCACTGTTCATGCTCATCAAACATTCTGAAATCTTTCTATGTTACCAATTTCACCCGATTACCATTCTAATCATACCCAAACACAAATCTAACATACTAAGGCCATCTAAGCATGCTAAACATCATCTCTAACCCATAATCATCACTATAACATACATACATACATACAACATTCTTACATAAAGTTGTAAACCCAAGGTTTCTTTAAAAGATGCTTACATCGTATGCATAATAGCCCCAAATCAGTTGAAAATCAGTAAAAAAGGGGTTCTAGAAACTCACCTTGAGCAGCTTTTGAACAACACTCTTCCAGTTCAAGACCCACTTCGATTCAGCTCTTTGAATCCCGAAAACAAACTCTAAACAACCAGAACTTCGGTCAAGAACTCAATATTCAGCTAAAACCGAGCTCAAACAAGAGAAGACTTACCTTTTTCAGCTTCTTCTTCCTCTTTCTCTCTCTAGAACCGGGCTCTCTCTCTCTCTCTCTCTTCTTCTTCCTCCGAGAGCAAAGCAGCTTTCTGCTTTGATATGGGCGACCATGCCCTTTAATATCTTAAAATAATAAGATTTGTACTTTGTACACCTTTTCCCTTCCACTTGTGCACAATTTCTATTCGTTCCACTTACTTTTCTTTTCCTTCCGTTTAAATAGAAATTTCGGGGTGTTACAGTCCCACCTCTGAAAAAGTAGTTTACTTTTGCTCAAAAAGTAGTTTTCTTGGAAGTCAAAAAGCTTCCAAAGGTAAATTATCTTCGGAAGTTTTAATGAAAAAGCTTCCGAAGCTAAAATTACTTCGGAAGAATTTCCTGAGAGTTTTGGAAATTTTGTTTTGGAAGATAAATTAAGACTTGAATGCTTTGTACACAAAAGAACAAAGCTTTCGAGAATTAATATTGCTTTGGAAGATAAAGGTCCTTGAAAACATATAAGTGTCTTAGACAACCATTTAAGCTTCAGAAGATATTTTAGAAATCTCTTCCGAAGGTAAAATTTGTTAGACAGTCATTTGTTTTGAAGGCATAATTTTCTTTTGAAGTTAAAAACATAACTTCCGAAGGATCAAAATTTTCATAACTCCAAGGAAAGTCTTCAAAAAGATTTTCATCCAAAGAAAACAAGAGCTTATGAAAGTGATGAACTAGACAACTTAGGACACACATGTTTTAAGAAATAATAAGAATTAGTTTTAAGAAAAGCCTACTCAAAGTTGATCATCCCAATAGCTGATACAAGATATTTAAATCTTTGTTCATCAAAGGCCTTTGTGAATAGATCAGCATATTGTTCATCTGTGTGAACTTTGACTAGTTTAATTAATCCCTTTTCATAATTATCTCTTATTAAATGATACCTGATGTTGATGTGTTTGGTCCTTGAGTGCTACACCGGATACTCTGTGATTGAGATAGCACTATTGTTGTCTATGTGAATGGGAGTCTCCTTGAAGTTGAACCCATAGTCCAGCATGTGATTCTGAATCCAAAGCACTTGAGCACAACAGCTTGTAGCAACAATGTATTCAGCTTCAGCAGTTGATGCAGAGACACAAGATTGTTTCTTGCATTGCCATGAGACAACCCTTCCACCAAGAAACTAACATCCCCCAGATGTGGACTTTGCAGTCATGTTGCAACCACCATAATCACTATCTATATATGCATACAGATTGAAGTCAGAATTCTTAGGATATCACAGACCAAGTGTTAAAGCACCTTTGAGGTATCTTAGAATCCTCTTAACGGTGATAAGGTGAGACATCTTAGGGTTGGCTTGATATCTTGCACAAATACAAGTGGCAAACATAATAGCAAGCATGCTAGCAATAAGATACATAAGAGACCCAATCATAACCCTGTATAAGTGTTCATCTACACACTCTCCCTCAAGATCAGGTCCAAGGGAGCGGTTTCTTGCTATGGGTGTCTTAGCAATCTTACAATTAGTCATGTTGAAACTCTTGAGTATGTCCTGAACATACTTTGACTGACTAATGAAGATGCCATCTTCAACTTGCTTCACTTGAATTCCCAAAAAGAAATTAAGTTCCCCTATGGCACTTATTTCAAATCTGTCTTTCATCAGCTTCTCAAAGTCTTTGTAGAGCTTTGGATTAGTTGAACCAAAGATGATGTCATCCACATATACTTGAACTAGCAATATGTCATTTTCTTGTCCTTTGATGAAGAGAGTTCCATCTATAGTACCTCTCCTATATCCATGTTTGCAAAGATACTCAGATAGTGTCTCATACCACTTCCTAGGTGCCTGATGCAGCCCATAAAGAGCTTTGTCAAGCTTGCAGACATAATCAGGATGATCAGGATCTACAAAACCAGGTGGCTATTTGACATACACTTCCTCATCAATCACTCCATATAGAAAAGCACACTTCACATCAAGTTGAAAGACCTTGAAGTTCTTGGATGCAGCAAATGCCAAGAATATCCTAACAGCTTCTAGTCTTGCTATAGGAGCAAAGACATTTGTATAGTCAATCCCTTCTTCTTGTGTGTACCCTTGAACAACTAGTCTAGCTTTGTTCTTGATGATAATGCCTCTATCATCCTTCTTATTCCTAGACACCCATTTGGTTCCAATGGTAGTCTTCCCATGAGGAAGAGGACAAAGGTTCTAAACTTTCTGCCTTTTGAATTGAAGCAGCTCCTGTTGCATAGCTTCAACCCAACATCCATCATTTAGAGCCTCATCAACTTTCTTTGGCTCTATCTGGGATAAGAAACAAGAGTGGAGACAAACATTTGCTTCATGGGTTTGTCCTCTTGGTCTTACCTTGTGACAACATCTCCAATGATGTTTGTGGTAGGGTGGGACTTGTGGATCCTTAGCTAAGGGATCACAGCAAGTTGCTAAGAAAGATCTAAATTAGAGAAATTTAGATCTGGCATAGAGGTTTCACCCACCACATTAGCACACTTATCAAGAGAGACTTGATCCAAGGAGTGTGGATATCATTGATGTTGTCATCTATGGAGTGGTTATCAGCATCAAGAAAGTCTTGATCACTGTCACCACTACCAACATTTTCTTCTGCAATTGAAGCATCTTTATCTGGTTGTGGAGCCTTTGAGCTGGAATTTGAAGGTATACAGAGCTGCGTTTGTCATTGTGGTGCTGATAGAAACCTCATTTGCAGAAGTAGTTCCAACTGGAGCTGAAGATGTGTTACTTGAAGGTCTTCTCAGCTCAAATCTTGGATCAGGATCACCTGTATTTAAATTTTCTGCAGATCCTAAAACAGTCTCATAAGATTTGTTAAAACAGTTGGTAACTAAATCAAGATCAAAGAGCCAATCAGGACCAGAACCAGCCACACATGGTGTGTGTTCATTGAAAGTCACATTTGCTGACTCCTTAACAATTCTAGTTCTAAGATTGTATACTCTGTAAGCCTTAGCTTGGGAAGAGTATCCAATGAAGTGTCCATCATCTGATTTCTTAGCAAATTTGGCAATTTGATCCTTGGTATTCAAGATGGTGTAAGGACAACCAAATGACCTGAGAAAACCAATGAAAGGTTTCCTCTTGTGCCAAAGTTCATAAGGAGTCTTGCCATGAGTCTTAACTACTAAAACTCTTTTCTGCACATAGCAGGCAGTGTTGACTGCCTCTGCCTAGAAGGTGATGGGCAGCTTAGAGTCAGACAGCATGGTTCTTGCAGCTTCAATCAGTGTCCTGTTTCTCCTCTCAGCAACACCATTCTGCTAAGGAGTCCTGAGAGCATTGTATTGTCTTGTAATACCTTTTTCATCACAGAATGCATCAAGGATTTGGTTCTTGAATTCAGTTCCCTGATCACATCTTATGATTTTGACCTTGTGATCAGATTGATTCTCAATCTTCAAGATGAAATTCTTCAGAATCTCAGGAGTCTCATCCTTAGTTCGAAGGAAAAAGACCCAAGTGAATCTTGTAAAGTCATCTGTGATCACTAAACAGTAAGAGTCCTTCCTAGACTCATTACACTGGTGGGGCCAAAGAGATCCATATGTAACAAGTGTAGGGGTGTAGTGATGGAGTTCCTTTCCTTAGGCTTGTGAGATACCTTATGTTGCTTCCCTTTCAGGCATGCAACATAATGGTCATCACTTGTAAACTCTTTCTTTGGCATTCCAGTTACCAAATCATTCTTAATAAGTTTATTCATGTTTTTAAAGTTTACATGGCACATTCTTTTATGCCATAGGAAAGACTCATCACTATTAGCTTTAGACAGAAAGCATGAAACTTCTCTAGAGGGAGATGTTTCTTGCAAATCCATCTTGTACATGTTCCTTTTCGTGGGGGCTCTAAGAAGAATATGCTCATGAGGAATGACCACCCCGGGCTTGAGAACAATGCACTATGCTCAGTAAAGAGCATGTTATGACTCTGATCACAAAATTGGGATACACTTAGAAGATTGTGAGGCTGAACATACCAGGTATGTTACCTCATCTCCCTGTGATTCTTCAAAAGAAAATGAGGGAAGCATGCAACTCCTCATTTACAACCTTCTATCTAAAGTCTCAAACCTTGAATCTTTGGTTAGGACTTTAGAAGCAAGGTCCGCCACTCAGCAACTTGAGATTGACAATCTCAAGGCCAAACTAGCTAAGAAACAGACAGAGAGGTCTGTTAGGCATGTACCTGTTCAGGTATCATTGACTTCTTCCTCTAGCTCATCTAGCTCTCAAGATGATGCTACCAAAAAGGAGGAGAATGTTCAGAGACAAACACTTGAGGACCCACAATAGAGCCACACTTCAACTTCAACTTCATCTACTCCTATCATTACTGTGTCTGAACCATCTCAAGTCATTCTTCAGATTGACTCAAAGATGCTCAGTGATCTCTACAGACTCTTCACCAAGTTTCTGTTGAGATCCTCCACCGATCAGCCAAGCCCAGATGCTGCAATGCTTTATTTCGGAGCTGAAGAGCTTCAGAGGCTGACTGCACCTTCTACCACTGTGGAAGAAGTTGGTCAACCTAAGGTCCACATGGAACCTAAGATTCATTTCGAAGGGGAAATGGGGACTGATGGCCCAGCAACTGAAATAGTTGAGATAGAATCTGCATCTCCTCCAACTTCCGAAGCTGAAGTTAAAGCCTCGGAAGAACAAGCTGAATCTTCCGAAGCTGAAATGGAAGCTACGGAAGGATTGTTTAAAATGTCCGAGGAACTGATCATCACAGATGCAATCCTTGAAATGGCATCTGAGGTGAACAGCAAGGACTTTCTGAATCTACCTCCATCCCAGACACCATCTCAACCTCTCTCACAATCAGAATCCACTCTCTAAGAACCACCACAGTCAGGCTCTTCAAAGGATAAAGGGAAAAGAAAGATGACTGCAGAAGAGCTTCAGGAAGCGGAAAAGATTGAGAAACTTAAGAAGAAAGGAAGACTTCCAACTGAGAAGTTGCTAGCTGCCAGCACAAAAACAACTACAGCCAATCAGGAGGCTATCAACAATAAGAAAAGGGAAGGGATTATTGACCAGCTTATCCAAATGGGAGCTGCCAATGAAGAGACACTCCTGCTACCACTAAAGGAGATGGTGAATCTGTAGAAGGCAACCCGGCTGAAACTTGAAGAAGAAGCCAGGTTGGCCTTGGAGAAAGAAGAAGAAAAACAGAAGGAGGCTGAACTACAGCTGAGAAGAGACAGGATAAATTTCCTACTCTCCAAAGGCTTTAATCTTCAAGAACCTTCTCCACATAATGATAAGACGATCCTATGGCTCTACAACAAAGAGTAGGATCAAATGGAGAAAGAAAGAAAGAAGGCTGCAAGAGAAAAGATAAAGGAGAAGAAGAAGGAGGAAAAAGCTAGGGACATTGCAACCAGGAAGCTCAGTGAAAAGGCCTGGATGAAAGACTATCTTCGGGCCCATGGCTTTTCTGGAAGGCAGGTGGGTCCCATGTCTGAGGAGACACTCCAACGGATTGTCAGTGAAATCAAGGCTGGCATCCGGCTGGGAAAGAAAAAAGAGATGTGTAGAAAGGTAAAGGGGATGACCTTCACTACAACCACTCAACCACAACCTAAACGCTCACCCCTACCCTTCTCCATTAAAACCGAACCCTTCACCCCTGAACCCACATCCTTGCCCACATCCACTTCATCACCCCAACCACCTAAACTTCCCATCCTCCAAACTCTCCCCAGAACCTCTGAACCTCAACCTACCCAACAACCATTCAAACCATCCCCTCATCCTTCTCAATATCTCTCTTTTGAGGAGTTCAAGGTAATCAAGACCAAGCTTATCAACTGCACAACTCTGAGCGAAGTCTCATGATGAAGATTCTGTCAACATTTCCTATGTTGATGAATCCTCTTGTTCCCTCATAAGAGATCAATTTCTTGATTTACCTAAAGGAACACTGGACCACGTAGCTAGACTTCTAGGCCTCAACTCAGATTCATTAAATGATGAAGGAAGAAACTTAGAAGGAAACTGGTGACTCTGCTGGACACCAAGAAAGAGGACAAGATTCACAGTCAGTCTTTTGTGCCTAGAAAGAAAATAGTCCAGTGGAGATTCGATGAAACTTCTCACAACTTTGTTGTGGAAAGGGAGAATGGCAAAGTCAATAGACTTAATGCAACCTCTATGCTACATTCCAGCAGGTTGATATTGTTGAGTTAGCAGAGAAGCCATTCTCTAACCCCTCCAACTCTAAAGCTGTTGCACTCATCAGAAATAATCCCAGCAGCCTTCATCTAGTTGAGCTAACTGCAAAGGCCAAGATTGAAGAAGAGTTGAGATTGAGAAGACAGGAAGACAAGGAAAGACCTCCTACCAAAGGCACTGCCTTTCTACAGATGGTTGAGGGTCCAGAATTAGAACCTATAGTTAGATGGGAATATGATTACAGTTCCCATCAACTAACTCTTTTCAGAGGGCAACAACAGAGGGTACATGTTATCCAAGGTGACAGACTGGATTTCCTGTCTACCAAGGATCTGTACAAACTTTTCAGCACCACATCAGGAAAGAACAAAGAGACAGACAAATATCTACTCTCCTTGGTGCTGAGAGTTTTGAGAAGCAGAAACAAGTGAAGTTTTGGTAGCATCAGCCTAGGGGGAGTTTGTTGGATCAAGAAGAAGGCTAATGTAACCAAAAACTAAGTCACTTAGATAATTTTGTTGCTGCATGCAAAGGCTTCCGAAGCTTAGCATGGAACTTCCAAAGGTTGTAGAGTTCTTCCGAAGACAAAGTAAAAGATCAACTTTCGAAGACAGAACTCTACTTCCGAAGTCAAATGTATACTTCCGAAGTTCAAGTCTTAGAAGAATAAGCTGAAGACCACTTCCGAAGTATGATGAAAAGAAGAAGTCTCCAAGCCTTGGAAGAAGCAGCCTCTTTCGAAGTATAAGTGGCTTCGGAAGTACTTACTCTTTCGAAGCCATTTAACCTTCGGAAGACACTGCTATGAACCAGTGGACACAAGTATGTCTCTGACACTCCGCTGCAGACCTTTAGTACTATATGGAGTTTTCTCAAAGAGCCATGCAGTTGACCATACTTTATTCCACTGTTCACCTTTTTATGATAGTACATGTTACCAACTTTAGTTGGTGATAAAAGGTAAGTCAGGGACATGTCCTGACTACCAAATCTCAAATAAAACTTTATCCGAGATACCTTAAACTTAGTCTTGTAGTATAGGCTTTAGTTATAGGATCCCATCTCGTATCAAAGTATATCCAGCTGTAGGTAGTATTATATATAGGTTCTCTTTGTAACTCATTCCATACTGCTTGTAAGAATCTTGTATTATTGAGTTGAGAAGCAATATATAAAAGTACCTTGAAAATTACTTCCTGTGTTCTTTACTACTTTCTATATTGTGATCAACTCTTACTGATTCTATCTTAACCCGAGTATTATTCTTGGTGAGTTTGAGAGAAAACAAAGTGTTAAGTGACAAACATCGATCCTGCAATTGGTATCAGAGCTTCTTAGGCTCTTGATTGCATGATCTAACCATCCAAATCAACCTGTTTTTTACTCCTCCCTACAACCCACTCACTCAAATGGCCCTTAACAAGTCTGAGGTAGAGATGGGAACCATGACAAAGGCTCCCATCATTACTCCTGAAAATTTCAGGTCTTGGAGCAGGAGAATGGAAGGCTTCATCAGATATCAAGATAGCAAGATGTGGAACTCCATTGTCAATGGCCCGTATAAGCCAAAGGTGGCATCACCTGGTGGAAATGGTGCCATGATAGAAAAGGCTGTAGAGGATTACTCTGATGATGACAGAAAGAAGATGGACATCGACAGCAATGCCATGACCATTCTTATGACTGTAATACCGAACTCCGTCATGGTAGGATTCGAGCATTGCACGACTGCCAAAGAATTGTTTGATGCACTTTCTCAGATGTACTCAAGCTCCAATGACTCGAAGGACTCGCTAAAGTAGCAGTTTGAGAACTTCACTCATATTGCTAGAGAGACTCTCAGCCAGCAGTACTTTAGGTACATGGATCTTATCTCTTCTCTTCAGTCTGTGAAGATCATTCCCGAACTTAGAGATCTTACTAGAAAGTTCATGAGTGCTCTTCCAAACGAGTGGATATTCTACTGTGTCTCTATCAAGAGGACAGAGAACTTGAACACTCTCACCATGACTGAACTCTATGGCATCCTTGATGGATATCGCCTAGAGATGGAGAGTAAGAAGGGCCTCCAAACAAGCAGACCCATGAGTCTTCCTGCTAGCAACGCTTTAATGGTTGTTGAAGGCTCATTACCCCCACAACCTCAGCATTACCTGACTTACCAGTAGCCATCCTGCTCTCCTGGACCATACATCACTTTCCCTGAGACTCCAAGGTCTCAACAGGCTCAACACAACTCCTTTCAGGAAAGTTATGCCTTTGTCTCAGGAAGTGGACACTCTAGTGATTTTCAATACTGCTTTGATGATCTTGAGTGTTTTAGTCCAGATGATGTAGAGTACGTGGACGTTGTCCAACAGATGGCTCTTTTAACTTATAGAGCGAAGAAGTTCTTTAAGAGAACTGGAAGGCATTTCCCTCAAAACCCAACTGTCAGCAAGTTTCGGTTGACAAGACCAAGGAAAAGTGTTACAACTGTAACCAACTGGGTCACTTTGCAAGGGAATGCAAGGCTCCCAAGACTAATCCGGGAACCCCACAGGCCTCTACACATCCCTCAACCTCAAAGCCCATTGAGAAGTCAACTGAAACAGCTGCAATGGCTCAAGAAGTTGACTGGAGCTTCATGGTACAAGATGTGACTCCTGCTCAAGCTCTCATGGCCTAAATAGACAATGCCCAGGTATATGAACATCTCTGCACTCCAACCTATATAGCTAAAGTTAAACTCTATCAGGATTACAATATGGAAATCAGATCTGATATTGAGTCATTAAACATCTTAAAATCTGATTTTAAAAGAGCTGAATCTGACTATCAAAAGAAAATTGAGGAGTTAGAGAAAACTGTGTCTCTTTTAAAACATGAAAACACCAACTACAAGACTCAAATCAAAGATCTGATATCCAATTGTCTGAGGCTCAAGCCCAGCTTGTCACTCCTGAGGCTTAGGCCAGGAAGCATGCTATTTCTAAGCAAAACTTCCAAGCTATTCTTACATCATCCTCCCATTCCAAACTCTGTTATCAAAACAAAGGAGGGTTGGGAACCAATGAAATTGCTCCACCACACTCCTATGAGTCTATTAGACAGCCTAGATGTGGTACTAAAGAGCAAGAGGTTCTAACTACTAACCCTGCCTCACCAGAGTTGAAGGATGAAATAACAATAGTGGCCACCACAGGGAAGGAACAGGTAGATGTACCCATCTCCTCCTGTGAAGAACAAATCCTAACCACTAAGGCCAGAAGAAGCAGAGCTAAAGCTGCTAGAAGAACTGCCAAGAAGTGGCTGAGTCCAAGCTGAAGATTGACCAAAGCAGAAGGGTGTCTTTATCTCAGCTGGATTCCAAGTGTTAGGTACTTCTGATTCAGGAAGGAGTGTAATACCAGCACTCCTGTCCTGCCAAAGGATTAGAAGTTGAAGGGAAAAGTTGCTGATGAAGAAAAGAAGCCCAAGAAACAACAACCCTCACATTCCTAAAGAACTAACATTGCATGCATAATGTGTGGTCTGTAAAACCACATGGCAAAAGATTGTTACTACAATCCTGCAAGCACACATTATGCAAATAATGTTAGAAACGAAGGAGTAAAGGAAGGTTTCACATTTGGACCTTTTCAAACGGTTCAAGTGATGAAAAAGGGAAAGCTAGTTTCGGAAGCCAGGTTGCTTTCAGAAGAAACTCTTTCTTCCGAAGGGAAAATGGCTTCGGAAGCAAAAGCTACTAAGGTTCGGAAGAACAAGAAAGCTCCCTTGAAACCTCCCCAGAAGAAGACTGCTTCGGAAGAAAAGGTGGTGAAGGCTTCTTCCGAAAAGAAAGAAGCTTCAGAAGATGGCCATGCTGCAAAAGCTTCAACAAGCTCATCCTCCAAGATCAAACAAAGGATAGACTGGAAGATCAAGGAAGATGCTGCAACCCAAACCTCTTCTTCAAAGACCTCTATTGAACCCCCATGCATAACTTTTGGTTCAATTATGTCATTATCTTTGGAAGAACCCAAGACCAGCAAGGCTTGGGCTTCCAAACAAAACTAACAAACTTATCTTATGTGCAGGGACATCCATATGACAAGAACAACAATGTCTGGATTGTAGACAGTGGATGTTCCAGGCACATTACAGGGAATAGATCTCTCCTTCACCAGTTTCAAAACTAGACAGTGGATTGTAGATAGTGGATCCTGACATGTGAACTGGATTAACCACAAGAAAGACACTAAGAACACAAGTAATGTAAGAGATAGAACATAAGAGCAAAAGTATATGGTTTTCAAGAATGCAGTATATTGCTTTCTCTATGTTCTATTACAAGTGTTACAAAGCATATCAATAAAGTTACAAGAACATGAGATACTTATACTACTTCCTACAGCCAGCCATACTATGAAAGCCAGCTGGATACAATTGACTAGACTCAAAACAAAATCAATTATAGAGTCAAAAGGCAGATTGCCTTTTTGACTTTATGACTATGACATGCCATAGCTCACATCCTTATCTATTACAAAAATGATAAAATACATAAAGTAGAAAGTTACAGACTCAAGACCTCAATGTACAGTTACCAAAAGCATGGACCTTTTCACCAACTCATGTAAGTTGGTGACTTTATAGAGATGCAGCGGAAACGTGTCCGGCTTTATGGAAAAATACATCAGATATAGCATGTTACTAAAAGTCTTCGGAAGAAATCTATCTTCAAGTGATAAGGCTTCGGAAGACTTTGTCTCGGAAGCTTCGGAAGACTTCATCTTTGGCTTCGGAAGATATTGGTCTTGGCTTCGGAAGATTTCACACTTAGAATATTTTTGTTGCATGTGTGAAACTTCCAAAGAATTCTTCTTCAATACTTGTACAACATGCATGCAGAAAGACTTTGGTTGCTTCAGCCTCTATGTATATTCTCTATAGTATTCTTAGCAACTCTCCTTATTGTGTTGTTGTGTTGTAAGTGCATACCCTTCACCGATCCTGCATTTTATTTATTCTTTTATGCGAAAAAAGAAAAATGAAAAAAATGAAATAGCAGATGTATTTGTTGTTTCTTGTTAAAAACCTTGACAAATTATATCAAAACCTTATGAATGTTGTTAGAATGATAAGAGTATGGCTCATATTCAAACTTCTATAAAAATTTATCAAAATTCAATTTTAAAATAAATGATAATAAAATAAAAATAGATGATGTAAAGAGTGTACGAATCTACTATAAATGCTCTTATATGGTTATTTGTTTATCACAAACATTTTATGTTTAATTTAATGGTTCCAGTTATTGTTTAAACTTGAAATTTAGAGAACATGAATCGTTTTATTGTGAAAAGAATGAATTAAAAGATGAAAACACGTACGGAACACTATAAAATGTAAGTTTTTTACAATTCAATTTAATTACGTCTATTCCGACCCGATCCGACTTGACCTAATCGAATAACCAATTGTTTTTATATTGTTTCGTAAGAAGTTAATTATTAAAAAGTAGAGACCCCATAGTAAATAATTCCTAGTTCCACTACTACATTTATGATAAAAAATTACATCACCCATGAACTTGTCTTCTAGATCCGCCACTAATTGCTGACATATCGCCACTTGTAAATTCCACGTGGGTGATACGCATGTATCTGTATCGCCACATGACGATATCATGATCATTTTGAAAAATACGTGAGTCAAAAGCTAAATATCAAAATCATATTGGTCAAATGATCAATTCGGTAATTTCCCCTTTTAGAAAACCACCTCTTAGATTTATAAGTAGGACAAGACCGCATAAATCATATATTGGTACCAACGAGAGAGGTGAGTTAAAACATCACATGTGTCCTTTCCTTTCAATTGACAAGTTTAATAAACAATGGGAAGTTTTTGTAAAATAGTGATTAATGAATTAAACAAAGAATGAGAGATCAAGATCAAGATCATGATCAAAATCAAAATCAAAATCAATCAATATTCAGATTGTGGTGTCCCCATCTCTCATCTCTTTACGAGAGCCACACATGAAATCCCCCCTTTCGATCTGAAAAATCAAACACGTTCTCTTTCAAAACCCTCCATCGGATCCATCTAAACTTAACTTATCGAACAAGTAAGACTACTATTCATCCTTCTCCTTCCAATTCAATAAACTTATACATACATACATACGTACATACGTACATACATACGTACATATATACATGCATACATACGTCCATACATACGTGATTTGCTTGTGTTTCGCGTCTCTACAGCATCCAGATCCGTGTATTTTTATGTTTGTGTGTTTGGAAATTGCAGAATCGTGTTGGTATTTTGTTGTTTTTCGATGAATCGATAGATTTCTATCTTTAATTGTGATTCCCCACCCCCCTCATTATCACTGGATCAATCGGTAGACGTAGATTGGTATTTGAATACTTGGATCGAGTTATCGTCGAGATCGTTCTGTTTCATGGTTAGGGCATTTATTTGAATTTGAAGGAGAATTAGACATAGTAGCAATTTGATTAAACATAATCTGTTTTCCTCATGTCTATGTATTCTTAGATCCCAATTTCGTTTCTATTCTGGCGTTCTTTAAGTAACTGATCCCACAATTTGATCGCCATTTATCATTGACTGGGTTTATAAACATCTCCAGTAATACTATCTGTTTGATTTCTTTGCTCATTTGTATTGACTCAAAGCAACAGATTCATCTGTTGCACAGACCTCAAAACTTACATGGGTTATGCTATGGTTACAAGTTTAGAAATCTCATATGATTGACTTTTCTATGATGTTGTCAGGTTGGAATCTAAAACTTTGTTTAAAGATTTCTAATTTTTGTTTGTAGGTTCCTTGATAGCTAAATATGGGTGTTGCGAAAAACAATAACAGCATGGAGGAAGGAACACTTGAAATTGGAATGGGTAAGCTCATGTTACAATGTCAACATGTACACTTTAATCAGCGTATATGGTATAAAGTTGAAGGAAATCGTTTTTCTTTTTCAAAGATTGATTGATTTCTAATATGAAAGTGTTCAATAAGAATTTCATACTAGAAAAGTTCTATGTACTGAGATATATGTGGTGGCAAAAGGGTCTCATATTCTGTGCATATTCCAATCCTATCCATTAGCTTTTACAATAATATCTGTCCAATTAAAAGAATTCTATCTACTGATGTGTCTGGTGGTGATCGGATAAGATGATGATTCCTTCAGTCCAGCAACTTGATCTATCTTCTTTCTTCTGCTATTTTAGTACTGAAACCATATATAACTTTTTGCTCAGCAGTGACAATTGTAATTTTGTGTTAAAGTCATGAAACATTCATTTCTATTTGATTCTAACTCCCAACATATGTATGTTTAAAGATCTAGTAACACTCCTGAGCAGTATTACTGGTCAATTTGTAAATATCAATGACTGTTCTTGATTTCTGGACTCACTAATTCATTATGTTCTTACAGAATATAGAACTGTCTCTGGAGTTGCTGGGCCACTTGTCATTCTTGATAAAGTGAAGGTCAGTTTCTGTGCTCTTTTTGGTTTTCTTTCTCCCTTGTTATATCCCAGCAATCTGTAGGTTTGTACCTTATACATTTTTCTGTATTATGTTTTCTTCCAAATGCATTTTGTGTAGATATTTTTTGAACAGCACAATTTATTATACACATGAGTGACATGTGCGTACCTCTTTAAATAATGACAGGGACCAAAGTATCAAGAGATTGTCAATATCCGTTTAGGAGATGGAACAACCAGACGTGGTCAGGTTTTGGAAGTTGATGGAGAGAAAGCTGTTGTCCAGGTCTTCGAAGGAACATCTGGAATTGACAATAAATTCACAACTGTGCAATTCACTGGGGAGGTATATAAGTTTAATTTTATGTTTCTGTCTTTTATTAAACAAACTCTTTTACTTAAGAGCACATTATATCTTTATACTAAGTTTTTTGATTGTATAGCCTTTGCATGAGTTTGCTTATTTACTATAACTTAAAAGCAAGGTCGGTGGCATATGCCACGGGACTTTGCTTATGATATGTATTATAGTGGAAGGAATAGAACTCAACTACTTGATTTGGTTGAGTGGTTAGGCACTTTGTTCCTAAAACAAGTAGGCATGGGTTCGATTCCCTCCTAGCTCACCAGCCAAACAATTTTTTTCCCCTCAATTCATGTGTGCCATTTGCGTTTTATGGATGAAATATAAGATGTTTCATGTTTAGTTTCATATACGTTTTTAGACGGTCTATGTTTTGGCGCTCGTCTACATTTTGACACAAATTTTGGTAAAAATGAGTCGGGTCAAATATAAAATGTTTTCATTTTTATTATAATGCATGCCTTGTTATGACCTACCTTTAGCCGTAACTTTTGTTTGGAAACGCGTCAGGTCAAATATAATACGTTTTCATTTGATGGTATAAATCCAAGTTAGCCTACGTTTCGACGTACATTTAGTTTGGAAATGAGTCAGAGCGATTGTGATCTATACTCTATCACGTTGTATACAACACAATTACATGCTTTTTTATGTACATTTTTAGTGACTCTACGTTTCGACATAACATTTAATTGTAAAAAAAACTCGGGTCAAAAACGTTTCATTCAACGATATAAATTCGAGTTACGATACGTTTTATGTAAATTTAGTTCGTAAATGAGTTGGGTCAATTGCTGTCTATACCATATTACGTCACGTACAACACCGCCGCAACTCGCGACGGATTAAATAACTAGTTTAACCTAAAATGGTAGTGATTGGTCATATATGAGTGTAAATAATTTTGCATGCATAAGCAGAGAAATCTGTGCATAACAAATCTTTTATTTGGTAAAGGTAGAATGTTTATTTACACCACATTGTAATTTCATAGTGTGACTAAGGAAGCTTGACTAAAACTGATGCAATATTGTAACTTGGAGGGCTAGACAATTTTGAATCTCAATTATACGCCTCTTAACTACAAGTCTTGATTTAAAATGAATAAGATTAACTTTATTCATTCATTGATTAGCTTTAAACTTTTGTGCAACACACTGCTTTGGTTAGATTCAAAATTCTACAAACCATATTTATATTTGTCTAAAAAGTTCATCTTATTGAAGATGCTATTCAATTGCATCTTTTTAGATGAACCACATTAACTCCTTTATACTTATTTGTTTTGATTTTAAAGAAAGAATCTATATATGTGCAGGTCTTGAAAACTCCAGTTTCCATGGATATGCTTGGGCGCATATTCAATGGCTCTGGGAAGCCAATTGATAATGGCCCACCGATTTTGCCTGAGGCTTATTTGGATATTTCTGGTAAGGTTTTTTCTCTATCTAGAGTGAGTTATACTCTTTCTTTGGTTTTTTTCAAGTTTTATGTTTAATAATGCATCTATGCAACGTATGAATTAATTTTCAGTGTTTGTGTTCTCAAAGATTAAAGATTTGATGTTTTTTATGGCTTTAGTATATATCTTCAGCATAATCTACAATTTCTAATATATTTTGTGTATTTCTTTTATTATTTCAGGAAGTTCTATCAATCCTAGTGAGAGAACCTATCCTGAGGAAATGATACAGACTGGTATCTCCACAATCGATGTCATGAATTCAATTGCTAGAGGACAAAAGATTCCTTTATTTTCTGCCGCTGGTCTTCCCCACAATGAGATTGCTGCTCAGATTTGTCGTCAAGCTGGTTTGGTCAAGCGCTTGGAAAAAACTGATAACTTGCTTGAGGTATTGTTTTGGAGATCATTTCTTACTTTTTGATTATTTTAGTAAATGTTATTTGTATATTTGAATAGTTTGTATGTTAATTAAATCAATTTGACATTGAATTGCTTGCTTATTTGTACAGAGTGCTGGAGAAGAGGACAACTTTGCCATTGTTTTTGCAGCTATGGGTGTGAACATGGAGACTGCGCAATTTTTCAAACGTGATTTTGAGGAAAATGGATCCATGGAAAGAGTGACTCTTTTTCTAAACCTCGTAAGTACATTGTAATTGCTACGATGGGCTCTTATTAACATAATAGATTGTTTAAAAATGCTCATGTCTGAATGTTATTTTGTAGGCAAATGACCCAACAATCGAGCGTATTATCACTCCTCGTATAGCTTTGACAACAGCAGAATATTTAGCATATGAATGTGGGAAACATGTTCTTGTCATCTTAACAGATATGAGCTCTTATGCTGATGCTCTTCGTGAGGTAATTATGATTATCTCAGGTGCTGTGCCCTTTTCTCAAGAAGCGACGCTTTTAAACTCGTTCAATGAGTGATTGCAGGTGTCTGCTGCTAGAGAGGAAGTGCCTGGAAGGCGTGGGTATCCTGGTTATATGTATACTGATCTGGCAACAATCTATGAGCGTGCTGGAAGAATTGAAGGCCGAAAGGGCTCTATCACTCAAATTCCAATTTTGACTATGCCAAATGATGGTATCATTTACCCTTGATACATCTCTTTCTTTTTTAGAAAGTTATTTGTTAATCTAACTTTTACCCTTACTTACACTTATGTACTGATTACTTTGTGGACATTCATTGAATTTTTTTCAGATATTACACATCCCACTCCTGATCTTACGGGCTATATTACTGAAGGACAGATATATATTGACAGGCAGCTCCACAACAGACAGGTTATATTTGAAATTTAAGTGCTTATATTTGGTGTTCGTTGCCATAATATTAGATGGCATGTTACTTGAGATGGAAATTCTACCAACTCATTACTCTTTAAATCAGTAAGACCGTCCACATAATGGTGACACCACTGTTAAAAGATTCTGAGATATAAACCCATTTTGGAATGTTTAAAGGGAATCTTGAAAGTAGATTGAACCGTTTACTAATGATAGGAACAGGGTAGTAGAGTTGATTTGGGTTATGTTTTTGTAATCTCGCATACGCCAAATGGGTAAAATAAAATAAGGTAGCTTAAAAGCAATTAGGTCAAAAGTCGCCAAAAGTTTATGTTTATTGTGGAAACTGGAAACCAACTAAATTATTTGTTAAAAATATAGATTGTTATCGAGATAATATAACTTTTGCAATCATATCTGTCACACTGATTAGTAATTTTCTGTTGAAAATTTAGGGTCAACCCGACCTGTTCCATGTGGCCCACATATTCTGCCACCTGTATTTGAGAGGCTTGACTTGTTTATGTTGGCATCTTGTACTCTAATAATGAGTACTAGTTCTCTATGGTTTCTAACGAAAGCCATCATGATAGGTCTAGTTTTCTACATATTGAAGTAGAAGATATTTAAGTTGATCAATGATGGCTTTGGTCTTTTATAATTTATTAGAAGGCCTAACAAAAAGTTTTGATATGATGAAACTTACAGATTTACCCACCAATCAATGTGCTTCCCTCTCTATCTCGATTGATGAAGGTAAGCCCCAAATCTTTGATTAACTTAAATATAACTTGTGTCACATACAGTCTGTAAGTTGAAGACTAAAACTAGAAATAGAAGGGATTTGGTTTAACTAAGGGTTGTATGATTGCAGAGTGCTATTGGTGAGGGGATGACTCGCAGAGACCATTCTGATGTCTCCAATCAGGTCAAAGATAGTTTTGATTTCATATACATATCCTCATATTTTCCTTCAATAGTTAATTCATATTTTACAAGATGTTTCACACATGAAAGTACTGATTATATTATTACATATTCAGCTATATGCAAATTATGCCATTGGTAAAGATGTCCAGGCCATGAAAGCAGTGGTTGGAGAAGAAGCTCTCTCTTCTGAGGATTTGGTCCGTCTCTCTCTCTCTCTCTCTCTCTCTCTCTCTCTCAAACACACACACACACACACACACACGCACTCCCTCTCTCGCTAAATATGCATACAAACAAGAGAACATCTGGCTGTGAGTTAACTGTGTTTAAATTGTTCTTATTTAATTTTATATGTTGTAAACGGAACAGCTGTACTTGGAGTTTTTAGACAAGTTTGAAAGGAAATTTGTGGCACAAGGAGCGTATGACACGAGGAACATCTTTCAGTCGCTGGATTTAGCATGGACGCTTCTGAGGATCTTTCCCCGTGAGCTTCTTCACCGTATTCCAGCCAAAACCCTTGATGCTTTCTATAGCCGTGAAGCAACCAACTAAAAACAACCGACGTCTACGCATTTGTTGAAGCTGGCATGGAATAAAACAGAAAGGGTTATGTTTTTGTGATTGATTTTGTTGAAAACCAACCTAAGCACCTCGGCTGTTGATCGCTTTCCATAAAAGAGGCAGTTAAGTTATGTAATGTATTGTTTGTTTGTTTAATATTTATTAGCAGACATCTAGTGTTTTTGCAGACAGAGTCATCATTCATTTATTGCCTGCTTGTACGGGACCATTTGTTCATCCTGAATGCCAGCTTATTGTTTGATTTGTTTTGCAAATTCATTTAAATTTGTTTTCTCATCCGTGCTATGCAGCGGAAGTTTTGTCGTTTTTATCTCGCGTTACGCATGTAACTTTGATCATTATTGTTTCAATTTGTTGAAACCATACAAGCGAATACCAAAACTGGTTCCAATACCACCTATACCAGAAACAATATTTTTCGCTCATAATTGGTTCGATTCGTCACTGTACGATAATGGCAATTGCACTCTGTAATTTACGATATCAAAAAATTACTTAATTTTAAATAAAACGGATGAATAGTTTGATTCACCACTGTACGACAACGATAACCGCACTTGTTATAACCTACAATGTCAAAGAAGTTAATTGATTTTAAACAAAACAAACAAAAAAAGTTAAGAAAAATTAAACCATTAAAATTTTGGGACTGAACAAACGTATATGCCATTTTTTAAAGTTTTTGTACGTCAGTTGCCTTTTAAAGTATATACTAATATATTTATTTAAAAAATTCTAATGTTTAAAATTAAAAGTTGCTAAAAACAAAAAACAAAAAACCAAAAATGTTCTGACCAAATTTCAAAAGTACAAATGTTACTGTAGCAATGGGGTAGTTGGTTATTAATATATAGTATAATTTAAATAATTGATGTGTTATAATTTTTTTGGTGGTTTTTACAACAAACACATCATTCGAGCTGAATGCTAGTTTATGCATGATCGAATATTGTCCTTGTTTGTACACAAACACACACACGCATATATGTATATGCATATGCATATGCATATGCATATGCATATGCATATGCATATGCATATGCATATGCATATGCATATGTATATATGTATATGTATATGAAGTTCAACGTCAGGTAACTATTTAAGTAAGTTGAAGTGTATATTTAGGCCGGAGTATATTGGTTAAGAAGAAAGGCTCTTTTGAAAATATCACAATACCAATAGTTGAGGGATTATTAGATGAACACTTCGGCTTTGATTTGTCGCTACAAAAATCTGTGGGTATGGACAAAATAAAATTACTATGCAAACTATCTTGTTCACTTTTGAGTATATAGCCTTCTTCAAGCCGTTGGTTTGTCGCGACAGGGGCTCAAGGATCCTTATTGTGGCTAGTGAGAATACATATATTACATAAAATGAAGAATTAAAAAGTAACTTCTAAACGAAGTTTTTTTAGATGGTTGGGTTGATTGTGATCTTTTCTTTGTGAGAAACGAGACTTAAATCTTAGAGTAGACTTGTAGAGGTTTTAATGTTCTATCATCATGAACTATTCGGTGGATAAAAGCATTACCTTCTGGATATCCAGCGCCCACATTATACTGTAAGGTCCACTTCAACCATATGATTTGTCTTGTTACATTTGACTCCTTTCATTTAGGAGGTATTTTCTGTTTGACACCCAACCGACTACCCGAGGCCAGAGCTTGAGCTTGGGCATGGGCATGGGCATATGCTTTGGTTATACTTGGGCTATCGCTCTTGTACCTGTTTGCATCTTAATCCAGTTGTCATACGTCCAACCGTGTTAGGATGTAGGTTTTTGTGTTAAGAGATTACCTCATTAGCATCAGTTGATGGAAAATATGAGTACATATTAATTTAGACTAGCAATCCACTTCTAAGTGGTAGTGGCCATCCAAATGGTCGGAATTTTGTTTTCATGGAGAGACCAGCCCCATCACTGATACCATTTGCCCATTCGATAGTATGAACCATTATGTTTTCATATAAGTAACATGAAAACTGAAAATGGAGGGGATTATGATGCTAGATTATACAAAAAACAGTACAAGAAGTTGTTAGGTATCTATGTTGCGAAACACACTCTCACAAGAAAACAATAAGAAAGAACATGAGAATTTAACGTGATTCGGTCAATATAGCCTACGTTCATGAGCTACAACCAAAGTTTCTCTTTATTAGCATAGTACAAATATTTGACATGGTTTTATTATATACAATTAAAAACTATAGCTTAGGAACCAAGACTTTAAAATGAGTCTGGCCCATGTATTCTAATTTCATTTCAAATTTTAAAAACCCATAAAGACTTCACAACCCAACAGAAAGAAACAACACATGTACAATTATTAACCAAGATGTAACATTTGCTGTTATTGTGGCAGATGCATAGAGCTTAAAGATTTAACTACTGCTTATGTCCTGTACTATTTGCATTTCTTTATATTATCAAAGTAAGATTTCACTTTTACATTCAAACTAACCTCATTTTAAACTACCAATATATCAGATATACAAACACTGCAATATGAAGAATTTTCTGTTTCCACTTTGTTCAACCACATAAATTATAGTTATAGTCTCTTCAAAACCACAACAAATATAATGACGTTAAGTACATCCAATCATTGGCAAATGGCAATCATGGCATACTCATGAAGCTCGGTCTCATTTAGCTGCATTGTCAATGTGATAAAACATGATAATATGCTTTTGAGTCTTTGAAATGGTAGCAAACAAAGTATTTCCAAAACTCCTAGAAACTTGAAATTAGGGGTGATCATACAATGTTTAGAATCGGGCGAACCGTCCAAACAAAAGCAAGTGGCGGGTTCACCTGGTTTGAGATTTATATGATTCAATTTTGATGGTTTAACATTCGGGCTAATAAGAACACACTGTGTAAACCAAACTAGACATTTAACCTTTCTGTGTGATTTTTTATTTCATTCATGTGCAGTCATATATGTGTAGTATATACATGAACCATCTTTATCATTTTAAAACATCAGCACTAATTAATGATTTTGGAAAATATCAAGTCAAAGGTTACATCCTACTTGCACATATTCTGCATACTTATGGATGAATCCCATAAAAAGAAAATTCTGAATTTAAAAGAATACCTTTTAAAACATTCTACTAATTTCTAACACTTTGAAGAAAACTAGATATAACGTACTAATTCTAATTTATCAGATACCCATTAAAGATTCACTAGATACGTGTAATTAAGCATTAATTAATAGAGCGAAATACATTACCTTCAACCAAGCCTCAGGATCACCCTTCTAGAATTATACCGTAGAAGGTCAACATACGATGAAGGCATGCACCCACCTAAGAAACTTCCTCTTCTGCCACATGATAGGGTTTTATAGATAAATTAGTGCAAGAAAAAATTAAGTGTTTGGATGTGCTTCTGCTTCTTTGATTAAGTAACAGATAAAATAAAAGCATGCAAGTAATTTCACTCTACCATTTAATAGTCAGTTTGTTGCATGTACTATGAAACTGATTACAAAAACCTAGAACAAAATGAACTTTATTATGAGTTTATGGGTCTTACATTGACCCAAACTGGTCTTAAAGTTTGATTTTTCATAGATAGTGTGCCTAACTTGAGTTCCGAAATTCTATTATTTGAATGATAATAATACACTCTGGATAAAAAAAAACTATGAGGTTTTAACTTGAGTTCCAAAAGTCTATTATTATAAAGCCTAATAATTTTTAATTTGTTGAATTTTTTCTATCCATGTAATTCATGGGTTTCTAACCTAGTAATGAGATAGTCATAACCATAAGTAGGTTACAACAACATTTAAAACTGATCATTGCAATTTGAAGTCATAATAATTTTTCAAATGCACATACAAACATCCCAAAATACATGAAAAAAATGTCAGTATTGTCAGATATTATCTTGTTATATAGATCACTTCCATTACCCGGAATCTTTTGTGGTTTTACGTCTTTGACTGTTTCATTAGTTAGAGACTGTAGAAGGGCCTTTTGTGAAGGTAATTCTGCTATGAAAAGAAGGGTTTGAGCCCAACCAGCATATTTCCCATATTTTTCTACAAATGCATCCGCCACCTGGCTACAAAGCTTAGGTGTCAAACGTTTGCCAGCCAGCTCCGGAATTAGGTATCTCGTTGCGATCTGCCATCAAAAGGATATTCATATTTAATAGTTGTGTTTCATGCAATAAAGTTTGTACTAAAAATGACAAACATTATGAAAAGAGGTGGCATCATGGGTGGATCTGAAAGGTCGGGCAATGAGTCAAGATGGGTTCAGATGGAAACATATTACATTTATTTGGGCCTGGCTTGCAAACACTTTTTGTCCGTTTTCTTTAAATTAGCCAATGCATACTCGTTCTTATAGAAACAATACTCTTACAATTTGTTTCTAGATTTATGATTGGGATGCAATATGAAATAAATATAGACTTCAGATGCCTATTAAGCAGTTAGATCCATTTAACTTGTTTCTGTTGGTCCAGAACTTAATAAAACAACTACAAAAACACAGAAACAGTCAAAAACGTAGAAACACTAGTGACCTTTGTGGAACTCCACGACTCTTTTCTTGTATTATTATTAAACCAAAACTCACACCTTATAATGAACCCTAGACCCTTCTATTTATACTAAAAGCTTCACCAAGAAAACAAGTAAACCCTAATCACTTATTAGGAAACTCTATCAAACTAAAATAGACTCAATCAATTAAGCAAATCAAATCAAACTACTAAAATAATAACCTACATTACTCCTAAATTTCAACCCACCAAAAATAAACTAACAAATTAAATCAAGATTACCTAACATTTTCCCCCTTAGTTTTGATACGGATCTCAACTTTTTAAAGCAATGTTGGTTCATCATCCTCTTGAGCTAGAGCCAAGTTGGCCTCCTCTTTTCCATACCAATCGGGACACTCATATGCGAAGTGTCCATACTTCCCACACTCGTAGCACTTCAATTCACTTTTGTCTCTAGAATTCCCGTGCCCAAAACCTCTTCTGCGCCCATTCTCTTCTCTACCATTCCCTCTTCCACAACCCCTGCAACGATCACGATTGCCAAGCCCACGTCCTCTTCCATATCCATCATAACCGAGCTCGCCTTGCTTTTTTTCTTTCCTTTTCTTCTCCTCTAGATAGCGGCAACTTCCCTTGATCTTCCTCCTTTTTATCAAGATCTTTAATTCTTTCTTCATAAGCCTTTAATCTTCCAATAGCTTCTTCAAGTGACATTTTTTCTAAATCTGAATATAGCTCTATCGATGCTAGAATTGGTAAATACTTCCTTGGAACTGAGTTTAGGAATTTTCTCACTACCAATTCATCTTCTAAACTTGACCCAAGACTTTTAAACTTTGTAACAATTACACCAAGTTTTCCGGAAAACTCATCAATGGACTCACCTTCTTTCATCTTTAACATCTCAAGCTCGGATCTAAGAGTTTGTAATCTTGCCTTTTGCACTCTTTTGGCTCCTAAATATCGGACTTTGAGTGCCTTCCACACTTCATTTGCATCCTTGTATTCTGCCACTTGTAATAGTACATCCTCAAGGAGGGTTTGAAACACAAATGCTCTTGCCATCAAATTCTTCTTGGCCTCAACAGGCCCTTTCATAGCTGAGTCAATAGCTTCCCATAAACCATAAGCTTGCAAAATTGCTTCTACCTAATAATGACCAACTCGAATAGTTTGTTCCTGTCAACTTTGGGCACTGCAATGGCACGTTTTGCTGCTGCTCTCTAATAGTAATTGCTCCTTCAGCCATTCTTCTTTGACTATGCGGATCAAACAAGTTGTTGCTCTTTTTTATCGTCTCTTTTAACCAGATCAGTCCCACAGGCTGATCAATTTCTTTGTTGCCTTTAAGCCTCTACCACACAGGTTCTTTGTTTTTTTTCTTGTACCACACAGGTAATCTCAATCTTCTTGGGTTGTTACCACACAGGTGTCGTGATCCACACAGGATGTTGTCTTATTGCACCACACAGGTTTCTTTCTCTTGCTGCACCACATAGATTTCTTTCTCTTGTTGCACCACACAGGTTCTCTTGCTCCAAACAGGTTTCCTTTGAACCACACAGGTGTTCTTTAACTCTTCTGCTTGCAATCCGCACAGGTTTAAAACTTCTTCCTTCTAACAATCGTCTCACATAGGCCATGATTGGGTGAGTATTGGTGATGTCAAATCTGCTACTGCTGCTTTCCTTTGATGTCAAATCTACTGCGATTGTTATTCTTTGGTGTTGATTTGTTGCTACTGTTGTTCTTGATCCTTGATATGAGCTTCACCTCTTATACCAATTGTTGGTCCAGAACTTAATAAAACAACCACAAAAACACTGAAACAGTCACAAAAATGCAGAAACACCAATGACCTTTGTGGAACTCCACGACTCTTTTCTTGTATTATTATTAAACCAAAACTCACACCTTACAATGAACCCTAGACCCTTCTATTTATACTAAAAGCTTCACCAAGAAACAAGTAGAATCTAATCACTTATTAGGAAACTCTATCAAACCAAAACAGACTCAATCAATTAAGCAAATCAAATCAAACTACTAAAATAATAACCTACCTTACTCCTAAATTTAAACCCACCAAAAATAAACTAACAATTAAATCAAGATTAACCTAACAGTTTCCATATTAGACATGTTTGAGACATATAACAACCCAAATCAACTCATTCATAAGTAAATGAATCAAAATTGCCATCTCTAATTATGAGGTTTCTTCCTTTTCTAAAACAAAGGTACTGATTAAACAGAGACGTTAACTGAACCAACTTTTAACTTCGTATCACGTCATTAAAGATCTCAAAAACCTTAATTGATTGCATTCAAATTTATAGCAAATTTGTTGCAAACAGTAAATCAAACTTATATTTCTGCTTCCACCTTTTGCAACAAAATAATATGACAGTTCATTCAGAAGGTGAAAAACAGTGTTTATAATTATATGCTATTATGCTTCCACAGTTTATTTTAATGATCACAGAACTGCATAGCTGTGGACACCTCATCCAAATCATGCTTACATTTCATTTTACTGGTAGATAATATAATAGAGGTGGCAATTTTGACCCATTTACTTATGAATGGATCGATCTAGGTTATGGTTAATCCCTATCAGCTCAAACGAAAAGAATACCTGAAAGAGAAACCCATCAAACACATTGAAAGTCCCCAAAAGTGTCTCTTAAGGTGCATGACTTCCTAAATCGTTTTACTTCAAAATTAGGTTATTACTATAATAACATAGATGTACTATCATACTTCACACGTCAACTATTTCAAAGCAGAACTAAAGAGTTTGTGGGTCAACCCAACCCAACCCGCCCTGCCCCATTTTGGCCAGTTACACGACCCGCCTGTTTTGACTCTCTTAATACAAAAACAAGTTATGTTAAATCTAAGAAGCTGACCTTCCAGACATGTGTATCAACAGGAACAGCATGATGTTGATCTAGAGAGAACAAAGCTATGCAGGCTGCAACTTTGGGGCCCACACCAGGTAGACTAGTCAGAGCCTCAATTACACTTTCAAGATCTAATTTCCTTAGGGACATCAACCACTCTACACCACCACCAGGTTTTGATTGCAATGCTACTACAGTGCCTCTAATGTACTTAGCCCTGCTCTCTCATTGTAAATGAAGAAAATAAATGTCAGAATCTATTTCAAACCAAACTATATTTAGAATTTTAATATGCATTAATGTAAAAACCATTAGTCACTGTTTTGGTAAAGCTGGCAAAGTGGGTGGCTCTCGTATGGGTCAAAACAGGCAAAAGGGATGGGTTGTGTAATGGATTGTCCAAAGTTGATATTATTGGCAGACAATATGGAGCCATTTTTCAAGCAATAAAAATATCACATGAACATATAATTGAGGCGTCTATTTTGACCCTCCATAGGATCAATTTGGGTTAGCTTTATCCCTTCAATTGTCAAATAAAACTCAAGGTAAAACAGAATTTGGTAGAATGTCTTGAACTTGAAAGTCCCCAAAGCGTCTTTTTTCTGCGTACATCTCCTAGATTGTTTTATTTGAAATTTGAATATATAAAAGTAGATTTTATTGTAGCATAATTTATTATATTGTAGTCCTGGCATTAACTATTAATAAAGAGGCAGGCCACACACCATTGACCTGATATATATCTGTCAAATATGATTAAATAAACTACACTTATTTCAATTGAATAAGGAGGTTTTATGCATTTTATATACACTTTCAGAGACTTTCAACTAATTTGCTTTTATATATTTTTTTTATTTTACTTGTATGGCATATTACAAGATAAAACATAACCTAAGTTGAAGCATTCATAGATAAGTAGATTGAAATTGCCACCTCCAATTATTTTGGGAAGAACGAGTATTTAATCCATGCTATAAAATTACAAAGCTGTAACTTAATCAGCTTTAGGGGTCAAGATTCTTATAAAACACCATTTCTCAGAACATTTAAAAGATCTTGAAAAGATAATTCGGTAGATACATCTCTCGAGAAAGGAAACTACATATTTGCACATTCTTCTATCATTCTTAGAACATTTTCATAATCAAACTTATCATTTTCTGTTTAAAAAACATGAGAGTATGTCTAAATCCCATACTTAAAAACATACGAAGAAGATATTGTTGATAACTAATTTCAAATGGTATATCTATAACTTATCCTTGTCTATGACTAGATGAAATAAGTGCTTCTTGATCAATAAATTACATCAAAACAATGCAATAGAAATGTCAATAACTTTTATTATTTCATTCCACCAAGCAATGACATGGAATTGCATGATGCCTCTTGAAATACAAAATGGGAAAAGAAATTAATTTTATGATGAATCTTATCTTCTTGGGCGGGGAATGAACTTCAATAAGAGCTATAAAACTTATGAAAGTTTAAATACATAAAAGAAACCTCAAAACCAAATGAAATGACAAGACTAATATGATTCAATGCTGTTCAACATTAGCGGTGAATCAACTCTAAAAGATCCTCCATCAACAATTTGAATCTAGCACAAGAACAATCTTCATGATGACAAAACAAGCTCCTATATATTATTATAAACAAAAAAGAGAAGAGGAAGCTACTCTTAGCCTTATGATTAAAAGTATTACTTTCCAAAAACACAGCTAAACAGATAGTAACACATTTTTCCTCCATGTATCATTTAATTACAATACACATGACTATAACAATTTCTAGTAAAACTATCCAATTTTGAATGTAATACTGTTCTCCTTTTTCATCAAAGTTTCCAAAATAATCATTTTGAACAAAAAAAACACTAGATTCAAAGAGTGAAAGTAGTGTGTTATTTATTGCAATTTGCCTGCAAAGTTCACGAAGACTCTGTCACCAATATATCATCAACATATCTCGCATTCAAAAAACTAGCAAACTTAACTAGTTACAGTTGCTTTCACAGAAACGATTTAAAATCATATCATGATGCATTCAGCAAGTATAATAGATTTAACAAACAAAAGTCGAACCTGTAGCCAAAACCAGCCTTCCGAAGCTCTTCTTCAGAGACTTTTGACAACTGATCCAAAGTGGGAAACTCATAAAAACCAACCCCTTCAACCTCGCCCAGATAATTACCCAATGATGACACGAAATCAACCATTTGGGTTATCCTCTTGATATTATTATTAGATGAACAGATGAACTGAATCAAGCACTCAAGCGGGTCTTGCCTGAGCACTCTGGCACCACTCAAATGGCCAGCCAATTCAGCAAAACGCGGATCAGAGGCAGAAAACTCACTCCACAAATCATCCAAACAAATACCCATATTAAGAAAACCCAAAAGAGCTGATTCTGCAGCAGCTTGATCGGAATCAGGGGTGTTGTGAAAACAATAAGATACGCTTGCGTCTTGAAGCTGTAAGAGGGAGACGAGGTGGGAGCCAACAACACCTGTGTACTGAAAAGGGGATGTCTGCTTCCATCTGAACGTTTGACCGGTGGGGAATGTGAGGGGCAAATAGAGCTCGGATTTGTTGAAATTGAGGGGTGCCCATATGGGGGTTTTCGGGGATTGTTTGAGGTGTGAAAGAAGGGGGTTTGTGGGTTTCTTCGAATAGTAGCATGAGGATATTGAATTGGTTTTAGGGCGGTGGTGTTTTGGGGCTCCGGTGGCTTGTGACGCCGGCGACGGCAGGGGCCGGTGCCTCTTCATGTAATCTTATTATGGTGGGTGATTGAATCGAATCGATTTGAGTGCTGCTATTTCGTCCACGGCTCTTTCACTACGTGAGCCACGGTTTAACAATTTAGTATTTAATAGTTTACACTATTTTTTTCACAACAAAGGCGTCTTATATATTTACAGGAGAAGAGGTGGATTAAATTTCTGCGGTCTGCAAGAAAAAAATTATTTGTTTTTCTAACATCTGCAGAATATTGAAATATTATGTAATTAAGATCTGCAGAATGTTTTTTTAATCTATGCATTTAATCCTCTTTAATTTTGCTTATATCAGTTAATATTCTCTGCTATGAAAGAAATAGACGAAAAGAATGGAGCCAACAAATCATCAATCTCAAACACATCGAAACAAACTCTGGCGACCTTCCGGCGGCACACGCAACCCTCCTTTCCCACCACCTGAACAAGATGAAGGCCGCCGGAGAACTCATCATGGTCAAGAACAACTACGTTAAGCCCGACGACGCCGCCCCTTGCGGCCACGGCTGCCCACCGAAGGCGAAAGAGGGTGGGTTGCCAGAGAAGCCGAGAGGCCGTCCGCAGAAAGCGAAGGAGTCTCCTACTCCAGCGACTGTAAGTGACCGGAAACGTGGACGTCCGACGAAGGCACGGAGGTTTGTTGCAGAAGCTCTGCCGGCGCCGGCGAGCGGCGGTGACGTAAGCTAGACGGCAGGGTGAGCGGAGGTGGCGAGCGGAGAAGGGCTTCAGTGAAGAGAGGAGAGGAGAGGGGTGGTGGGTTGAAGGCTTGAACATGAGAAGAAAAGTCTAGGTTGGGGGGTAAAGAGGAGAAGAGATTGAGAAGACCTGAGAAGTGGTAACACCATATCTTCTCCATGCAGACATCAGGAAGACGTTTTTAATGAAACGTCTTCCAAAAAACAAACAGTATGCGCACTCAAAACCTCTTCCCGCGTCTGCGTGCACGCAGATGAAAAGGTGGGAAAGAGGTTTTTTTCAAAAAACAAACACCACCTAAATACTTTAATAGTTAAGACATATGTCTTTAAATGATTAAAACATTATATTAATGATGAATCATTAAAGGATCTAATGCTAAATGACTAAAATATTTTATCTGAATTGATTAAACATTTACCTTTAAATAATTAAACGATATATTAACTCTTAATAGTTTAGCACTTAATGATTCTCTTACTGGTTTAACACTTAATCATTTAGAAATCATAAAACAACTCCTAATTACTAATATTTCTATGTATAATAGTGTTGTATCTTATGTACAAAGAGTTTTTTTTGTTTAATTTTGATTTGTTATTTTTTAACCTAAATGTTTTCATATATTGTAAAAAAACCTTCTAAAATTTGATTATTTTTACTTTAAGCCCAAAATTCTTTATCTTTTGCAATTTAATCACACACAATTTTATACTTTCAACTTTAGTCCCGTATACTTTTTATTTTTTTCAAATTTTCATCTTATGTTCGTTCTAGGTTTTGCAAGTTAACACGACACAAACATACACGTGTGATTCACCAATTTTATGTTTCGCTTTACGGTTCATTCTAAATTCTGTGAGTTAACACAACACAACATGCGTGTGTGGTTTATCATTTTTATGTCTACTTTCTCCCTTTAACATGTTCGTAAATCAACTTTGTTATGTTTTTATAGTTTTACGCTTTGGTCTTATGTTTTCGTATTAACACATCGTAATTTCAGTGTTATGGTCACTAATGGTGGTGTGACTTTGGTGTTATTTTGCACGGTCCCCCCATGCAACACGGAGAAATTAATTCTAGTTATTGATTGATTGGTATGTTTGACTCTTTTAATGATATTCTTGGGTTAAGTACTCCTTTTACCAAAGAATTCATGTTATCCATATATTTTACTCAAATTTACGATCCTTTATTACACACTTTACTTAGCTATGTGTTATAGGTTACTTAGTGTGAATAAATGTAGATTAACATAGGTGTTGCCTATGTAATGGATGTAATTATGCTCATACTAAACATGTCTTGTAGGTTAGTAAGTGTGATCACTTTTTAATTAGTTGTAGACTCGACTTATTAAGTCCATGAACGTTGTGAGGCATTCGTCAATTCAAAGAACCTCGTCATAAACTCGGGAGTGTTTACATCCTCTCCTAAAAGTCGTCTTGGGAATATTTATTCTCGGACTTTCAACTAATGTACCTAGATCCATGGTCTATCATTTAAAACAATTGACTATTTGCAACTGCTTGAACAAATTAGTAGTTTAGTGCAACAATTATCTATTCTTGAATGTTATCTTATTTACCTAAATGCGTATATGCATTGACTGTCCTTTCTTTTCACAACTAGCACTGACATTTCCTGTTGGTCCAAACTGATTGAATCATAGTACAATTGATTGAATGAATCGTTTAATATCACTAACAAACATATAATAGAAACATTTGATGAAGATGAATAGACCAAAAGTATTCAAAATAAAACAATCAAATTCAATACAAACAATAGAATCAAACTCAATAATATTTTAGTGAAATTCCAGCTTACAAAGTAGTCTTGCAACAATGATAACACGAATTAGGGTTTTCCAAGAGTTACTACAATGAAAAAGACATTGTTGGATCTAGAAAGGCTGGTGCAACAAAAACCAAATACTTAAACAGTCTTGCTACAACTAATAAAGGTCTTCCAAAGCTAAGTATGGAACTTTCGAAGGCAAATGGAGTTCTTCCGAAGGCAAGTGCAAGATCATCTTCCGAAGGAAAACTCCAACTTCCAAAAACAAAGTCTTCTCTCTTCCGAAGTTCAAGACTTATAAGAATTCAAGACTTCAACTTCCGAAGTATGAAGTCCAAAGGAAGCCTCGGAAGAAGTAGCTACTTTCGAAGTATAAGTAGCTTTGGAAGAAATTGTTCTTCCAAAGCCAGTTAACCATCGGAAGTACCTACTATAAACAAGTGGACATAATTATGGTTTGTCTAACACTCCGCTGCAAATCTCTAAGATATTGCATGATGCTTCCTTACGCCCATGTAGTTGACCGTACTTTATTCCACTGTTCACCTTTTATCAGTTAGTACAGTTGCCAACTTTAGTTGGTTTGAAAAAAGGTAAGTTATGGATATGTCATGACTACCAAAACTTAGATAAGACATCATCTAAGATACCTTAACTACAACTTTGTAGAACTTTCTTTAGTTTTAGGTTTCCAGCTGGTATCAAAGTATATCCGGCTAGGTGATAGTATATATAGTTTCTTATTGTAACTTTTGAAATATGCTTGTAAGAGCCTTTTAATACTTTGAGATGAGAAGTGTTAGATTAAGAGAAAGGCAGGTGTAACCAAAACCAAATCACTTAGACAAATTTTGGTGCTACTTACAAAGGCTTCCAAAGCCAAGTGTGGAACTTCCGAAGGAAGTAGAGTTCTTTCGAAGACAAAGTGAAAGATCAACTTCCGAAGACAAACTCTACTACCGAAGTCAAAGTACTCACTTCCGAAGATCAAGTCAAAGAAGAAAAGATCAGAAGACAACTTCCGACGTATGAAGAAAAGAAGAATTCCTCAAGCCTCGGAAGAAGTAGCCTCTTCCAAAGTATAAGTGGCTTCGGAAGTACTTGTTCTTTCGAAACCATTTAACCTTAGAAGCCACTACTATGAACCAGTGGACATAAGTATGGTCTCTGACACTCCGCTGCAGACCTTTGATACTGCATGGCAATTTCCCAAAAGGCCATGTAGTTGACCATACTTTATTCCACTATTCACCTTTTTATGTTAGTACAAGTTACCAACTTTAGTTGGTGACAAAAGGTAAGTCAGGGACATGTCCTGACTACCATATCTTAGATAAGACACTATCTAAGATACCTTAATGTAACACCTCGAAATTTCTACTTAAACGAAAAGAAAAGAAAAGTAAATAGAAAGAATAGAAACTTTGCACAAGTGGAAGGAAAAAGTGTACAAAGTACAAATCTTATTATTTTAAGATATTAAAGGGCATGGTCGCCCATATTAAGCAGAAAGCTGCTTTGATCTCGGAGGAAGAAGAAGAGAGAGAGAGAGCCCGGTTCTAGAGAGAGAAAGAGGAAGAAGAAGCTGAAAAAGGTAAGTCTTCTCTTGTTTGAGCTCAGTTTTAGTTGAGTATTGAGTTCTTGACCAAAGTTCTGGTTGTTTAGAGTTTACTTTCGAGATTCAAAGAGCTGAATCGAAGTAGGTCTTGAACTAGAAGAGTGCTGCTCAAAAGTTGCTCAAGGTGAGTTTCTAGAACCCCTCTTTTACTGATTTTCAACTGATTTAGGGCTATTATGCATACGATGTAAGCATCTTTTCAAGAAACAATGGGTTTACAGCTTTATGTACGAATGTTGTATGTATGTATGCATGTTATAGTGTTGATTATGGGTTAGAGATGAGGCAGGGCATGCTTAGATGGCCTTAGTATGTTAGATCTGTGTTTGGGTATGCCTAGATTGATAATCGGGTGAAATTGGTAGCATAGAAAAGATTTCAGAATGTCTGATGAACATGAACAGTGGCCCATGCGTCTAAGTAGTGCCCATGCGCCCAAGTGATGAAAAGGCTAAGTATGGACCATGCGCCTAAACAGTGCCCATGCGTCCTAGTGAAAGAAATGGCTAAGTATGGACCATGCGCCTAAATAGTGCCCATGCGTCCCAGTGAAAGAAACGGCTAAGTATTGGTCATGCGCCTAAACAGTGCCCATGCGCCCAAGTGCTTGAAACGGCTAAGTGTTGGTGATGCGCCTGAACAGGGCCGAAACGCCCAAACAGTGCCCATGCGCCCAGACTGTTTTATACTTTAGAATTTTATGCTCATGTGCCTGGAAGGACCCATGCGCCCACTTTGGACTTGAGGTTTTCTAAGTGGATTTTAAGGGGTAAAATGGGGAGATAAGTCTGGTTATGATGATATGGCTTATGTTTGATGTGTGTTATGCATGTATGATGTGCCTGTATTGGTGATGGTGTATGTTTATGATTATGCGTATGTTCCTTATTATGTATGTATGTCTTCCATTGGCTTTGCGTCGAACGTTAATGAATGTAATGAAAGTATTATGTAACGTAAAGTGGAAGATAATGAAAAGAGGAACGTAATGAACGAATGTATGCATGAATTAATGAATTAAGAGAGAAGTATAGAAAGGCTTGAAAGCAATATGTACAGAGGTGCATGGATCTTAATGCCTTAAGCTCTACCGCGTGAGGTTTAGCAAATTCTAAAGTGTGCATGCAAGGGTTCCAGTATTTGTGACTGACCTTTAGAGGTGTTACCCATTTCTATGGGGGTGTTACCCACTTTGGTGGGGGTGTTGTTACCCACTTCGGTGGGGGTGTTGTTAACCACTTTGGTGGGGGTGTTGTTACCCGAGTTATGTATAACTTCGGGGGTGTGGCATAAAGCCAAGCACAGTTATGAGGTGAGCGACTCTTTGTTGCAACAGACTCGACAGAGGTCTTTGTCCATGAGACGAGATAATGAGATGAGCAACTTTGTGTTGCAACAGACTCGGATGGAGTTTAATCCCTGTGATTGACTCATATGGGATCTTTGTCGCGTATCCGGTCCTGTGTCAGTTTTCGGACATGAGTCGGGGGTTTGTGAGCAGGCCCTGGCACAACATCAGCTTTCGAGCATGAGTCGGGGATATTGCAAGAGACAAGATTCGAGTGATAAAGAGTAATGAACGGAAGATCATGTATGAAAGAACGAACGTATGAATGAACGTAAATGACTTATCGTAATAATGTACAGAACAGGATCCTTGTCATTCGACCTCAGTAATCGTGGCTGAGTGCCATGAAGAGGGTAAAGTCTGACCGGATCTAGAAAGAGAAGTGAACGATAATGTAATACGTGGAACGAACAAAGTTAATGAACGTAATGACGAAGATAATAATGATATTATCTGTATGTACGTATGATGCGTGATCACGAATGATGTAAAGTATAGTATGTTTTGAAATAAAGTAAAGAACAGTTTCAACACAGAAAAGTATGTTTTATTATAAAACTAGGACTCACTTAGCATCACTGACTTTTGTATGCATGATAGTTGGCAGGTATATGTTGATGCTGAGGAGTTGCAAGCATGGATGCATAAGCTACTAGGAGCATTTTGAGGCTGGCATCCGTATTTTGACATGTCTTGTATTTTGGGATGAAAACAGATGTTGTAATTGACATGTTATTAGTTATTAATGAATGTTTTAAATTCCGCTGCAAAATAATGTACATTTTGTATATGTTTTACGTGCGATGAATCACCAGCTGTAAGCGTCCCGGAAACAGGGCCTTACACTTAAACTATAGCTTTATAGTATTTTCTTTATCTTAAACTATAGCTTTATAGTATTTGCTTTAGTTAGAGGATTCCAGCTGGTATCAAAGTATATCCGGCTGTAGGTAGTATTATATATAGTTTCTCATTGTAACTCATAACATGATGCTTGTAAGAGTCTTGTAATACTTTGAGTTGATAAGCAATATATGCAAGTACCTTGAAAATTATCTTTCTGTGTTCCTTGTTACTATTATATTATTATTAACTCTTAGAGACTCTGCTTCATCCAAGTGTAGTTTAAGTGAGTTTGAGAGAAAAACCAAGTGTTTAGTTACATAAACTGATCCTGCAATTGGTACTAGAGCTATTTAGGCTCTTGATTGTGAGATCTTACCATCCAAATCAACCTGTTTTCACTCCTCCTTATAGCTCACTCAAAATGGCCCTTAACATGTCTGAAGTAGAGATGGGAACTATGACTAATGCTCCCATCATCACTCCTGAAAACTTTAGGTCATGGAGCAGACACATGGAAGGCTTTATCAGGTATCAAGATAGCAAATGTGGTATTCTATTGTCAATGGCCCGTATAAACCCAAGGTGGCAGCACCCGGTGGAAATGGTGCTATGATAGAGAAGGTTGTTGAAGACTATTCTGATGAGGACTGGAATAAGATGGACGTTGACAACAATGCAATGACTATTCTTATGACTGCAATACCCAACTCCATCATGGTGGGGTTTGAACATTGCAAGTTAGCTAAAGAACTATTTGATGCACTTGCTCAAATGTACTCTAGCTCAAATGACTCCAGAAGGACTTACTGAAGTAGCAGTTTGAGAACTTCACCTATATTGCTGGAGAGACTCTCAGTCAGCAATATTTCAGGTACATGGATCTCATTTCCTCCCTTCAGTTTGTAAAGATTACTCCTAAACTTAGAGACCTCACAAGAAAGTTCATGAGTGCTCTTTCTAGTGAGTGGACGTTCTACTGTGTCTCTATCAAGAGAACAGAGAATTTAAACACTCTCACCATGACTAAACTTTATGGCATCCTTGATGGATACCATTTAGAAATGGAGAGCAAGAAGGTCCATCAGACAAACAGACTCCTGAGTCTTCCTGCTAGCAATGCTCTGATGGTTGCTAAAGGCTTAGGACCCACTCAACCTCAGCAGTACCTGACTTACACCCAACAACCATCCTACTCATCTGGACCATACATCATATTTCCTGAGACTCCAAGGTCTCAACAGACTCAGCATAGTTCCTTTCAGGACAACTATGCCTTTGTCTCAAGAAGTGGACATTTTAGTGATTTTTAGTACTGCTTTGATAATCTAGAGTGCTTCAGTCCAGATGATATGGAGTACGTGGACATTGTCCAACAAATGTCTCTTTTAACCTATAGAGCAAAGAAGTTCTTCAAGAGAACTGGAAGAGAGTTTCCCCAGAACCGAACCAACAACAAATTTGGTTTTGACAAAACCAAGGCCAAATGTTACAACTGTAACCAACTTGGTCATTTTTCAAGGGAATACAAGGCTCCCAAGTAAAATCCGGGAACCCCACAGGCCTCCACACATCCCTCTACATCAAAGCCCTTTGGAAAGTCGACTGAGACATCATCAATGGCTCAAGAAGTTGACTGGAGCTTTATGGTACATGATGTGACTCCTGCTTAAGCACTCATGGCAGGGACAGATGACAATAAGGTATATGAACATCTTTGTACTCCTTCATGTATTGCTATGGTTAAACTATATCAGGACTACAATATGGAAATTAAATCTGATATTGAGTCTTTAAATGTTTTGAAATCTGATTTTAAAAAGGCTGAATCTGACTACCAAAAGAAATTTGAAGAGTTAGAGAAAACTGTGTCCCTATTAAAACATGAACACACAAATTACAAGACTGAAATAAAGGATTTAATATCCAAATTGTCCGAGGCTCAAGCCCAGCTTGTCGCTGCTAAGGCTCAAGCCAGGAAGTATGTTATTTTTTAGCAGAACTTCCAAGATATTATTGCATCATCCTCCCACTCCAAAATTTGTTATCAAAACAAAGGAGGGTTGGGGACCAATGAAATTGCTCCACCATATTATTATGAGTCCATAAGACAACCTAGATGTGGTACCGAAGAGCAAGAGGTCCCATCTGCTGACCCATCTTCATACGAGTTGAAGAATGATGCAATAATAGAGGCTAGCACAGAGAAGGAACAGGTAAATTAACCTACCTCTCCCAGTGAGGATCAAATCCTAACCACCAAAGCCAGAAGAAGCAGAGCTAAAGCTGCAAGAAGAACTACCAAGAAAGTGGCTGAGTCCAAGCTGATGATTGACCCAAAACAAAAGGGAGTGTTCATCTCAGTTGGATTCCAAGTGGTAGGTAACTCTGACCCATGAAAGGAGTGTAGTACCAACTCTCCTGTCCTACCAAAGGATCATAAGTTGAAGGGAAAGGTTGCTGACAAAGAGATAAAGAACAAGAAATAGCAATCTTTAAGCTCCCAAAAGACTATTGCATGCATAATGTGTGGTCTGCAGAACCACATGGCTAAAGATTGTTACTATAATCCTGCTAGCACACATTATGCAAATAATATTAAGAAAGAAGGAGTCAGGGAAGGTTTCTCATTTGGACCCTACCAAATGGTCCAAGTGATGAAAATGGGAAAGCTGGTTTCTGAAGCAAGGTTGCTTTCGGAAGAAAATCCTTCTCCCGAAGGGAAAATGGCTTCGGAAGCTAAAGCTGTTAAAAATGTAAAGAACTCCATTGAAACCACCTCAGAAGAAGACTGCTTTCGAAGAAAAGGTGGTGAAGGATTCTTCCGAAAAGAAAGAAGCTTCGAAAGAATGCCATGCTGTGCAAGCCTCAAAAGGCTCATCCTTAATGATCAACCAAAAGATGGATTAGAAGATCAAGAAGGACGCTGTAGCCCAAACCTCTTCTTCAAAGACATCCATTGAACCCCCATGCTTAACCTTTGGTTCAATTATGTCACTATCATTAGAAGAACCCAAGACCAACAAGGCTTGAGTCTCCAATCAAAACTAATTATCTCATCTTATGTGCAGGGACATCCATATGACAAGAATAACAATGTCTAGATTGTGGATAGTGAATGCTCCAGGCACATGACAGAGAACAGATCTCTCCTTCAACAATTTCAACATTATGATGGAGGTCCTGTCCAGTTTGGAGGTGAGGCCGGAGGATCTATTTCTGGCAGAGGAAGTATATCCAATGGAAAGTTAAAGGTTGACAAAGTCAATTTTGTCAAATAGCTTGAACATAATCTGTTAAGTGTTTCTTAGTTTTGTGATCAAAAGCATCAAATGCTTTTCACAGAACATGAGTGCATTATCCACAAACCTGGGATGACAATTCCTCCGGAATTGGTGCTTCTTAGATCTCCCAAGAAAGGGGATATGTACAAGCTAGATATGAACAATGCTTCCCCAATGGGTGAAGTAGCATGATTTCTTTCCAAAACTGATAGTGACGAGTCAACACTTTGGCATAGATGTATGTGTCATGTGAATTTTAAGACAATGAATAAATTGACTAAAAATAACTTGGTACATGGTTTTCCTAAAAAGGAATTTTTCTACAAAGATAACTGTGTTGCATGTCTGAAAGGGAAGCAACACAAGCAACTCACAAATCCAAAAGTGTTAACTCCATCACCACTCCATTACACTTATTGCACATGGACTATTTGGTCCCACAAGTATAATGAGCATTAGAAAGAAATCATACTGTCTTGTGATTGTTGATGACTTTACAAGATTTACATGAGTATTCTTTTTAAGATCTAAAGATGAAACTGCTGAAACATTAAAATCTTTTATTCTTAAAATAGAAAATCAAATTGATCACAAGGTTAAGATAATTAGAAGTGATAAAGGGACTGAGTTTAAGAACTTCGTTCTTGACTCATTCTGCAACTCAAAAGGTATTGCCAGACAATACAATGCTTCGAGAAATCCTTAACAAAATGGTGTTGCTGAGAGGAGGAACATGACACTTATTGAGGCTGCTTGAACTATGTTAGCTAATTCCAAACTACCTCTAACATTCTAGTCAGAGGCAGTCAGCACTGCATGCTATGTGCAGAACAGAGTTCTTGTAGTTAAGCCACATGAAAAAACCCTTTATGAGTTATGGAACAAGAGGCCACCGTTCATTGGCTTTCTAAGGTCCTTTGGCAGCAGGTGTACCATGCTTAACACAAAGGACAATTTGGTAAAATTTGCTAAAAAGTCAAATGATGCTATCTTTGTTGGATACTCTTCTAGCTCTAAAGCTTATAGAGTTTATGTTAGGACCGTGTGCGTATGGAGTACTAACGAATTCTGTGTGAAACTAGATCAAATAGTGCATAATCCTATTTGATTGGCGATCCAATTAGTCAGAATGATAACCCGATCGATATAACAATGAACTAAACGTTAAGAATGAGTAGGAATTGATCAAGATCGAACTATGAAGTTGGATTGACTATCTAGGACGCTCTGGATGTCTAGGGCTTATGTATATTCAAAGTATCTCTCCAAGTGTTATGTTTTTCCACGAATTAAGTGGTATTTATAGGTTTGTAGTTGCCATTCATATGACTGAACCATTAGCATGATTCAGTTGTGCGACTGAGTCATGTGATTGAGTCATACGCACGACTGAAGATTTAGTCGTGCGACTGAGTCAATCTTATGCCTCAATCATACGACTGATCCAGTCTCCTGGTTCAGTTGTGCGACTGGTTCATTAGTATGATTCATTCATGCCTATGGTCCATAATTATGATCCATTAGCATGAATAATCACCTGGCTAAGTTGAACACAATTCCCAATCATGATTGACTTAGTATTGTGTACAACACTCTCAAACCTATATAGAAGTTCATACATATGACTTATACTTAACACAACAATAATATGACATAATCAAAGATAAGTAAACATCAAGGCATATATCATATTTCATTTCATCATCACATTACACATATGTAAGACATGAAAGACTTTTACATTTAAGCAAATAAACTAGGAACATCATGTATCTACAAACTCCCCCTTGGATGTAGTTTACCCTATTGTCTAACATTCTTCATATGCCCTTGAAACTTCTTGTACTTCTCTTCTCTGGTGACTCCCACGTGTATCTTAAACGCGAAGCAGAGCCGTATAACGTGTTGGAATTGAAGTGCTTGTACAATGTCACGCGTGTCATAGAATAGTGGCCACTTGTATAGAGTGTAGACATCTTCTGTAGACAAGTTGGTAAGTCACATTGGGTCAAATACCCTGATAGTCTCAATATTCCCATCTTTGTTCAACACTATGATTGCTTCTCCCATCTTCCAATCATAATACCACCATTTAAATTGTGGAGTGAAGTCCTGAGGCATCTCCCGTAAAGGAATATTAGACATTGTGTGTGGGGGACTCCATTTCAACACTACCTTAGGTCTTCCAGAGATAGGATCAACTTCAGTCTTATGAATAAAATGTTTAGGTTGTTGAGGCTTAAGGTTGACCCATCTGGTGTGGTACTCTTTCTTCAGAGCTGTCTCAAACCATCCCGACATCTTCCTCGGGTTGGCATACAAAAGATCTAAATTAGCCAATTTATTAAGCTCAAAACCAGGAAGAGTCTTCAGATCATGTGGATATTTGAAGTACTCAATCCCGTTCTCTTTCTTTACAGCATAAACATTTAAGTCTTCAAAATAAGCCCACGCAATGATTTTTCCAAACACTTTCTGATTTTTCTTGACTCTGTACAGTTTGGAGTAGGCATTCGGCTTTGGAGGTGCGCGCTGGGCTTTCATTTAAGCAAAACAAGCGGCCCATTTAGCTTTCTTAAGATCAACATTCATATCAGAAGCTTGGGCTTGACTTTCATCTTTCTCCTTTTCTTTCTCCATCTCGTTCAGCTTATCAAAAGTAACACTGCCAAAAGTTTCACCCAAGTTGGGGATAACATTGCCCTCAAGGTCAGTGTACTCAGGATAGTAGTTAGCTGTCACATCTTCGATCTCTATTTCATCGACATCCTGTAGCTCCTCATCACTTAAAACATTGACTTCGGGAGCATCTTTGATTAGTTCATCTGGATTTAGTCTGAACATCTCAACGAGCTGCTCGTCAATTAGGTCATGAATGATTTCTCCTTCTTCAGGAGTATAGCTCGCAGACCTTCTTACAATCCCTTGCAAGTTCTCTTATGCTTTCTCCAAGTTCATCTGTCTTTCTTTTGCTGTTGTTCTCATGGCATGCACTTGCTCCAATATTAAAACCAATCAGGCTAAATTTATCAAACTGTAGATGCACCAGGAGCTTAGTTTCAACTTCACGGTCATCACCTTCTTCTAGGATCTTTAGTATTTCTTCAGCAAGCTTTTGGCTCTGTTGTGGATCAATCTATTATTCATAAGCTTGGGAGATCTTTCTTTGAAGCCGAAAAGCATCAATGTCTTGTACATTCAGTATCATTCCCTCATTAGCTTTTTGTGAGTCTTCGTCATCCATACCACCACCCATTTGCATAGCATTATTCCCGTCTCTGTCTAAAACATCATCTTCTTCCTCCTCGTCTTCTTGAACAATATCAATATCACTCTCTTCATCATCTTCTTTGTTCTCTATCAAGTAGGAGAAGAGCATGTGAGAGAAAATGAATGGGTGGTTCAGCACCAGTGCAACATATGCATTCTGGGTTTGGTAAGAAATCTCATCACATCCTCCACACCTGGAGGCTATACATTTGAGGATCATAAGTTCCAAGTACTTGAACTGGGGGCACATGTTGCTCTTGTTCAGCACACCGGCATTGATGTCACCGATGTACTTGATCCTCAGAAAACATCCCCGAACTGTTAGGGGATGCAGCTTGGTTGGGTAGGGTCCGTCCTCACCCAGATCTAAGACTCACCTCAGATCATCGTCAGTAATCTCAATTTTTTGTCTGAGATGGAGCTCCGAATACATTGGGCTCAATGGACCTGTCAACCATGACGCTTTCCCAGAAAGCCTACTGTATGGATTTGTAAGGTGTGCATGTGACAGAGATGGACTTGTAGATCCTCGATCTATGTATGAAAGCAATAATCCCAGTGAACTCAGAGGCATTCCGGGAAGTATCATCGAGATGTGCACATATGTTGTGCTTGGTGCTCATCGTCCATCTTTCAGCCATATTGCTGCAACACAAGAAATATATACATTAGATTGGTTGCTAGACTTAATAGTTGAAGTTTGAATGATTTTGATCTACTGATTCAATCATGCGGCTGAACCATATGACTGAGTTCAGTCATACGATTGAGCCTGCCTCTGAGCTTAATCATACACTAAGCCATACGTTTGAGTCAGTCGTGCGACTGAACCCATACGCATGATTCATTCGTGCGATTGAGTCATACGCCCAGCTCAATTGTGCGACTGATGTTCATCAGCATGTCCATTTGCATCCTTCACTGTTGAACACCATGGATTTGAATCTTTATAAAACATGACATTATACTTCGTGTTTATAGTCATTTGGACCGCAGAGACTCGAAATAGCACTTAGTTTCATTTAAATCAACATTAGTGTCCATTTAAGTGGTCTATTCTTAAGAGTTAGTCTTGGTTCTAGGTTTTAGCATTATCGGTCCATAAAGGTGCAATTAAGACATTCATTTGGATCGATTTCAGTCGCAAAGTACCTGTAGATGAGTAGAAAACACGTTAGGACCACAATCAAGCAGTAATATCAGTTAATCAAAATTTTAGCAGAGTGTCGTGGTATGAGCGGTTTATGAGAGTTTTGAAGGGTGGTAATGAATACGACTGACTAACCCCCTTATTTATACTGTTTTAAATTTCAGTCGTGCGACTAGACCCATACTTATACTTCATTTGTGCGACTGGGGTTTAGTCATGCGACTAGCTTATATTCCTTTATCCATTCGTACGATTGGTTCAGTCTTGTGATCCAATCGCTTGGCTGTCTCATACTCATGGTCCAATCGTGTGACTGGCTCAAACGTATGGTTCAAACATGCGATTGGCTCATCCTTATGATACAATCGTGCGATTGGCTCGTACTTATGAGTTTGGCCTCATACACTTTCAAACACTTAAAATTTTAACTTTTGATATATAACATTATGACCTATGATCATCTCAAACATGACCCCTTTAAGTTAACATCATTTGATCACCTCAGACGTGACCCTTTTAGTTTAAAACTGATTGGTCACCTCAGACGTGACCCCTTTTAGTGAGTGATTACAGATTTCATCTAGTTCTATAGTCCGACATCTATGTACCAAAAGACTAGAAAACAGAAAACAACTTGAAATTAAGAGAAATAAGACATGTTTTTGTGGTTTTGGGTTTGAGATGGATGGAAACCTTTTAGAATACATCTAATGATTTTACTTTCTGAGCAGAACAACTTCAAGTTAATTTGATCATTTCTGGAAAGATTTATTATGGAATCATACAGGTATATCATAATCATTTGGGACCCCTTTTAATATGCACTTTGATGCTAGATTCGTGTTTTGTCTGAGAGTCAATATCACTTTCAAGAAATCATACTAGAGCTATAAGATGCACACAATGATTTTGACTGTCAAGAGTTGTAGCCACGATGATTGTCAGTATATTTGTCCACTTAAATTCATACATAGATTTTTGACTCACATTGGTGATGAGTTAGGTTAAATATTTCAACAAACATTTGTGGATCCCATACTTATATGGTAATCAACATTCATCAAGAGATTTTTGAGCGGTCTACGGGTAGTTGACAAGAAGAAACAATTCTAAGAGCTTTCAAAGAGATGCCAAGCCTCAGGTTGGTGCCATCGCACAGCAGAGAGGCGCAAACAACAATGAATTCTAGAATATTTAGGTTATGCTTATCCTCAGGTCAGTGCCACTGCACAACAAAGAGGCACACAACAGAGAGGCACACAACCTATCTTCTTGTTAGAGCATTTGTTGTTCTTTTGCACATAACGCACCAACAACATTAGTTATTAGCTTGATTGCTCTTAGCGGTTTTCCATGTGCTTTGCTCATTTTATGGTCATCAGCATACATTTGTGGCGTTTATTTTGCTCGTTACTCCTTATTGGAAATGCGTTGATTGTGTTAACAAGGGATAAGAAGAGAACCCACAAGTTGCATAAATTAGTTTGAATTTAATTCACCAACGAAGTCTACTCATCTATTGTGTTGAATCTACTAACACATCATATAATGAACTCGCAACCTCTAGGTCTACTTGCTCTATGTTACCTCAGTAGCATAGTAGTTTTACTATCATTTTTTTGTTGTGCTTAGACTTCTTTGACTTGTAATTTGAATTTAGCATGTTAAGCATTTAGATCCTTTTGAAGTCCCAACCAATTTATTCCCTGTGTACTATCATTTTCCATAAACTTTGAATCAAAATCACAGATTTCATTTCACTTATTTCAACTAATCTGCCCTGCCCCCTCTTTTCTTAAGTAAGTAAATACTGCAACCAAGTAAATACTAAACTAAACTATTCTCCCCATAAAATTCTAAAACCGAAAATATTTTTGTGTTTTTTGGATTTTAATAGATAGGAAAATAAAATAAAAGAAAATAAATAATAAACGAAGAAGATACTTGTCGGACTAAGACTTTCTTCTTCTCTTTTTCATGCCATTAACCTCTAAAAGATATAGAAACCGAGGTTTGTCAAATGCTTTTTTGTAGAGGTCGGCACGTTGAAAATCCGTATTAATTTTAACAACATCGATTAATTGCTTTTCAAAACAGTCACGTATAAAATGATATTTAATACCGATGTGTTTTGTTTTCGGGTGTTGGACCGGATTTTTGGTGACAACAATTACAGCAGAATTATCAACAAAGATAGGGGTGTTAGAAAATTGCAAACCGTAGTCACGCATTTGCTGTTGAATCCAAATAATTTGCGAACAGCAACTTGCAGCAACAACATATTCAGCTTCCCATGTTGACAAAGCAACTGATGCCTGCTTCTTACACTGCCAGGTGACTACCGTCTACCAAAGAACTGACATCCCGCTGATGTTGACTTGTAATTCATCTTGCAACCACCATAGTTCGAGTCACTTTACGCTGTAAGCTCAAAGTCATCATCGTGAGGATACCACAACCCGAGTGTTGGAGTACCCTTCAGATAATGAAAAATCCTTTTAACTCTAATGAGATGATTTACTTTTGGTTTTGCCTAATATCTGGAACAGAGACACGTGGCGTACATAATATCAGGACGAGAGGCTGTGAGGTACATTAAAGATCTGATCATTCCTCTATACATTGTGGCATCAACCAAATCACCATTCTTGTCGGGTGCCACATCATGGTTCGTGGTGTGGAGTTCCAGCAGCCTTGGCATTCTCCATGTCGAATTGACTGAGAATATCTCCTACATATTTGGACTGATGCAGGAAGATTCCTTTTGGTGTCTAATCCACCTGTAATCCAAGAAAGAACTTCATCTCCCCCATGGCACTCATCTCAAACTCTGCTTTCATTACAGATTCAAATTCTTTACATAATTCTTCATTTTTGGAACCGAAGATTATGTCATCCACATATATCTGTACCAGTAGTAAATCACCATCCTTTTCTTTAATGAATAATGTGCAGTCAATAACTCCTCTGCGAAAACCATGTTTCACTAGATGAGTTAAGAGTTTCTTATACAAGGCTCTAGGGGTTTGATGGAGCCCGTAAAGAGCCTTGTCAAGTTTGTAAACTCTATCTCGATGATACGGATTGTTAAATCCTTCCGATTGACTGACGTATATTGTTTCATGAATTTCACCATGAAGAAATGCACTTTTCGCATCCAATTGATAAACTTTAATCTTCATGTAGGATGCATAGGCTAAGAAAATAAGAATTGCTTCCATCCTTACCACAGGTGCAAACACTTCATTGTAGTCTATTCCTTCGACTTGTCGAAATCCTTGAACCACAAGCCGAGCCTTATTTCTAATTATAACCCCTTGGTCATCTTTCTTACACTTCAACACCCATTTAGTGCCAATGACCTTAGCACCTTTTGGTCTGTCCACAAGGGTCCATACTCTTAACTTCTTGAACTATAGGAGTTCTTCTTGCATAGCACTAACCCATGCCTCATCTTTTAAGGCTTCAATTACATATTTTGGCTCAAATTGAGACACAAAACATCGATAAGCACCATCGTGAAGATATCCTTTCTCCATGATTGAGGCATAATCAGCTGAGTATAGCTGATTCCGTGTCTGCACTCCTGATAGAACATCCCCAATGATGTTTTTCAGGGGATGATGCACATTAATTCGAGATCCGGGAGTGGTGGGAACAACTACTTTAGGATACAACTTTTGAATTCCAGGTTCAGTATCTGTAGTTGTTGGAGTATGAGGTTCAGAAGTGTTAGAGGCATCAAGATCTAATGCTTGTGTACTTTCATTTATGGGAACCTGGTCCTCCTGGTCCACATTTGCAGTCTCCACTGCTTCATCATCAAAGGAGGAGTCACTTACTTCAAGCGCTCCCCCTGAAGTACTAGAAGAATCATCTAATGGAACCGATGGTGTTGAGTTTTGTGGAGGAGTGTTCAGAACGTCATACATCATTGTAGCAGATAACTCATCATCAAGATGAGAGGGAGGTAGGTTGAAGGACTTAAAAATCCATCATAGTCAAAGAAGAAGGAAGGTCCTTTTTCTATGGGGGGTGGTGTATCTTTGAACATCAACATTGCACCACACTTCTACCTGACCCGTAGAGTTGTTATAAACTCTCTTGTCTAGTATACTGTATCCGAGAAAGATACCTTCTTCTACCTTCTCACTAAACTTCCCAGTCTGAGTTTTACTTAACAATATGCACGGTGCACCGAATGGTTCGAGATACTCCAAGTTTGGTTTACGTCGCTGGAGCAGTTCATAACATGTTTACCATGACGTTTGACCACCAGGACTCGATTGAGAGTGTAGCATGCATTCGTCACTGCCTCGTTCCAAAATTGAATAGGCAGTTTAGAGTCGGCTAACATTGTTCTTGCTGTCTCTATCAAGCTACGATTCTTTCTTTCTGCAACCCCATTCATCTGTGGAGTGTAGGCAGACGTAAATTGATGTACAATTCCTTTCTCTCTACAGAATGCCTCCATTCATTGCTTTTTGAACTCTGTTTCGTTTTCTGATTAAATCTGCCTTACTTTCAGCTTGTAGAGTGATTCCAAAGTAGTTACTAAATTTTTGAATGATTCAAAAGTCTCTGATTTGGATTTTAGAAACATCACCAAAGAAAATCTTGAGTAATCATCAGTTACTACAAGGCGGTATAGATCTCCAGCAATACTCTTTGTGCTTACCGGGCCAAACAGATCCATGTGTAGAAGCTCGAGAGGAATATCGATAGAATTAAATTTCTTTGCCTTGTGAGACTTGGTCTGTTTCCCTTTCTTACAAGCTACGCAAAAATCTGAAAGCTAGAAATTCTTGACAGTTACTCCATTCACTAAAGCATTCTGTACCAGATGATTCATCTTCCTAGGATTAATGTGTTCCATTCTCCTATGCTAGGAGACTGAATCCCTCTCTGTTGCCTTTGACAAGAAGCATTGCATAGTGGTCTCAGTTATGGAGGCTTTTGATAGATCCAAGACACACAGATCATTATATCTTGAAGCTGATTGAAACTTTATCCTCCTGGATAACATAATCCTTCTTCAACATGTAGCACTTCTTATTGTCAAACACAACTTTGAATCCTTTATCACAGATTCGGGAGATTGAAAGCAAGTTGTTATGTAGTTGTTGAACGTAGTTGACCTTGTCAAAATTCACTTTCTCGTTTCCCACTTCGCCTTGAGCGGTGATGTAACCTCCTTTATTCCCAGCAAATGATACATGTCCCCTTTAATTTGTTTGACATTAAAAAGGAGAGACGAATTCCCGGTCATGTGCCTGGACGCCCTGTTATCAATAATCCAGGTATTTGTGATAGCGCTGTAACGGACACCCTGCACATTCAAAGGAATTGATTAGTTTAGGTTTGGGACCCAAGCCTTAACTGGCTTGGGTGACCTAGATGAATCACACATCATGAACTCAACCCACTATTCTTCAAAGGATGAGGGCACATTCTTCTTCTTCTTGTTCTCATTATCAGACAAATTACTTGATTTTATCTTCCATAAGCAAGTTTTGTGTAAGGCTTGTTTGTGATAAAAAATGACTGGCTTATTGTTTGAACTTTAGGTTCACTAATACTGTTAGGTGGATATTAGATCTCATTTTAGAAAAACATGGTTTTACATCATAAAGTTCAATTTTATTTTGGGCGTATGATAATAAGGACAATTAGGAGAGATATGTCCTTATTTTCCACAACTGTAGCATGAACTCCCTTCTACAGATTGAAGAAAATTTTTATGTGGTGTTGAGTTTGGTAAGGGTGTGAGATGTGTCTGGTTGGTTTTTGTCACTTCTCTTTTAGATGTTTTAGCTTCTTTAACAGAATTAATTGTTTTAACATTTTGAACATCTTTAACTTTTAGTTTATTTGGACTTTGATGAGTAACACATTTTTGTTAAATGGATTAGTCATTTTGGGTTCAGAAGTAGACGTGTGTGAACCTGACCTTAAATTAACCTTTTCAATTTAATCATCTAAATTTCAATAGGCATCTTCTCTATTGATTTCAAAGTAGATTTCTTCTGTTTAGTGATAACTTTCATAGATTTTCCTGTAGAATCGGGATCACTAACCAGAGGGGTGGACACCACATGATCCTTTACTGGTTATTATTGATTGGTCTACTTTTAGTGTTCAAAAGGACTGCTTGTGGTGGCGGAACTACTTTATAACCCAGACCTTCCCCATAATTTCGTTTTTCACTAAGTTTTGAAATATGTGAGAAGACTAGCCAAACTATGCAGTTTTTGTTTTAAAGATTCAACTTCGACTTCTAAAACTGCTTTTTCTTTTTTCGTTTCTTCCAAAGAATTTAATAAAAATTTATTTTATTTGCTTGATTTAATGCAACAACCTCGGTTTCCCTTAGTTTTTTTCCCAAAAGTTCTATTTTTTCTTTGAAACCACACTCATTTTGTTTTAAAATACGATCAGCCTCAGTGCAGAGTTGTAAATCGTTTACTAAATTATCATTGTGTTCTAATAACCTTGCAAATTTTAGATCAATGCTTTCCCTAAATTTGTCACATTCATTATAAGCATGTTTTTCAAATAATTGTATTTAGTACTTACCTGTGAGGAGTCAGATGAATTAGCCATCAAAGCTATATCAGACTCTTCGTTGACTGGAGATTCTGAGTTTGTTGCTCTGAGCTCTTCCTCAACAAGTGATTTACAAGATTCACAGCTTCTTCGGTATTTGACATCGCTTGCTCAACTATGATCTCACCTTCACTAGTAGATCCATCATTCAATGCATTAATAAAGGCAATATTTGATTACCTAGGAGAAACAAATCAGAAGGACCAGTCTTGCCCTTCATCACCTTGAGCAGTCAGAGCCTTTGTCTCTTTACTTGAATAAGTAGTTCCAATGATGTCTTTGTCTTGACGGTTGAATGTAGGAAATGGGTTTCCATTTCCAGTTTTCTTGGGCTTTACACATTCACATTTAAAGTGCCCTTTTTCACCACAGTTGAAACATGTGACTTTGGTTTTGTCAAAACCAAAATTCGTATCTTTAGTGACAACTAAATTTTGCACCCTATTTTTGACAAACTTCTTTGCTTTTCTGACTGCACTAGCCAAGGCCCACATTATGTCCATTCTTTCAAGCTCATTTTCATCAACTTGCTCATAATCCTCATCTGCAAGATGAAAATTCCAATCTTACCGGCAACTAAACCATCATAAGATTGTACAATAGTCGCTAGAAGATCCATGTGCTCCTTAGCAATTTCCACTGTGACATTACCGAGATTCTCAGTCTTCAACTTTGTAGTATTTGCCTCAGGAACTATGTATTGGGTTCCAGATGACCCTGACATTTCGGTTCCTGAAGCACTATTTTGGGAAGGAGTAGAAGAACTAGACACGAACGCTATTTGTAACAGTGCTCTTGAAACAGCTGGAGTTGGAACGGAGTTGTAAAGTGAAGGATTTTGAACATAGGATCCTTTCTTCGACTTGTATTTCATTCACAGTTCTTCCTCCCTTAACTTCAAGATGAAATCATTTATGTCTAACGTTGCAAGAATGTCGTTTTGTCTCAGATTAGACACAAAAAAATCCTATTATTAGGCAAACTATCAACAAAGCTTGAAACTTTATCTTCCATAGATGTTGTCACACCATGAGTGTGCAACTCACTCATTAGATGATAGAATCTGTTAATAATATCATCCAAGCTCTTATTCCCTATCGAAGAGAAATTATCAAATTCTTTTTGAAAGCTTTAGCCTTCAGTGCTTTAAGAGTTATGTTCCATCATATCTCTTCTCCAATGCCTCCCATAACTTTTTAGCCTACTTGTTCTCAGAGAACTAATGAAAAATGTCCTTAGGTATTGATTGAGTCAACAAGGCATATACTTCTTTTCAGCATTGAACAGAATCTTCTGTGATTCACTCATTCCTCCCAAAGTCAACTTGACTCCATTAGCACTGACTGGTACCATATAACCAGTCTTAATGGATGTCCAAAAAGTTGGGTCAACTCTATTTAAATAGATTTCAAACCGCTGTTTCCACTATGGATATTCATCTAACGTTAACAACTTTGGCAGTTTATTAGGATTTCCAATCTCATTCTCCAGAAGTAGAAGGTTCTGGATGTGGGAGTCCTTTCTGGCAGTAAATGCAGCAAATTGGTCATCCATTGCTTTAAACTTGGTACTTTTAGAACAGGACAGTTTCACTCGTGCGAATAGGCTATGAGTATGGATCACTCGTGCGAATGAAGGATGCAAATGAATTCAATCGTGTGATTGGATTCAGTCGTGTGTATGAACAAGACGATTAGAATCAAATGACTTGAGTTGTTCTTTCGTGCGAATGAGGGATACTACTGAGTTTAGTCATGTGGATGGAGTATACGATTGAATTCAATCATACGAATGATCCAATCATGCGACTAAAGGCTGTTGTGTTGGGAAATTGAATATTTTGACATTTTGACAAAAAATACGAGTTTCCCAGGAACCCTAATCTGCCATATAATGAAAAACTGACACTTTAATGCATGCAAACGTCGAAAACGCCTTTTGAAGCAAAGTGGTGACTTTTTTGATTTAAAACATAGGTTTTTAACACCAAAAACTAATCGAATCCAAAGCAAAATCATGAGCCAAAGGCTCTGATATCACTTGTTGGGACCGTGTACGTACGGAGTACTAATGGATTCTACGTGAACCAGATCAAATAGTGCGGAATCCTGTTTGATTGGCGATCCAATCAGTGAGAACGATAACCCGATCAATATAACAATGAACTAAACGTTAAGAATGAGTAGGAAACGATCAAGATCGAACTATGAAGTTGGATTGGCTATCTAGGACGCTTTGTGTTGGACCAAAAGAACCAATGAGCCTAATCAGAAAAACCTCTAAGTCCCACATACATCACAACTGCTGAAGAAGATCACAACAGCTGAAGACATCAGCTGATTACAAGGTCTGAAGACAAGTCTGAAGACAAGAACTGAAGACTACTACTGAAGACAAATTCTGAAAGTAAAGAACTGAAGACAAAGTCTGAAGCTATCAGCTGAAGACAAAGTCTGAAAGTAAAAGTCTGAAGAACAAAGTCTGAAGAACAAAGACCGAAGACAAAGACTGAAGACCAAAGTATCAGTAATTGTGTTAGGATCAGTGATCTAAGTTTGATTAATTAGAGAGTATTGCAGCGGAGTACGAACAAAGAATTAAACAATTCACAAGAACACAATTGATATTCAATGTAATAGTAAATGGTTATAGAAAAAGAGTATTCTACAAAAGAGATATTTCATTCATATGCTTTCGTGGTGGCTCAATGTCACACATTACAATTAGGTCAACATTCCTTATATAGGATATGTGACGTCTACTGATGTCACTTGATAGTGACATCTAACAGAATTATTCAAACTACTGAAACTATGCAAACTACTGAGAATGTTCTCAACTACTGATTACATCTCAGAGAATGCTTAAGTACAAAAACATAAAACTACTAAAACTATAACTACTGAAAAGTAATTACAAGTACTGAAAGGAAACCATCACAGCTACTGAAGTTGATAACTTCAGCTGTTGTGACAACTACTGATTACTTTGGTCTTCAGTCTTTGTCTTCAGTCTTTGTTCTTTAGACTTCTACTTTCAGACTTTTTACTTTCAGACTTTGTCTTCAGCTGATAGCTTCAGACTTTGTCTTCAGTTCTTTACTTTAGACTTTGTCTTCAGCTGATAGCTTCAGACTTTGTCTTCAGTTCTTTTCTTTCAGACTTTGTCTTCAGTAGTAGTCTTCAGTTCTTGTCTTCAGACTTTGTCTTCAGACCTTGTAATCAGCTGATGTCTTCAGCTGTTGTGATCTTCTTCAGCAGTTGTAATGTCTGTGGGACTTAGAGGTTTTCCTGATCAGGCTCATTGGTTCTTTTGGTCTAACAAGTTGTCACAACAGCTGAAGTTATCAACTTCAGTAGTTGTGATGGTTTCCTTTCAGTACTTGTAATTTACTTTTCAGTAGTTATAGTTTCAGTAGTTTAGTTTCAGTAGTTTTATGTTTTTGTACTTAAGCATTCTCTGAGATGTAATCAGTAGTTGAGAACATTCTTAGTAGTTTGCATAGTTTCAGTAGTTTGAATAATTCTGTTAGATGTCACTATCAAGTGACATCAGCAGACGTCACATATCCTATATAAGGAATGTTGACCTAATTGTAATGTGTGACATTGAGCCACCACGAAAGCATATGAATGAAATATCTCTTTTGCAAAATTCTCTTTTTCTATAACCATTTACTGTTACATTGATTATCAATTGTGTTCTTGTGAATTGCTTAATTCGTTGTTTGAATTCCGCTGCAATACTCTCTAATTAATCAAACTTAGATCACTGATCCTAACACTCTGGATGGGTAGGGTTTATGTATATTCGAAGTATCTCTCCAAGTGTTATGTTTTTCCACGAATTAAGTGGTATTTATAGGTTTGCAGCTGCCATTCGTGCGACTAAACCATTAGCATGATTCACTCGTGCGACTGAGTCATGTGATTGAGTCATACGCACGACTGAAGATTCAGTCGTGCGACTGAGTCAATCTTATGCCTCAATCATACGATTGATCCAGTCTCATCGTTCAGTCGTGCGACTGGTTCATTAGTATGATTCATTCATGCATATGGTCCATAAGTATGGCCCATTAGCATGAATAATCATCCGACTAAGTTGAACACAATTCCCATTCATGATTGACTTAGTATTGTGTACAACACTCTCAAACCTATATATGAAGCTCATACATATGACTTATACTTAACACAACAATAATATGATATAATCAAAGATAAGTAAACATCAAGGCATATACCATATTTCATTTCATCATCAAATTACACATATGTAAGACATGAAAGACTTTTACATTTAAGTACATAAACTAGGAACATTATGTATCTACAGTTTACAACTTTAAGAATCAACAATTTGAGGAATAATCTAATATTGTTGTTATTAAGCACACTCCTTGTGTTAGGGGGAATGACCCTGGTCATACTTTTGATTTAGAACTGTTTCCAACTATTCTAAACCATCTTATGAGAATGTTTCAGTTGGAACAGGTGCTCAAAATGATGCTGATGGTGATCAACTATTTGAGCTACCCAGACTTCTTCCAAGTTCTCCAAGAGCTACCACAAATCAAGCTTCCACTATTGGCAGATCTGATAGTATAGCTATTTCAAGGAATAGTGAAGCTTCACCCAGTGAATCACCTGCTGATCCTCAAAACTCCTCAGGTGATCCTGCACAACACCAAGTTGATGGAAGTAGCATCTTGAAGGAACAGGCAACAGTTAATGCTACTTCTTAGCCAACAATTGATGAGTTTTCTCATTCATTCAATCAGTCCTCTTTGAATGAGTTTGAAACAACAGTTGGACAAATTGTCCCAGTTCCTGATCAAAATATGTCCAATCTTGATCTATCTTTGCAACTACAAATGATTCCTCGTCTAAGGATTCATAACACTCATCCAGTTGAGAACATCATAGGGGATGTCTCAAAAGGTGTGAGAACAAGAGGGCAGACTCATCATGGGAACGTCTGCTTGTACTCATGCTTTCTATCCCAGATGGAACCCAAGAAGGTTGAAGATGCATTGAAAGATAGTAGTTGGGTTGAATTGATGCAAGAGGAGCTTCTTCAATTCAAGAGACAAAAGGTTTGGAACCTATGTCCGCTACCATCTGGTCAAGTACCCATAGGCACAAAATGGGTTTTCAGGAACAAGAGAGATGACAGAGGCTTGATTATCAAGAACAAGGCAAGACTGGTGGTTCAAGGATACACTCAAGAGGAAGAAATTGATTATACTGATGTCTTTGCACCTGTTGCAAAACTTGAGAGTTAGGATCTTCCTTGCTTATGCTGCATCCAAGAATTTTACTGTCTACCAACTTGATGTCAAGTGTACCTTTCTATATGGGGATATAGATAGGGAAGTGTACGTGTGCTGGTCTCTAGGATTTGAAGACCCACAACATCCCAACTATGTGTTCAAATTGGATAAAGCTCTATATGGGCTACACCAAGCACCTAGGCTGTGGTATGAGACTTTGTCTTAGTTTCTTCTGAAGAATGGTTACACTAGAGGAGCCATTGACACGACTCTCTTCATAAGGAATTCTAGAAAGGATATTTTGCTTGTTCAAGTCTATGTTGATGACAACATCTTTGGTTCTTCAAATGACCAAATGTGCAAAGACTTTGAAAGCATTATGAAAAAGAAGTTTGAGATGAGTTCCTTGGGAAAAATGGACTTTTTCCTTGGAATTCAGGTGGAAGCAATTGAAGGAAGGGTTCTTTATCAATCAATCTAAGTATGTCAATGACATCTTAGAAAGATTTGAAATGAAAGATTGTAAGCCAGACAAAACACCCATACCCAGAAACCATAATATTTGTCCTGACCTTGAGGGGGAGGATACTGATCAACATTAGTATAGGGCGATTATTGGTTCTCTAATGTATCTCATAGCTAGTAGACCTGATATAATGTTTGCAACTTGCATTTATGCAAGATATCAGACTGCTCCAAAGGTTTCTCACCTAGCTGCTGCTAAGAGAATCCTCAGATACCTCAAAGGAGCACCTAAATTAGGTCTCTAGTATCCTAGGAACAATGATTTTAATCTTTATGGATACTCAGATAGTGACTATGATGGCTAACATTGACAAGAAATCAACATTAGGAGGCTGTCAATTTCTTGGTGGAAGGATCATCTCATGGCAATGTAAGAAACAATCTTATGTCTCTACATCAACTGCTAAAGCTGAATACATTGCTATTGCAAGTTGCTGTGCTCAGTTGCTGTGGATTCAGAATCAGATGTTAGACTATGGGTTCAACTTTATGAACACTCCTATCCATATTGAAAACAACAGTGCTATCTCCATCACTGAAAATCCTGTGAAGCACTCCAAGACAAAGCATATTGATATCACGTATAATTTCATTAGAGATATTCATGAAAAAATCAGATTAAGCTAATCAAAGTTGATTCAAATGAACAATGTGCCTACTTGTTCACAAAGCTTTTGATGAACAGAGATTTAAGTATCTCATAATAGCTATTGGGATGATAAACATTGATTAGATTACCTCTTTTGAAAAACCTTTTTAATGTGTAATGTCTTATGTCAATACAATCTAAGCCCTGTTACAAAAGGTCTCTCTCGGAAAATTTTCACTAAGTACAAATTCTTCCGAAGAGGAATTAACCTTCAGAAGATTTCCTGCATATCTTCCGAAGCAAAATTCCTCCAAGGATAATTTTCTTCTCGGAAGAGTTTTTAGTCTTCGAAGAAGCGATTGATTACATATCAGATCTACTTCTGAAGCTTATAAAACTCTCCATTCGGAAAGCAAACTTTACTCTCGGAAGTAAATCTTTACCTTTGGAAGTAGTAATTGCCTTTAGAAGAGAAATTACCTTCGGAAATGTTTTATACTCGGAAGAGAGATTTTAGTGTGTAACGGAAATCTATTGGGCCCCACATTGTAAAAAGTAAATATTTTGTTAATGATGTCGGATTATTTAACGGAATTAAACCTTATCGCCCCTGTCACTTCATCCATTAAAACATTACATCACCTTATCCTAACCCCATTGCCGCCATTTCACCCTCTTTTAAATAATCCCAACTATTCACTTTCATCTTCTTACCATAATTTCTACTGCTCTAAAAGTTTCCTTCATCCCCAATTCACCCAAGCTCAAACTCATCCACCTTCACATTTTCACAAATGGCACTAAACCCGCAACACAATCAAGTCGCACTTCTTGACTCCACAAGAGATGCGGACTTCTCTGAAATCATCTCCTTTCTCACCCAATCATCCTACTACACTGCCTTGACTGTTAATCCCACTGTGTACACCAATCACATGGCTGAATTTTGGGGAAACGGTTAGCTTGAAACCCTAAATGGGGTTTGTGTAATACGATCCAGCATCTGTGGCCAAGAGTTGGTCATTACTGAACAACTCATTAAGGAGCATCTCGAGCTTCATGATGAGGGTGCACCCATAGAGTTCCCCAAAGCAGATTTAGACAGCACTTACATTCTAATGGGATATGGGGAGATGTCAGCAGGTCAACTATCTACAAATTCAACTTCTCATAGAACTGGAAGTTCCTGCTGCATGTTGTTCTTCACTGTCTATCAAATAAATCCGAGGGATGGGATCAAATTCCATACAAACTAGGGTGCCTAGTTCCAGGAATGGTGAGAGGCCTCCGATTCAACTACTCAAGATTTGTGGTGACCAATCTCATGGGAATCTCTAGAGGGAAACATTCTTTATGTATCCCAGATTTCTCTAGCACATTATCAACTGTGAGCTGGACCAGAGTCGGCTTGTCTGTGCAGCCACTCTGCTTGTCCCTCAAATGAGGCCTACCATCTTCAAAACTCTGAAGAAGGTGTCCACCAACTTCAATGAAAGGTACACTTCTCTACTTCCAGGTATGACTGAGAAAATAGCTCCTGGTGACATCCCTGTTAACCCACAGGTGATGAACCCACACCAGCAACTTCCCCCATACTGCCAACTTTACCTTCTCACCCCATCACCATCACTTACCAAACACGCCCTGAATGAACCCTTGCTCAATCTACTCTGATTGAACAAGCTCCTCCTGTTCAATCCAAAAAGGCTAGAGTGGAACTTTGGGCTCCCACTCAGTTTAAGGTCTCACATTTCTTCACCATTGACCTCAATATGGGTCTTGAGTCTCCTCAGTCTCAAACCCATGAGCCCACCACCCAATTTGAAAGCCCTCAGGGTGAGTATTTATACTCTTCTGAGCAACCATAAAGGGACTGCCCCACCAGAGGCTCAATGCCTGTAGACATTGATCAAGGTCCCGGGTCAGTAGGTTTACCTTCTCTATCTTTCACTAACCTTCGCTTCAAAACTGATGAAGAGATTACGTCTCTTCATGGCAATGAAGTTAATCTACAACACTCTCTCCAAGATCAACAGAGCCTAGAGAGACCTCTTATCTCTAGCTCCCATCAGCAAACCTTTACTGAGGTGAGTCCCACTGATATGGAGGGGACTCATGCAGATTCAGCTACCACAACAAAAGATGCCTCAATGGACCTTCTGGAAAGTGGTAACATTTCTGAGAATGAATCTGTGGCAACCATGCCTTTTGATGACTCTGAAAGAGACATTATTAAGCAAAGGAAACCAGGGTGCCAAGAAACCACATCTGGTGGTGATGCTGAAGATACTAAGTATGTTACCTCATCTCCCTATGATTCTTCAAAAGAAGATGAGGGAAGACTACAACTCATTTTACAAGACCTGCTTTCTAAAGTCTCAAACCTTGAATCCAAGGTTAGGACTTTAGAGGACAGGTCCACCACTCAGCAAGTTGAGATTGACAATTTCAAGGCTCAACTAGTTGAGAAACAGATTGAGAGATCTGTTAGGCATGTACCCATTCAGGTCTGCTTGACCTCTTCCTCTAGCTCAGATGATGCTACCAAAAAGGGGGAGAATGTTCAGAGACAAACATTTGAGGAACCGTTGAGCCAACTTTAACTTCCAAATATTCAGCTCCCATTGCAACTACCTTCTCTGAGCCATCCCAAGTTGTACTACAAATTGACTCAAAGACGCTTAGAGATCTCTATAGACTCTTCTCCAAGTTTATGTTGAGATCCTCTCTAGATCAGCCTCACCTTGATGCGGCTGTGATGTACTTTGGAGCTGAAGAGCTTCAGAGGATAAGTGCACCTTCTACCACTATGGAAGAGTTAGTCAACCTAAGGTCCAAATGGCGCCTGAGATTCAATTCAAAGGGGACATAAGGACTGATGGCCTAGCAACTGAAACAGTTGGGACAGAAACTACACTCCCTCTAACTTCCGAAGTTGAAGTCAAAGTCTCGAAAGAACAAGCTGAGTCTTCCGAAGCTGAAATGAAAGCTGCGAAAGGATTGTTCTCACTATCTGAGGATCTAATAATCACAGATGCAATTCTAGAGCTGTCATCTAAGGTGAATAGTGAGGACTTTCTCAATCAACCTCTAGCTCAGACACCTTCGCTACCTCTCTCACAATCTGAATCCTCTCTCCAAGAACCACCAAAGTCAAGCACTTCAAAGGATGATAAAGGAAAGAAGAAAATGACTACGGAAGAGCTTTAGGAGGAGGAAAAGATTGAAAAGCTTAAAAGAAAAGGCAGACTTCCAACTGGAAAGCTGTTAGCTACCAGTTCCAAAGCAGCTGCAGCCAACCAAGAGGCAATCAGAAATAAGAAAAGGGTAGAGATCATTGATCAGCTCATCAAGCTTGGAGCTGCCAATGAAGACATACTCCTGCTACCATTAAAGGAGTTGGTAGAGCTGGAAAAGGCAACCAGGCTGCAAAAATGAGCAACCTTAGGAAGCAACATGGTTAGCCTTGGAGGAAGAGAAAGAAAGAGAATAGAGGGAAGCTGACATGCAGCTCCAAAAGGAAAGGAAAGCTTTCCTAACCTCCCGAGGTTTCTCTCTTCAAGAACTATCCACACAATGATAAGACGATTCTATGGCTCTTCAACAAAGAACATGATCTACTGGAGAAGGAGAGAAAGAAAACTGCAATAGAGAAGTTGAAGGAGAAGAAGAAGAAGAAGAAGAAGAAGCTAGGGTCACTGCGACCAAGAAGATAGGTGAGAAATCCTGGATAAAAGACAATCTCCGGGCTCACGGCTTCTCTGGCAGGCAGGTGGGACCCATGTCTGAAAAGACACTCCAGAAAATTGTCAGTGAAATCAAGGCTAACATTCGTTTGGGTAAGAGGAAAGAGATGTATAGAAGGGTACATGGGATGTTCTTCAAGCCAACCACTCAATCTCATCCTGAACCAATTCCCTCACCATTCACCATCAAAATTGAACCCTACACACCTGAACCTACACCACTATCCGTACCCACTTCTTCACCTCAACCACCCAAATTACCTATCCTTCAACCCAAAATACTTTCCAGAAGCACTACACCTCAACCTACCCAACAATCTTCCAAATCATCCCTCAGCCTTTTAAACATCTCTCTCTAGAGGAATTCAAGGCAATCAAGACAAAGCTCTCAAATTGTACAAATCTGAGTGACATCTCCTGTGAAGAAGACTCTATCAAAATGACTTATGTTGATGGATCTTCATGTTCCTTCACAAGAGATCAATTTTTGATTTGCCAAGAGGAACACTGGACCATGCTGCTAGAATTTTTGGTCTCAACTATGACTCCTTAAATGATAAAGAGAAGAAACTAAGAAGAAAGCTGGTGACATTTCCGGACACAAAGAAAGGGGACAAGATTCCTAGTCAGCCTCTTGTTCCCAGAATGAAAATCATCCAGTGGAGGTTCGATGAAGCCTCTCACAACTTTGCTGTGGAGAGAGAGAATGGAGAAAGCAACAGGCTGAATGCCTCCTCTCTAATACACTCCAGTAGATTTGACATTGCTGAGTTAGCAGAGAAACCATTCTCTAATCCCTCCAACTCTGAAACTACTGCTCACATCAGAAGTCATCTTAGCAGCCTTCATCTTGTTGAGATTACCACAAAGGCAAAGATTAAAGAAGAGTTGAAACTGAGAGAGAAGGAAGATAAGGAACGGTGAACCACCAAAAGCACTGCTTTTCTACAGATGGTGGAAGGCCCTGAATTAGAACCTATAGTTAGATGGGAGTATGACTACAACTCTCATCAACTAACTCTTTTCAGAGGGACATAACAGAGGGTACATATCATTCAAGGTGATAGACTGGAGTTCCTGTCAACTAATGATTTGTACAAGTTTCTCAGCACTACTTTAGGCAAGAACAAAGAAACAGATAAATATCTGCTTTCCTTGGTGCTGAAAGCTTTGAGAAGCAGAAACAAGTGAGGTTTTGGTAGCATCAACCTAGGGGGAGTTTGTTAGATTAAGAAAAAGGCTGGTGCAACCAAAACCAAATCACTTAGACAAATTTTGGTGCTACTTACAAAGGCTTCCGAAGCCAAGTGTGGAACTTCCAAAGGAAGTAGAGTTCTTCCGAAGACAAAGTGAAAGATCAACTTCCGAAGACAAACTCTACTATCGCAGTTAAAGTACTCACTTCCGAAGATCAAGTCTAAGAAGAAAAAATCAGAAGACAACTTCCGAAGTATGAAGAAAAGAAGAAGTCCTCAAGCCTCGAAACAAGTAGCTTCTCCCGAAGTATAAGTGGCTTCGGAAGTACTTGTTCTTCTGAAGCCATTAACATTCGGAAGACACTGCTATGAACTAGTGGACATAAGTATGGTCTCTAACACTCCACTGTAGACCTCTGATACTGCATGGCGTGTTCCCAAAAGGCCATGTAGTTGACTATACTTTATTCCACTGTTCACCTTTTTATGTTAGTATAAGTTACCAACTTTAGTTGGTGACAAAAGGTAAGTCAGGGACATGTTCTGACTACCATATCTTAGATAAGACACTATCTAAGATACTTTAAACTATAGCTTGTATTATTTGCTTTAGTTAGAGGATTCCAGCTGGTATCAAAGTATATCCGGCTATAGGTAGTATTATATATAGTTTCTCATTGAGACTCATAACATGATGCTTGTAAGAGTCTTGTAATACTTTGAGTTGAGAAGCAATATATGCAAGTACCTTAAAATTATCTTTCTGTGTTCATTGTTACTTATTATATGATTATCAACTCTTAGAGACTCTGCTCATCTGAGTGTAGTTTAAGCGAGTTTGAGAGAAAAACCAAGTGTTTGGTGACATAAACCAATCCTGCAAGAAGTAATATATACAGGTTCCTTGAAAATTATTTTCTTGTGTTTGTTGTTACTTAGTATATTATTATCAACTCTTTGAAGAGATTCCACTTCATCTAAACCGTGTGTGATTAAATGAGTTTGAAAGAAAAACCAAGTGTTAGTGACAAACTTCGAATCTTCAATTGGTATAAGAGCTTTTTAGGCTCTTGATTGTGAGATCTTACCATCCAAATCAACCTGTTTTTCACTTCTTTCACGACACTCAAAAATGACCCTTAACCAAAAGTCTAAAGTTGAGATAAGGACGATGACTAAATCACCTATAATCACCCTAGAAAACTTTAGATCATGAAGTAAACGTATCAAAGGTTTCATCAGGTACCAAGATGACAAGATGTGACAATTATCGTCAATGGTCCTTACAGACCAAAGGTTGCTTCACCAGGTGGAAACGGTGCTATGTTAGAGAAAGCTGTAGAAGACTACTCTGATGAAGACTAGAAAAAGCTAAACATTGATAGTAATGCTATGGCTATTCTAATGACTGCACTACCCAACTCTATCATGGTGGGTTTTGAGAATTGCAAGTCAACAAAAGAACTATTTGATGCCTTGTCCCAAATGTACTCCAGCTCGAATGACTCCAAGAAAGATTCACTAAAGCAATAGTTTGAATACTTCACTTATATTGCTAGAAAGACCCTCAACCAACAATACTTCAAGTATATGGATCTTATTTCCTCCCTTTAGTCTGTGGGAATTGCCTTGAATTGAGAGAACTCACTCGAAAGTTCATGAGTGCACTCCTAAATGAGTGGACGTTCTGCTGTGTCTCTATCAAGACGACAGAAAACTTGAACTCACTCACCATGACTGAACATTATGGCATCCTTGATGGATACCGTGTAGAGATGGACAACCAAAAAGGCCATCACATGACCAGACTTTCGAGCCTTCCTGCTACCAATGCTTTAATGGTTGCTGAAGGCTCAGGACTCCCCAACCTCAGGAATACATGTCATATTCACAGCAGCCATCCTGCTATTCAGGACCCTACATCACGTTCCCTGAGACTCCAAGGTCCTTAACAAGCTTAGCAAGTTCTTTTCAGGACAGTTGCACCTTTGTCTCAAGAAGTGGATACTCTAGTGATCATCAGTATTGCTTTGATGATCTAGAGTGATTTAGTCCAGATGATGTAGAGTATGTGGACATAATCTAACAAATGGCTCTGCTAACCTACCAAGCAAAAAAGTTCTTCAAAAGAACTGGAAGGCAGTTCCCTCAAAACCCAACTAGCAGCAAGTTTGGGTGTAAGGCCCCGTTCCCGGACGTTTACAGCTGGTCAATCATCGAACATAAAACATGAAACATACATTAACTTTACTAAAATATTGCAGCGGAACACATTAAAATCCATTTCATATCATTAATGACAACTTTTGCAAAATAATACCATGTAGTTAACTGATACAAAATATCATAACTTGCATTACATCACAGAAACATCATTGTATTAGAAATGGATGCCATCCCGAAATGCCAAGTAGCTACCCCATGCCATCCTCATCAACAATGACCTGCCAACCAGAAAATACATAAAAGTTAGCATTGCTGAGTGAGTTCTAGTTTTTTATAAAACTTTCTGTTACTTTTCATTTGTTAAAACATTTTATTTACTATCGCACATGATTATGCATCATACTTACATCAAGGTAATAATTATTATCTTCCATCATCGTTTGTTTCGTACATATCGCATGTATAGAGTAGTCATATAGACTAACTCCCCTATGTGTGTGAACTCTCATGGTTTAGCAAAATTGTACACTGCCTCATGGGTACCAAAATCGCATGCTACATAACACACAGTAAATACCACATAGCACGTACTGGAGCAGTCACCAAGACTAACTCCTACTGTGTGTATGAACCCTTATGAGTTAGCCAAAATTGCACGCTACATAATACACAGTTAATACCACATCACACGTATTGGAGCAGTCATCAAGACTAACTTCTACTATATGTATGAACCCTTATGAGTTAGCCAAGATCGTACGCTTTTAAACACACAGTTGTTCCAACAACTCTCATGGAGTTGTGAAACTTCTTCTATTTGCTTGCAAGACTTTCATCCATTCATTATGTTCCACTTTTATTATCTTAAATCTTTCACTTTTCTAAGATAATACTTTACGTTCATTATTATAATCACACCACGTAAAGTCACATCATCATAGGTAATAAGGAACATAAGGAAACACATCATACATAACATACATAATCATACATCATCATCATGCATAAGCATAGCATGAATGACATCTCATCATTTATGCCACATTGCAGGATCAGTTTTGTCACTTAACACTTGGTTATCTCTCAAACTCACTTATACTACACTCGGATCAGATGAAGTAAAGTCTCTTCTAAAAGTTGATAATAATATAATAAGTAACAAAGAACACAAAGAAATAATTTTATAGGTACTTGTATATATTACTTCTTAACTCAAAGTATTACAAGACTCTTACAAGCATGTTACAGGAGTTACTATGAAAAACTATATATACTACTACCTACAGCTAGATATACTTTGATACTAGCTGCAATCCTCTAACTAAAGCAAATACTACAAAGCTATAGTCTAAGGTATCTTAGATAATGTCTTATCTAAGATATGGTAGTCATGACATGTCCACGACTTACCTTTTGTCACCAACTAAAGTTGGTAACTGTACTAACTGATAAAGGTGAACAGTGGAATAGAGTATGGTTAACTACATGGCTTTTGAGAAAACGCCATACACTATCTAGAGGTCTGCAATGGAGTGTTGGAGACCATACTTATGTCCACTGGTTCATAGTAGTGTCTTTCAAAGGTTAAATGGCTTCGGAAGGATAAGTTCTTCCGAAGCCACTTATACTTCGGAAGAGGCTACTTCTTTCGAGTCTTGAGGACTTCTTCTTTTCTTCATACTTTGAAAGTTGACTTCTGATCTTTTCTTCTAAGTCTTGTTCTTCAGAAGTTAATATTTTGTCTTTGAAAGTGAAGTTTGTCTTCAGAAGTAAAGTTTGTCTTCGGAAGTTAATCTTGCACTTTGTCTTCAAAATAACTCTTTTTCCTTTGGAAATTCCGCACATAGCTTCGAAAGTCCTTTATTAGTTGTATCAAAATAGTTTAAGTGATCTGGTTTTGGTTGCACCACCCTTCTTCTTGATCCAACAAACTCCCCCTAGGCTGATGCTACCGAAACCTTACTTATTCATGCTTCTCAGAACTTTCAGCACTAGGGAAAGCAAATACTTATCTGTTTCTTTGTTTTTCCAGAAGTGGTGCTGAGAAGCTTGTATAAATCATTCGTGGATAGGAGATCCAGTCTGTCACTTTGAATGACATGCACCCTTTGTTATGCCCCCTGAAGAGAGTTAGTTGATAAGAGTTATAGTCATACTCCCATCTAACTATGGATTCAAGTTCAGGACCCTCAACCATTTGAATAAAGGCTTTGCCTTGGGTTGCTGATCCTTTCCTTTTCTCTTTCTATCTCAGTTTCAACTCTTCTTCAAACTTGGTCCTAGCAGTTAGCTCGCCCAGATGAAGACTGCTTTGGTGATTTCTGATATGAGCAACTATTTCAGAGTTGGAGGGTTAGGAGAGTGGCTTCTCTGCTAACTCAACAATATGAAATCTACTTAAGTGTAATATAGATGAAGCATTTAGCCTGTTTAGCTCTCCACTCTCTCTCTTAACAATAAAGTCGTGAGAAGAGTCTTTGAACCTCCACCGGATAATCTTCTTCCTTGGCACAAGTGGTTGACTTGGTACCTTGTCTCCTTTCTTCGTATCCAGCAGAGTTACCAACCTTCTCCTTAGCTTCTTTTCTTCCTTATTTAGAGCATCTGAGTTGAGGCCAAGGAGCTTTGCAGCTTGATCCAAAGTTCCTTTGGGCATATCAAGAAGTTGATCTCTAGTGAGGGAACATGAGGATCCATCAACATAAGTCAGTTTGACAGAGTCCTCCTGATAAGAGATATTGCTCAGGGTAGTACAATTGATGAGCTTTTTCTTGATTTCCTTGAACTCCTCTAAGGAGAGATGTTTGGAAGGCTAAGGGGATGGTTTGGGAGGTTGTTGGGTAGGTTGTTGTGTTAGGGTTCATGAGAGTGTTTTGGGTTGGAGGATAGGTAGTTTAGGTGGTTGAACTGAGGAAGTTGGTACGGTTGATGGTGTAGGTTCAGGTGTGTAGGGTTCAGTCTTGATAGGGAATGAAGAGGAAACTGGTTCAGGTTGGGGTTGAGTGGTTGATTTGAAGATCATCCCTTGTACCCTTCTATACATCTCCTTCCTCTGCCCCGATCGAATGTCAGCCTTTATGTCACTGACATGTCGCTGGAGGGTCTTCTCAGACATAAAACCCACCTGCCTACCAGAGAAGCCATGGGCTTGGAGATAGTCTTTCATCCAGGCCTTATCACCTATCTTTCTGGTAGTAGTGAGTCTTGCTTCCTCTTTCTTCTTCTTTTTCAATCTCAGCTTCTCCTTAGCAGCCTTTTTTCTCTCCTTCTGCATTTGATCATGCTCTTTGTTAAAGAGCACAAGATCGCATCGTTGTTATGTGGAGATAGTTCTTCTAGAGAGAAACCCTTGGTGGTTAGGAAGTTTATCCTTTCCGTCCTAAGCTGTTGATCAGCTTCTCTTTTCTCTTCATCCCTTTCTTTTTCTAAGGCCAACCTTGTTGCATCTTCCTTTTGCTGGATTTGCAGCAGAGTTGCCCTTTCTAACTCAATTAACTCCTCTAGTGGTAGTAGGAGTATATCCTCATTTGCAGCTCCTAAATCAACAAGTCTATCGATGATTTCTACTCTTATTTTTTTGTTGGCAGTCTCCTGGTTGACTGCAGCTGCTTTGCTACTAGTAGCTAGCAAGTTCCCAGTTGGAAAACTACCTTTTCTCTTTAGCTTTTCTAACCTTGCTTCCTCTTGAAGCTCTTCCTCAATCATCTTCCTCTTTCCTTTGACGTCTTTGGAAGTGCTAGACTTTGGGGGTTCTTGGATGGAAGGTTCAGTTTGAGTAGTGATAATGGGAGCTTGAGTCAATGATGATGATTATGCTAGGATTTGGGTGAGAAGATCCTCCTTATTAACCTTAGATGAAAGTTCTAAGATTGCATCTGTGATTATTAGATCATTGGATAAAGAGTATAGTCCTTTGGCAGCTGCAATCTCATCTTCGGAAGATTGAAGTTGTTCTTTCGAGGCTTTGATTTGTGCTTTGGAAGTCTGTGAGAATGCACTTTCTGTCCCAACCATTTTAGTTGCTAGGCCATCAGTCCTTGTTTCCCCGTTAAAATGAATCCCGGGTTCCACTTGAACCTTAGGTTGACCAATTTCCTCAATAGTAGTAGAAGGCGCATTCAACCTCTGAAGCTCTTGAGCTCCAAAGTAAATCATAGACAAATCAGGACTTGGTTGTTCAATGAGAGATTATATCAGGAACTTGTTAAGAATCTGTTAAGATCTTGGAGCATCCTTTGATCCATTTAAATCATGACAGAAGGAGGCTCGGGAAAAATTGAAGCTTGATGCATGGGGTATCTTGAACTTAAGGAAATGAGAGCTTGACTCTATGGTTCCTCTTGTCTTTGGGTTTGTCTCTGAACACTCTCCCCCTTTTTGGTAGCATCATCTTGAGAGGTTGATGAGCTAGAGGAAGATGTCAATGAGACCTGAATTGGTACATGCCTAACAGACCTCTCAATCTGTTTCTCAACTAGTTTGACCTTGAGGTTTTCAATCTCAAGTTGCTGAGTGGCAGACCTATCCTCTAAAGTCCTAACATTAGATTCAAGGTTTGAGACTTTAGAAAGTAGGTCTTTAATGGTGAGTTGCAGTCTCCCCTCATCTTCTTTTGAAAAATCATAGGGAGATGAGGTAACATACCTAGTATGTTCATCCACACCACTAGATGTGGTTTCTTGGCACCCTGGTTTCCTTGCTTAATGATGTCTCTTTCAGAGTCATCAAAAGGCATCATCTCTTAAAGAATCAAGAAATTCTACTTGATTTTGCTGAGGGTTAAGTGCCATTTGAGAAAGTTGAAGGTATATGAGTTTGGACTAGGGTAAATTGAAGATGAAGAAAGCTTTTAGGGAGTAAAATTTGGTAAGAAGATGAAAGTGAGTAGTTGGGATTATTTAAAAAGGGTGAAATGGTGGTTTATGGGGGTAGGATAAGGTGATGTGATGTTTTAGTTGGTGATGTGATAGAGGCGGTAAGGTTTTGTTTATTTAAATAATCCGACATAATTAACAAAATCTTTACTTTTTACAGAGTGGGGCCCAAAAGATTTCCGTTACACAATAAGTCTTTCTTCCGAGTATGATGTATTTCTGAATGTAATTTGTCTTCCGAGACAATTCTTTCTTCCGAAGGTAAAGTTCTATTTCCGAGAGTAAAGATTACTTTCCGAATGGATAGTTTTATAAGCTTTGGAAGTAGATCTGATATGTAATCAATCGCTTCTTTTGAAACTAAAATCTTTTCCGAGAGTAAATTCCTCTTCAGAAGAATTTATACTTGGTGAGAATTTCAGAGAAAGACCTTTTGTAACAAGGCTTAGATTGTATTGACATAAGACATTACATATTAAAAGGATTTTCAAAAGAGGTAGACTATTTAATGATTATCATCCCAATGGCTGTAATGAGATACTTAAATCTCTGTTTATCAAAAGCTTTGGTGAACAAGTCAACATATTGTTTATTTGAATCAACTTTGATTAGCTTAATTAGATTTTTCTCATGAATATATAATGAAATAATACCTGATATCAATATGCTTTGTCTTGGAGTGCTTTACAGGATTTTTAGTGATGGAGATAGCATTGTTGTTGTCAATGTGGATAGGAGTGCTCATAAAACTGAATCCATAGTCTAGCATCTGATTCTGAATCAATAGCAGCTGAGCACAACAACCTGCAGCAGCAATGTATTCAGCTTCAATAGTTGATGTAGAGACGCATGATTGTTTCTTGCATTGCCATGAGATGATCCTTCCACCATAAAATTGACATCCACCTGATGTTGATTTCTTGTCAATGTTGCAGCCACCATAGTCACTGTCAGAGTAGCCAAAGAGATTGAAATTACTATTCCTTGGATACTAGAGACCTAATTTAGGTGCTCCTTTAAGGTATCTAGGGATCCTCTTGGGAGTAGCAAGGTGAGACACCTTTGGAGCAACCTGATATCTTACACAAATTCAAGTTGCAAACATGATATCAGGTCTACTTGCTGTCAGATACATCAAAGAACCATAATTGCCCTATACTGATGTTGATTAGTATCCTCCCCCTCAGAGTCAGGATAGAGATTATAGTTTCTGGGTATGGGTGTCTTGGCTACCTTACATCTTTCATGTCAAATATTTCTAAGATGTCATTGATATACTTGGATTGATTGATAAAAAACCCTTCCTTTAGTTTCTTCACCTGAATCCAAGGAAAAAATCCATTTTTCCCATGGAACTCATCTCAAACTTCTTCTTGATGATGCCTTCAAAGTCTTTACACATTTGGTCATTTGAGGAACCAAATATGATGTCATCAACATAGACTTGAACGAGCAAGACGTCCTTTCCAGACTTCCTTATGAAAATATTCTTATCAATGGTACCTTTAGTGTAACCATTCTTCAGGAGAAACTAAGACAAAGCGTCATACCATAGCCTAGGTGCTTGCTGCAGCCCATATAGAGCTTTATCCAATTTGCACATGTAGTTGGGGTGCTACGGGTCTTCGAATCCTAGAGACCGGCACACATAGACTTCCCTATCTATATCCCCATATAGAAAGCACACTTGACATCAAGTTGGTAGACAGTGAAGTTCTTGGATGCAGCCTAACTGCCTCAAGTCTTGCAACATGTGCAAAGACAATAGTATAACCGATTCCCTCCTCTTGGGTGTATCCTTGAACCACCAGTCTTGCCTTGTTCTTGATAATCAAGCCTCTACATCTCTCTTATTTCCGAAAACCCATTTTGTGCCTATAGGTACTTGACCAGATGGTAGCAGACATAGGTTCCAAACCTTTTATCTCTTGAATTGAAGCAACTCCTCTTGCATCGATTCGACCCAGCTACTATCTTTCAAGGCATCTTCTACCTTTTTGGGTTCCATATGAGATAAAAAGCATGAGTCAGGCAGACATTCCCATGATGAGTCCGTCCTCTTGTTCTCACACCTTCAGATACATCCCCTATGATGTTTTCAGCTGGATGAGTGTTTTGAATCCTTAGTCTAGGAATCACTTCCAGTTGCAAAGATAAATCCGGATTGGACATATTTTGCTCAGGAGCTAGAATACTTTGTCTATTTGTTGTTTCAAACTCATTCAATGGGGACTGATTGAATGAATGAGAAACATCATCATCTGTTGCTGTGCAGCAGCATTAACAATTGCTTGTTCCTTCAAGATGCTATTTCCATCAGCTTGGTGTTGTATAGTGTCACCTGATGAAACTTGAGGGTTAACAAGTGAATCATTGGTTGAAGCTCCACTATCCCTTCAAATGGTTATACAATCAGATCTGCCAATAGTGGGAGCTTGATTTGTTGCAGCTCTTGGAGAACTGGGAAGAGGTCTGGGTAGCTCAAACAATTGGTCAGCATCAGAATCACTTTGAGCACCTGTTCCAGCTGAAACATTCTCACAAGATGGTTTAGAATAGTTTGGAAACAATTCTAAATCAAAAATATGATCAGGGCCATTCCTCCTAACACAAGGAGTGTGCTCATTGACAACAATGTTGGATGATTTCTCAAATTGTTGATTTTTGATGTTATAAACTCTATAAGCTTTAGAGCTAGAGGAGTATCCAACAAAGATAGCATCATCCGACTTTTCAGCAAATTTTGCCAAATTATCTTTTGTGTTAAGTATGGTGTACCTGCTGCCAAAGGACCTTAGAAAGCCAATGAACAGTGGCCTTTTGTTCCATAACTCATAAGGGGTTTTTCCATGTGCTTTACTACAAGAACCCTGTTCTACACATAGCATGAAATGCTAACTACCTCTGCCCGGAATGTAAGAGCAGCTTTGAATCAGCTAACATAGTTTGAGCAGCCTCAATAAGTGTCATGTTCCTCTTCTCAACAACACCATTTTGTTGAGGAGTTCTGGGAGCACTATATTGTCTAGCAATCCCTTTTGAGTTACAAAATGAGTCAAGAATGAGGTTCATAAACTTAGTCCCATGATCACTTCTAATTATTATAAACTTATGATCAATTTGATTTTCTATCTTAAGAATAAAAGATTTTAATGTTTCAGTAGTTTCATCTTTTGATCATAGAATACCCATGTAAATCTTGTAAAATCATCAACTATCACAAGGCAGTATGATTTCCTTCCAATGCTCATTATACTTGTAGGACCAAATAGATCCATGTGCAATAAGTGTAATGGAGTGGTGATAGAGGTAACACCTTTGGATTTATAAGATGCCTTGTGTTGCTTCCCTTTCAGGCATGCAACACAGTTATCTTTGTAGAAAAATTCCTTTTTAGGCAAATCATGTACCAAGTTATTTTTAGCCAATTTATTCATTGTCGTAAAATTTACATGACACATTCGTTTATGCCATAGTGTTGACTCATCACTATCAGCTTTGGAAAGAAAGCATGACACTTCATCCGTTGGGGAAGCATTGTTCATATCAAGCTTGTACATATCCCCTTTCCTGGGAGATCTAAGAAGCACCAATTCTGGAGGAATTGTCATCCCGGGTTTGAGAATAATGCACTCATGTTTTGTGAAGAGCATTGATGCTTTTGATCACAAAACTGAGAAACACTTAACAGATTGTGTTCAAGCTGTTTGACAAAGTTAACTTTGACAACTTTTAATTTTCCATTGGATGTACTTCCTCTGCTAGAAATATATCCTCCAGCCTCACCTCCAAACTGGACAGGACCTCCATCATAATGCTGAAATTGTAGAAGGAGAGATTTGTTCCCTGTCATGTGCCTGGAGCATCCACTATCCACAATCCAAACATTATTATTCTTGTCATATGGATGTCCCTGCACATAAGATGAGATGACTAGTTTTGATTGGAAAACCAAGCCTTGTTGGTCTTGGGTTCTTCCAATGATAGTGACATATTTTAACCAAATTTTAAGCATGGGGGTTCAATGGATGTCTCTGAAGAAGAGGTTTGGGTTGTAGCATCTTTCTTGATCTTCCAATCCATCTTTTGGTTGATCATGGAGGATGAGCTAGTTGAAGCTTTTGCAGCATGGCATTCTTTCGAAGCTTCTTTCTTTAGAAAGAAGCCTTCACCACCCTTTTTTCTGAAGTAGTCTTCTTCTGGGATGGTTTCAAGGGAACTCTTTTGTTCTTATGATTCTTGACAGCTTTAGCTTCCGAAGCCATTTTCCTTTCGGAAGAAGGACTTTAGTCCGAAAGCAACCATACTTCAGAAACCAGCTTTCCCTTTTTCATCACTTGGACCATTTGATAGGGTCCAAATGAGAAACCTTCCCTAACTCCTTCTCTTTTAACATTCTTTGCATAGTGTGTGCTAGCAGGAGTGTAATAACATCTTTAGCCATATGGTTTTGCAAACCACACATATGCATGCAATGTTAGTCTTCTGGGAACCTGAGGATTGATGTTTCTTCTTCTGTTCTCTTTATCGGCAACCTTTCCCTTTAACTTCTGATCCTTGTAGGACAGGAGTGCTGGTACTACACCCCTTTCCCGAATCAGAGTTACTTCCACCTGAAACCAGCTGAGATGAATACACCCTTTGTTTTGGGTCAATCATCAGCTTAGACTCAACCACTTTCTTGGTAGTTCTTCTTGCTGCTTTAGCTCTGCTTCTTCTAGCCTTGTGGTTAGGATTTGATCATCCGGAGAGAGAAGGGTTGATTTACCTGTTCCTTCCCTATGGTGGCCTCTATTATTGCATCATTCTTCAACTCAAGTGAAGATGGGTCAGCAGATGGGACCTCTTCCTCTTTAGTACCACACCTTGGTTGTCTTATGGACTCATAAGAGTGTGGTGGAGTAATTTCATTGGTCCCCAACCCTCCTTTGTTTTGATAACAAATTTAGAGTGGGAGGATGATGCAATAATAACTTGGAAGTTTTGCTCAGAAATGGCATACTTCCTGGCTTGAGCCTCAGTAGTGACAAGCTGGGCTTGAGCCTCAGACAATTTGGATATTAAATCCTTTATTTGAGTCTTATAGTTTGCATGTTCGTGTTTTAACAAGGACACGGTTTTCTCCAACTCTTAATTTTTTCTTTGATAGTCAGATTATGCCCTTTTAAAATCAGATTTTAAAACATTTAGAGACTCAATATCAGTTTTATCTCCATATGTAGTCCTGATACAATTTAACCTTAGCAATACATGCAGGAGTACAAAGATGTTCATATACCTTATTGTCATATGTTCCAGCCATGAGAGCTTGAGTAGGAGTCACATCCTGTACCATAAAGCTCCAAACAACTTCTTGAGCCATTGTAGCTATCTCTGTTGACTTTCTAGTGGGCTTTGATGTAGAGGGATGTGTGGAGGCCTATGGGGTTCCTAGATTTGACTTGGGAGCCTTGTATTCCCTTTCAAAATGACCAAGTAGTTATAGTTGTAACGTTTGGCATTAGTTTTGTCAAACCCAAATTTGCTGTTGGTTGAGTTATGGGGAAATTGCCTTCTAGTTCTCTTGAAGAACTTCTTTGCTCTGTAGGTTAAAAGACCCATTAGTTGGACTATGTCCACATACTCCACATCATCTGGACTGAAGCACTCTAGATCATCAAAGCAGTACTGATAATCACTAGAGTGTCCACTTCCTGAGACAAAGGCACAACTATCCTGAAAGGAAATATGCTGAGCTATTGAGACCTTGGAGTCTCAGAAAATGTAATGTATGGTCCAGATGAACAGGATGGCTGTTGGGTGTAAGTCAGGTACTATTAAGGTTGTGTGGGTCCTGAGCCTTCAACAACCATCAACGCGTTGCTAGTAGGAAGACTTAAGGGTCTGCTTGTCTGATGGACTTTCTTTCTTTCCATTTCCAAACGATATCCATCAAGGATGCCATAGAGTTTGGTCATGGTGAGGGTGTTCAGCTTTTCTATCCTCTTGATAAAGACATAGTAGAATGTTCACTCATTAGGGAGTGCACTCATTAAATTTCTAGTGAGGTCTTTAAGTTTAGGAGTAATTCCACAGACTAAAGGGAATAAATAAGGTCCATGTACCTGAAATATTGCTAACTGAGAGTCTCTCCAGCAATGTAGGTGAAATTCTCAAACTACTGCTTCCGTGAGTCCTTCTTAGCGTCATTGGAACTAGAGCACAACTGAGCAAGTGCATCAAACAGTTCTTTGGCTGACTTGTAATGCTCAAACCCCACCATGATGGAGTTGGGTATTGCAGTATAAGAATAGTCATTGCATTGCTGTCAATGTCCATCTTCTTCCGGTCCTCATCACAATAATCTTCAACGGCTTTCTCTATCATGGCACCGTTTCCACCAGGTGCTACCACTTTAGGTTTATATGGGCCATTGACAATAGATTTCCACATCTTGCTATCTTGATACCTGATAAAGCCTTCCATGCGTCTGCTCCGTGACCTGAAGTTTTCAGGGGTAATGATGGGAGCTTTAGTCATCGTTCCTATCTCTACTTCAGACTTGTTGAGGGCCATATTGAGTGTGGTGTAAGGAGGAGTGAAAAATAGGTTGATTAGGATGGTAAGATCTCACAATCAAGAGCCTAAGAAGCTTTGATACCAATTTTAGGATCGGTTTTATCACTTAACACTTGGTTCTCTCTCAAACTCACTTATACTACACGGATCAGATGAAGCAAAGTCTCTTCTAAGAGTGATAATATATAATAAGTAACAAAGAACACAAAGAAATAATTTTCAAGGTACTTGCATATATTACTTCTCAACTCAAAGTATTACAAGACTCTTACACGCATGTTACATGAGTTACTATGAGAAACTATATATACTACTACCTACAGCCGAATATACTTTGATACCAGCAGGAATCCTCTAACTAAAGCAATTACAACAAAGCTATAGTTTAAGGTATCTCCGATAATATCTTATCTAAGATATGGTAGTCATGACATGTCCATGACTTACCTTTTGTCACCAACTAAAGTTGGTAACTATACTAACTGATAAAGGTGAAAAGTGGAATAAAGTATGGTCAACTACATTGCTTTTGAGAAAACGCCATGTAGTATCTTAGAGGTCTGCAACGGAGTGTCGGAGACCATACTTATGTGCACTGGGTCATAATAGTGTCTTCCGAAGGTTAAATGGCTTTAGAAGGATAAGTTCTTCCGAAGCCACTTATACTTCGGAAGAGGCTACTTCTTCCGAGGCTTGAGGACTTCTTCTTTTCTTTATACTTTGGAAGTTGACTTCTGATCTTTTCTTCTAAGTCTTGATCTTCAGAAGTGAATATTTTGTCTTCGGAAGTAAAGTTTGTCTTCGGAAGTTAATCTTGCACTGTCTTTGAAAGAACTCTTTTTCCTTTGGAAGTTCCACACTTAGCTTCGGAAGTCCTTTATTAGTTGTATCAAAAAAGTTTAAGTGATCTAGTTTTGGTTGCACCAACCTTCTTGATCCAACACACATCATACATCACCCATCACATCATCTATGACTTCAAAAAGTCAACTTACATTACCCCCAGGAATCTCCCAAGTCAAAGCCTACACTTTACATTTTCCCCGAAATCTCAGAAAATTTTCTAAGTCTTAGGCGCATGGGCACTATGCAAGCGCATAGGAACACTTAGGCTCATGGGAATGTTCTAGGCGCATGGGCACTATACGGGCACATGGCCAACATAGTCACTTCCGTGCAACTTCCTAGGCGCATGGGAACTATGCATGCGCATGAGTGCCTAGGCGCATGGGCTTTCTGGGCATTTGGACACTTAGTTAAATTCAGCCTAATCCTAGGCACATGGTTACTATTTGGGTGCATGAACTTTGGTGCATGGGCCACTATTTAGGCGCATGGACAGTCAACACTTACTATCAATCATCATAATTTGTACCAATCATCAATCTAACATGTTCTAAGCTTATCACTAGCATTCTAAGCCCTAGAAACACATTCATAATATAATCATAACCATATTAACACCCAAATCGAACCCCACCCGCAAACACATTCATACACATGCATACGGGTGTAAACCCATTTTTATAAAAATAATCATACATGCATTTTGACTTGGTGGTGAGATTGAGATTCTCACTAGAATCGAATATAATGATCGAGTTAAAGATTGAGTGGTGGAATTAAATAATCAATAAACATTCAATGCAAGAAATACTCATAAATGCTTATTTGTATTGATGAAGGTCATTAATTACAATAAATGCTATGGTTTGAGCATTAAACAGTAATAATACACCTTGAGAATGTAAGACACAAAATATCCTAATTGTCTATCAACAATCACCTCATCTATGAGGTTTTCTATTCTATTTATAGGCTGACAAGATGCCTTTTTACAAAATGACTAAACTACCCCTAACTTATACATCAGAACTAGTCTAAGTCTATATTAGCATTTCTTCTGTTCATCCGCATTGACAAATGTGGATGAGTTGGACTTGATCAGCATTCTTCTCTTGTTATCTGCATTAGTAGTTGGTCATCCGCATTGAGTAATGCAGATGAACAAATACTTATGCACATTTGTTATCTAGGCATCCGCATTTGCAAATGCGAATGAACAAAACTTGTCCGCATATCTCTTTAGGCTATCCTCATTTGTTAATGCGGAAGAACAAACACTTGTCAACATTTGTTCTATGTCTTTCACATTTACAAATACGGTTAGCCAACACTTGGTCTTCTCAGCAGATTCTTTATCCGCATTAGTTCTTGGACTTGTGGCATTTCCAACAGAACAACTATCAACTCACCAATTGAATTGGCATGTATGATCCTTTCAGGGTCCAACAATACTCCCCTAAGGATTATACAGTCTATGTTCTTCAATGGTTTGGTGGTGGTTGAGGTTATGAGGATTCTGTTGGGTCTTGTGGAGGCACTTGATGTTCTGCTTGTGATGGATCCAAAATGGCCTTTATCACGTTGACAAAGTCATTTGCATTTGCCATCTTCTCTCTGTTCAGCACATGTATCTTCATCTGACTCATAGTGTAGATGGCTTCTAATGGTAGTTTCTTAAGAGAAACTGGTTCCCATATGGATACAGTAGATAGCCCATCCCTATGTATCAGTAAGCTCCATCCATATCAACCTCCAGCTTCACAATATTTCCCAGTTGTAGAGGAGTCTTTTCTTCTTTCTCTTTTGGCAATGATTTGATCATATGCCATCTTCAATATATTAATAAACTTTAAGAAGAAGTGCATGTCTTCTTCTCCCAGCTTGTTTGCTATTTCTCTAAAGTGTCTGGCGTAGATGTAGTGGATGTATGATTCATCAAGTAGCCTCACCTCATATCCACTGAACAGTCTATTTTTTGCACCTTCCTTTCCTCCCCATTTTCTCTCAATTACCAGCTCATAAGTCTTTTCATCATAATAAACATTGGAATTGGTATGGAGGAATGAGTTCCACACACCATCTTTCTCTTCAAAGACTCAGTTGGTTTCACTTTAAGCTCTGGAAACACAACTTCCTCTGCTAGTTTAGTCATTCTCTTTGCAAGTGGATTGATGAAGGATCTATCTTTCTCATACAGATAGCCTTTAGAGATTTGAAGTTGTCAGTTCTTTTGAACATTCTGAGTATCTCTTCAAACTCATACCCCCTGAACATAGCCTTATGATTTATCAATTCCAAATTGGCTATTTCCTTCAAGTCATGAATCTCTGGGGCATTTACTAGAGCAGGGTACTCTGTGAAGAATTGAACCAGCCCTGAGATCCTTTTGACCATGACCATATTTCAGTCACTGTCGTGCTTCCAAGCAATGATTTTCCAATCAGTCTTGCCCTTGGGAGTAGACACACCTTTGATTATCTCTACAGTGGTCAGGCCTTCTTGAAGTTTCAATTGTAAAGGCTCTACAAACCACTCAGGATATCTGTGTAGTACAGGTGCCAAAGAGTCATGATTTCTATGGGTGAGCTGCATATCATGAGCTGACACTCTGGTTCTAGGCTTCTTACTGGTAATCTCTTCTTCCAATTTCTTACGCCTTTCTTTCTTCTCAATGTTTAAGAACATGGCTTTCACCATTAGATCATCAGTTTGTGCCTTTTCAACCATTTCTTGAACTGATTTTTCCTCCTTCATTGGGCTCTCAACTACTATTGGTTCATCAACCACATAGCCACCCTCAATTTCTCCTTCCTCAAGGTCTACAAAATCAGTTTTCTTTTTCAGTTGAGCCTCAACCTGCTCATGTTCTTCTAAATATTCAGCAATAGCTGCAAGGCTTCTAGGATCATCCTTTTTACTTTTCTTGCTTGGCTCTTCTTCTAGTATTGGTCTTTTTCCCTTACCCTTCTCTGTTAAGTACTTCCTCCTCCTGGTATATATTTGTACTGATGGACCAAGGTGGTTTCAGGCTGTTCAGCTTCTTGAGACAATTTTTCAGCCTTAGGTTGTTCTTGTTCATGAATGGCAACAGCTAATTCTTCTTTCTCTTGCTACTTTTCACATAGTCTTTTGATCAACTCCATTTGTTCTTCAGTAAGGGATACATCAGGCACTAGTTGCATGCTCAATTCCTTCTCAAGAGGGACAGGAGATTGAGGAATAACAACTATAAGTTCAGCAACAGTCCTCTGCTCAACTATGAAGTCCCAGAAATCATCATCAATGATAATTCTTTAGCTGTGAAGCTATCCAAAGCTTTAATCATGTCACTGAATTCATCCTCTTCATTGTGAACATCAACTGATTTCTCTAAGTAAACAACCATTTCCAAGCTAGACTCATCATGCTTTGTCTTGCTTGTTTCTTCTTCCTTTTTAGTTTCAGAGAATCTCATCCTTTTAGCATGAGAAGAGTCATCACCACTCTCTCCTGATGAGTTCTCAGAAGTAGTTCTTTCTCACTAACATTAGTTCTTTTCTCATCATGTTTTCTTACTTCTGCTTCAGCTTCCTTTTTGATTTCACCAACATTTCCAGCTCAGATACTCTTTTGCTTAGGCTTTCATTTTGGTTCTACAAGTTGATAATGATCTCAGCCTATTCTTTAATCAATTCTTCTTTCTCTTCCATAGCAATTGTCTGTTTGGCTAAAGTGTCCACATGACCACTTATTTTCTTTCTGGATTGTTGAAGAGAAACCTTTAAATTTTCAATTTCCTTTTCCTTTTCTTCCTTTTCTGCCTCATATCTTTCTTTCATCTCTTTCAACTCATTCTCCTTCTTATCAAGCTCTAGAAGTATGTATTGAATAATGCTAGATCTTCTGTTGAGTAATCTTTCCATCTTTGCTACCTTTTGCATTAGTTATGAAATTAACTCATCTTTCTCATCTGGTTTGTTGACACCAGATTCTGCATAGCTTTCTATAGGAGCAGCCTCAGAAGTGACTTTCTTTACAAGCATTGCGCTTGGATGCTCCTTCTCATCAGATGATGATTTGGATTTCTTTGAGGAGCTGGTAGAATCACCAAACTCAAGAGGTTCGTTAGTACTAGGAGATGGTTGAGTAGATAAGATGGGTGAATTATGGATAGGAGATATGTGTGGAAAAGTGATGGGTTGTGCTTGAAATGATGGAATTGGTGATCTGTGAGGTGATGGTAATGGGGTTCCGTGTGGATATGGTATTGGTGAGGGTACAAATGGTGAGGCCATATAAACATCATGATCATGAGGTCCAGTGTGAAGATCACGCCTACATCCACTTGGGGTGACACTAACCTATGACCTTTATCTCTTTCTCCAACATGCTCATCAGCAGTTTGCTGATCATGAGCAGGTGGTTCTTCTTCTTGAATTTGCTCAGCAGCAGGAGCATCCTGTTCTTCAAGATTAATCTGTTGAAGCATCCAGGGTAAAAGAGGATAGTGAGCTCCACTATAGAAGTTCCTTGGATCTCTTATTTTGATGTACTTGTAGGACTTGGCATCATAATGAGGGATATCCAAAAATAGGTCCTTCAGATGCAATATCAAGGAATGCTTCATTGATGAGGCATTGTAGGAACATTGGGTACATCAGGAACATGTATCTTCTTCCTTCCTGAATATTGGATACTAGACCACTAAACACATAGGCAGACATGTTGAATGGCCTATTGGTGCATAAAGTACATATTGCTGATGAAGTGATCATAGGAATATCATTCCATCTTGTCTTCCTCTTGGAAAAACAATGTTGATAGAGGTGAATCAGAAACCTCCAGTATAGGTCCACCAGTCCCTTCACTATCTGCTCTCCTTCATATCCTCCTTCGTAACCAATGTTAGCAAAGAAGGTAGCGATTTCTTCATCTTCAAGCTTAATAGGTGTGTTTGCATCATCACCAAACTGTAGACACTGTCTCACAGTTTGTTTAGTGATGGTCAGAGAATTGTCATCATCAATTCTTCCTGACAAAGTCTTCTCACCATCTACTCCTGTCACTGTAGTAGTACTCCAGAAAAACCTTATGAATCTTTCATAAATAACAGGTCTAACTGTGATGGCATGTGCTACTCTTGTAGTAGAAATGAATTTGATCATATCTTTAAGACCTTTTGTCTTAGGTACATCAGGGTCAAGATAACCACTGACATTATGGAGCTTACTCTAGGTAAGATTAGCCATGTACCTTGCATTAGAGGCATATGAGTTAGATTGATGAAAATATATGTTATACATTATTCAAGATTCATTAGTTTGACTTTTAATGGTCAAAGATGAATGTTTGAAGGTACTATTCTATAGGAATCACTTCAAATTGTGATGTTATCAAGAATAATCACTGTTATTTTGTTTTTCATGTTTGAAAAGATGATTTTTGATGTTGTTAACCTTTACTCAGATTTTATTTCAAGATTTGATTTCAACATTTCCAATTTCATCATGCTCTGTTCATACGATGAACATGACTTTGAAGTTTCCTTGTTGAGTGGTATTCTTCTTAGTTTGCATGTTTATTGAAGCTGAAAATGATCATCCTTTCTTAGAACAAACCTGACTTTGAGTGTTCTTTATTAACCTAGGGTTCTAAGTTCATTATCAATCCAAATGTTCAATATTTTAGGATACAAAATTTGAAGAGTTTCACCTTTTGTTTGATACTACAGTTATGTAGAATCGAAGATGAGGACAAATTAGATGAAATGAAACTTAGATCACGATTGTTAAAGACGATGATGACTGATGAAGATGGATAGTGTGTTTTTTTTGCTCGTCACACTTTAGAGTCTCTCAAATTTGAAAAGTATTAAATGACCTTTTGAACTTGCTTTAAATAGTCAAACAATAGCTTTTACAAGTTTTTACAAGTTTCAGAACAAATGTGGTCAAATTTTTATTCACACTATAGCAAATGCAGAAAGGTTTTAGACATCCGTATTTGATTACTGTTGCAAATGCAGAAGTGGAAACTTAAGAATTTGGTCATGCGCACTTGTGTACTGTAGCAAATGCGGAAGTGAAATACTTAAGATTTTGGCTACCTGCATTTAGGCACTGTTGCAAATGCGGAAGAACAAAGTTGATCAACATTTGTGTACCGTAGCAAATGCGGTTGATCGAACTTGTTTAGCATTTGCACACTGTAGCAAATGCGGTTAATCAAACTAGTTCAACATTTTCTCACTGTAGCAAATGCGGTTGATCAAAGTTGATCAGCATTTGCTCACTGTAGCAAATGCAGCAGAGTAAAATTTCCACATTTACTTGATCATCATCCATGGTGACTAAAGAGATTAAGCACTTGTTTATTCATTTGAAAGTGCATGTAAGGTGTTGATGTTACACATATCCACAAGTGCGAATGAGTAAAAAAATGCGGGAATGAAAATATCATCCGCATTGACAAATGTGGTAGAACACTTTTCTTCCGCATAGGTTTTTAACACCAAAATTTTCATGTATACTTGTTAGACACCAATTTGGAAGAGTAAACTCTTTGTCCGCATTAGTTTCACTTTGACATAAACAGTTACCCGCATTAGTTATATGCATGGGTTACCTTCACTCGCATTAACCAATGCACTTACCCGCATTAACTTTTGAACTTAATCAGAGCTTAATGTTTTTGTTTTGGTTTTTCTTGTTATGAAGAACTGTCTTTGATTGAATTGTCTTATGAAGTTGTTGACTGTTGTTGGGGTTATCAATTCTTGCTTGGATTGACTTGTATGTCAGAAGTGATACAAGTTTCCTATTATTTGACTAATCTTGTACTTCTTATGCTTCCATGAATCTGCATAAGCTGAGATACTATGGTATAACTTCTGCACCAACACATACATTTTCTTTTTTATTTGTTTTTAAGTTTTAAGAAAGTAATTTAAGATAGTAAATATCTATACAAACTTAATCAAAAATTTTAAATTACTCCCCCTAAAGTTTATATCCATATCTGGATAGAAACTTTAAAGATTTAGAAACTTTTAAATATAAATTAATTTTGATTATTAATAATGAAGAGAAGTATATCTTTTGTTGGGATCATATCAATCTTACATTACACATGTGCATCCTTTATTATAAAATGGACATGTTTATGAGCTTGTTGATTGAAGGTATGTTCATCCTCTTAAACTCATACCTGGTTGATATTTTAATGCATGTGACATTTATCATGTTTTTGGTTGATTTAATTATTCAACATGTACCTCACACACAAAAGCATGGAATGATCGACCATCCTTATGTAATGCATGGTAGAACCTTTTTACAACTTTCTTGACCAGGTTACTTAAGTTATGAGATCTCATTTTCACTGATCCTCATTGGGATTCTTTTACTTTGATCCTTTCATGATGATCCACATTGGGATTCTTTTCACTTCACTTTGGAAGGTGATCCATGATTGGATTCTTTTGTTCATTCACATGGAAGGTATTGTTTTTTTAGATTCATCCAATTTGGATGTGTTCCTCATTGGGAATCTTTTGGATCGGTACATCAACACTATGTGCTTGTTTCATCAGTTCATTGCTCAGCAAAACAAAGATGAATCTTGATGTAGGTGAAAGAGATTCATAAAGTATCATTCCCTGGTGTGTTTAGGTTACTACACATACATACACTTAGATAAGCTAATACGTACCAGTACACTAAGATGAGACTTTCACCACTGAATAAGACTTTAGTTCATCACAACATGTATCTTCTCTTCCATGTTGAGCCTACCAACATGTCTGGTAAGTCATGACAGTCTTTCAAATTTTAAATTAAGCACAGTGAATGATATAACGACTATAATTATATCATTTCCCATATATTCTTTTCTTCATTAAAATTGACTTCTTTTTGTGATTTTCTGATGTTTTTGTTGAATTATTTTTGAAGTTTTGATTGGTTTTACTCAAGGTTAATCATGCCAATTGATTGAACTAGGAATTTAAACCTACTAGGTTCAAATGACTTGCTAAATAAATAAGCCAATTGATTTTCAGTGAGTACTTGAATCAATTTGATTAACCATTTTTCAGCATAGTCTCTCAAAAAGTGATATCTAATTTCAATGTGTTTTGTTTTTGAGTGCTGAACTGGATTATTTGTAATGAAAACAGCTTTAGTGTTGTCAATGTGAATTGGTGTATGCAAGAAGTTAAAACCATAATCAAGCATCTGGTTTTGAATCCAAAGGACTTGAGAGCAACAAGCTGATGCTGCAATATACTCAGCTTCTGCCATTGAAATAGATTGTTTGTCTGCTTCTTGCACTGCCAGGAGACCAGTCTGGGACCAAGAAATTGACAACCGCCAGAAATGGACTTCCTATTGAAGTTGCATGAAGGCTTAGAGATTGAAATGTCCTTCCTTTGGATACCATAACCCAACAGCTGGTTTGCCCTTAAGATATCTGAATATCCTCTTGACAGCATTTACAAGAGATTCCTTAGGATCAACTTGATATCTGGCACACACACAAACACCAAACATAATATCAGGCCTACTGGCTGTTAGATACATAAGTGAACCGATCATAGATTGATAATGAGTATGATCCACTGATTTTTCTTCTGGGTCAGGTCCAATCTTCACTTTAGTATCCACAAGTGTTCTGATAGACTGACAATCAACAAAGTGAAATTTCTTCAACATTGTTTCCACATATTTTGATCGATTGATGAAGATTCCATCTGCTATTTGTTGTACTTGCACCCCTAGAAAGAATGCGAGTTCCCCATTGCACTCATTTGAAATTTTGAATGCATAAGGTCTTCAAAGTCTTTACAGAGTTTCTTGTTTGTTGAGCCAAATATGATATCATTCACATAAATCTGGACTAGCAACATGTCTCTTCCTCTTCTCTTTCTAAAGAGAGTCTGATCTATCTTTCCTCTTTCATATCCATTTTCATGAAGAAAAGATGATAGAGTCTCATACCACTTTCTTGGAGCTTGATGAAGACCATACAATGCTGTGCCAAGCTTGTATACCATATGAGGGAAATCAGGATCTTCAAAGCCAGGTGGTTGACTCACATAGACTTCTTCAACAATCTTTCCATATAAGAAGGCACACTTCACATCCATTTGATAAACAATCAACTTCATGGATGCTGAATATGCAAGAAAGATTCTTATTGCTTCTAATCTAGCAACAGGTACAAACACTTCATCATAATCAATTCCTTCTTCTTGTGTGTAACCATGTACCACTAGTCTTGCTTTATTTCTGATGACAATCCCTCTATCATCAGTTTTGTTTTTGTTCAACCATCTGGTGCTGATAGGGTATTGTCCTTCGGGAAGGTCTACCGGTTGCCATACTTCTTGCTTCTTGATTTGTAGCAATTCTTCCTGCATTGCTTCAATCCGACTATTGTCTTGAAGAGCCTCTTTCATGTTTTTGGGTCCTGTTTGACAAAGAAGCATGAGAAGAAACAGATTTTTGCAATACTTGACTTGCTTCTTGTCACTATCTCATTAAAGTTCACCAATGATGCTTTCTAGTAGACGATTCTTGTGTATTCTAGTGGTTGGAATTGAGCCACTAGAAATGGTTACATCAAGATTGGAGACATTCAGATCGTTATGGTGAGAGGCACCTTCATCTTGTAAGTTAGAGAATTATGAAGATAATCAACTCTGTTTCAGTGACTGCTTCAGCATCAGCAGCACTTTGATTGCTTCCATCATTTGATGTTCTTTCTGTTTCAACTGGAGGAGTTGCTTACTTTTCATTTTTGATCTCTGTTGACAGATCTTCTGATGTGATGGTAACAAGCTAGGACCAACTTTAGTTGAAATACTTTGATTTTGAGATGGTTCTTTGACAAGATCAGCTTGGAAAGGAACATCTTCATTCATATGCTCAGTAGAGGTAGGAGGAATCAATGGAACATCTTCCTACACCTGAAGAAGATTCAGCTGAATGTAGGTTTCCTGCATCAGACAAGTGAAATTGATCAAAAGATTTTGTAAATGAGCCAATATCAAACAACTAGTCGGGACCATTTGTAGATTTGGAAAACGAGTGTTCCTTGAATTGAACATTTGTTGATTCATCAATAATGTTTAATCTCAGATTAAACACTCTATAAGCCTTTGAAATAGAAGAATAACCTACAAAGAATCCTACATCAGACTTAGATGAAAATTTTCCCAAATAGTCTCGGGTGTTTAATATTGAGACAAGACTACCAAATGACTTAAAAATCCAATAATGGTTTTCTGTGAAACAACAGTTCATATGGAGTCATGTTACTTTTTATTACAATCAGAGTTCGATTTTGTACAAAGCACGATGTGTTAACTGCCTCTGCCCAAAAGGTGATAGGCAGTTTAGCATCGGCTAGCATTGTTCTTGCTGCTTCAATTAGTGTTCTATTTCTCCTTTCAGCTACCCCATTTTGGTAAGGAGTTCTAGCTGCACTAAATTGTTGAGCAAAGCCTTCGGTTGCAGAAAATGAATACATGTCTTCATTTCCAAACTCAATTTCATTATCACTTCTTATTGTTTTGACCTTATGGTTAAGTTGGTTTTCAATTTTTGTGATAAAGTCTTTTATTATTTGAGATGCATCATTTTTATGAAGTAAGAAGAAAATGTATGTGAATCTAAAAAGTCATCAATGATCACCAAACAATACTGTTTCTTTCTAATACTTATAACATGAGTTGGTCGAACAGATCCCTATGAACTAGCTTCAATGTAGTATTGTTTGTGTTCACTAGCTTTGATTTGTGAGAAGATTTATGTTGTTTTCCTTTGAGGCACACCGAATAGTGATCAACAAAGTGAAATTGTTTTTGGGAAGACCAATGAAATGGTTTCCTTTGACCAATTTGTTCATGTTTTTAAAGTTTGTGTGCCCCAAACGTCTGTGCCAAAGCTGAGACTCATCAGTTCATGCTTTCGACAAAAGACATGTTTCTTCTATTGTGTTGTAGACTTTAGGTTTAAGACATAAGTGTTATTCTTCCTTGGAGTTTTTAGGACAACCCATTCTTTTGAGATCTAAAATTCAGAATGTAGCAATGAGTGTCGGTAAAGTGAGTTGAATATTTCTTGTCATAGATCTAAGACACGCTTAGAAGATTGAAGTTTATTTGTTCACAGTAGTTCACTCTATCAAAGCTTAGCATCCCATTTGTCACAGATCCTTCACCATTAATTCTTCCATCTTGTAAATCTCCTCCGAATGCCATAATAGTTCCTTGTATTTGCTTGAAATCATGTAGGAGGAACGATCTCCAGTCATGTGATGGGAACACCCACTATCCACGTACCATAGGCTATTAGACCAATATGGATGACCCTTAAAGCACAAAAGAACTAATTACAATATGGAACCCAAGCCATAATGGTCTTGGGTTTCTTGTTCCTATCCATAATGATGACCTCTTGATACTTTCCTCTAAATTGTGATCTATTTAGAGGTGACCTGGGAGATTTCTTGTGATATTTTAATTGAGTCATCTCATCAACATCAACTGAAGAGTCAGAGGAGTAATGAAACCTTTGATCTCTATTCTCGTTAAAAAAATTGATTCGTTTTTTTTATTATCAAATATCAATTTTGATTTGGGAAGATCAAACTTTTGTTTAATGTTGTGATGTTTGTTTCTTTGAATCTTCCATAATTCATGTTACTCCTGTCATTATTTGATCTAGGCATCCTAGATTGATTTTTGTGAAAATGACTCTGACATTGGGTATCACAGATGATGTTGTTGAGATGGTTTGTTCCGAGCAATTCTCACTCCCTTCTGATTAAAGTAACAATCAGATGTATTGTGATTGTTTATATCACAGATTAAACAGTATTTGTTAAAATAATAGTTTTTAGTGGAATGGTTGTTCATATCACAAATAGAGCAGTATAGATTGAAAAAGCACTCTTTTGTTTTGTGATTAAATATGTCACATATGTCATAATACATATGTTTGTTTCTTAAATCTAATTTTGCTTTATTAGAATTAGTTGATTTTCCCATTTTTAACTAAGTCACATTCATTTGCTTAGGGGAGGAATCAAGATTAGCCTTCTTTTGTAGTTTGCTTCATGACACTACTTTTGTTAGCTGTTTTGGGTTGTTTTTTTTCCTCAACCCTTTCTTTACTTCTATAACACCCGGTTATTTAGAGTCAAAGAAAGAAAGAATAAAGTGAAGAAAAAGAAAGAAAATATATTTTATCGAAGTTGAGGGGTAAAAAGTGTCAAAAGGAAAAAAAGGTTTGAAAATGGGTGTAAAGTGGGCATGGCCGCCCACTCTCTTCTTACACACCTAAATCTTCGGCCAATTTGAGAGAAAAGGAGTAGGACTCTCGGTTTAGAAGGAAGAACAAGAAAGAATTCGAATTCAAGGTAAGAATTCATGGTTTTTAAGTGTTCTTAACTGGCCTTGCCTCGGTTGTATGCTTATGTGTGTTTGTATGTTCAGTTGTGTATGTTTTTAGTGGGTTTCTAGGTGGTTGAACTCAATTAAAGACGAGTTTGTGTAGGATTGGGTTTGTCACTTAAACACTTGGATTTCTCTCAAACTCACTTATAGAAACACTCAATTCAGATGAAGTAAAGCCTTTTACAAGAGTTGATAATAATATAATAAGTAGTAAAGGAACACACAGAAATAAATTTTCAAGGCACTTGTATATATTACTTCTCAACTCAAGATATTACAAGACTCTTACAAGCATGATATATGAGTTATAATGAGAGACTATATATACTAGATCCTACAGCCGGATATACTTTGATACCAGCTGGAAACCTAAGACTAAAGCATATACTACAATGCTAAAGTTAAGGTATCTTAGATAAAGTATTATCTAAGATATGGTAGTCATGACATGTCCATGACTTACCTTTTGTCACCAACTAAAGATGGCAACTGTACTAACATAAAAGGTAAACAATGGATTAAAGTATGGTCAACTGCATGGCTTTTGAGAAAACGCCATGCAGTATCTCAGAGATTTGCAGCGGAGTGTCAGGTAGGCCATACTTATGTCCACTGGATAATAGCAATGTTTTTTGAAGGTAAGTTGGCTTCGGAAGAACAAGTTCTTCCGAACCCACTTATACTTCGGAAGAGGCTTCTATACTTCCGAGGCTTGAGGACTTCTGTACTTCGGAAGTTTACTTCAGATCTTTCTTTCTAAGTCTTGAACTTCAGAAGTAGGTTCTTTATCTTTGGTAGTTGGAACTTTTCCTTTGGAAGTAAGCTTTACACTTTGTCTTCGGAAGATCTCCTTTTTCCTTCGGAAGTTCCACACTTGGCTTCGAAAGTCCTTTATTTATTGTGCCAAAATCTTCTAAGTGACTTGCTTTTGGTTGCATCAGCCTTTCTAGATCCAACAGTTTGGAAGAAACCATGATCAAGAGCTTCAAAGGTGAGTTCTAGGACCCGTCTTTTTACTTGTTTTAACTGATTTTGGGGCTGGAAATGCATGAATGTATGTTTTTATAAAACTGGGTTTCATACCTGTATGTTTAAATGTGTGTATGTTGCGGGTATGGTGTGATTGTGGGCTATGTCCATGCTTGATGATGTTATGGTTGAGTTCCTAAGGCTTAGAATGCATGATTTGAGCTTAGAACTTGATAGATGAGGGTTTGGGCTCTGAATTTGCTGATAAGTGTGCCCTAGGCTGCTCATAAACCCAAACAATAGTTCATACGCCTAAGTTTAGAAAACAGTTTATGTGTTGACAAATGCGGATGGAAAGTCAATGCAGATGAGTAAGGAAATGCGGATGAGTAAGTTATGCGAAGGAACAGATGCGGACGAGTAAGTTCATGCGACTGAGGAAATGTGGATGAACAAAGTTAATGCGGATGAGTAAGTTCATGCGACTATGGAAATGCTGATGAGTAAGTTCATGCGACTACAGAAATGCGGATGAACAAAGTTAACGTGGATGAACAAATACGGATGAGTAAGTTCATGCGACCGAGGAAATGTGGATGAACAAAGTTAATGCGGATGAACATATGCGGATGAGTAAGTTCAGGCGACTGAGGAAATGCGGATGAACAAAGCTAATGGGGATGAATAAATGTGGATGAGTAAGTTCATGCGACTGAGGAAATGCGGATGAACAAAGTTAATGTGGATGAACAAATGCGGATGAGTAAGTTCATGCGACTGAGGAAATGCAGATGAACAAAGTTAATGCGGATGAAAAAATGCGGATGAGTGAGTTCATGTGACTGAGGAAATGCGGATGAAAGAATTAATGCGGATGAACAAATGCGGATGAGTAAGTTCAATGGACTGAGGAAATGCGGATGAACAAAGTTAATGCGGATGTACAAATGCGGATGAGTAAGTTCATGCGACTGAGGAAATGCGGATGAACAAAGTTAATGCGGATAAACAAATGCGGATGAGTAAGTTCATGCGACTGAGGAAATGCGGATGAACAAAGTTAGTGCGGATGAATAAATGAAATACAGATGAGTAAAAAGAAATGCGGATGAACAAAAAGAAACACGGATGAACAAAAGGGGAAATGCGGATGAACACTTAGAATATTTTCTGACTTTTTGGGGAAAAAGTTGAAATATAGGCTTTGACTTGGGAGGTTCCCGGGGGCTATGTAAGTTGACTTTTTTAGGTCATAGATGTTATGTTGGGCATGTTATGATGTATGATTGACGCTTATGCATGATGGTATGTATGATGTATGTTATGTATGTATGATGCCATGTATGATGATGTTGACTATGTATGTTAATGTTCCTTAGATTGTATGTTTGTTTTCCCATGGCTTTACATTGAATGTTAATGAATTAAATGAAAGTATTATGTAATGTAAAGTGGAAGATAATGAAAAGAGGAACATGATGAATGAATGCATGCATTAATGAACAAAGGGAAGTAAAGTAAGTCTTGTAAGCCTTATATGTGGAAACACGCCCAATGAAGGGTGTTAGTTCAACGGTCGGATTAGCTACCCTAGAAGGATGCACACCGGGGTCCGTCTTTATGACCGACCATTTGTATAGAACCTTTGTCACTTACCTCTTGGTACTGTGGTCAGGCCACCGGGCACAATGTATGGGGGTCTATGATAGACTTAGGACTAGTACTCGCTTTATGCGTGACGGATGGGGTATAGCACAAGACAATAGTACACCTGAATTTACCCTGGTATTGTGGTCAGGCCACCGGGCGCAATGTATGGGGGTCTATGATAGACCTCAACCCAGTACCTGCTTCATGCATAACGGTGGGGTGAAGTTCATGGTTTTTGATGGAATTAAAAGAAGTAAAGATGAATTTATGAATGAAAGTAATGAATGAATGATGAAGATAATAATGATATTATCTATGTGTATGTATAGTGCATGATCACGTATGAAAGTAAAGAACGGTTTTAATGAAGGTAAAGTATGTTATACTTAAAAACTAGAACTCACTCAGCAACACTGACTTTTTATGCATTTTTCCAGTTGGCAGGTGAGCATTGCTGAGGATGGGGCGGGGCAGCTACTTGGCATTTTGGATGACATTCTTTTGTTAATGTTTCTGCATTGTAATGCGAACAAATGAAATTGTGTAACGAATGTTGTATTATTTTGCAAAAGCATTTGTAATGAAAATGTTGTTTTAAAATGTTTCCGCTGCAACATTTATTTTAAGTTAATGTAATTATATGTTTTATGAGGGATGATTGACTGGCTGTAAGCGTCCCGAGAACGGGGCCTTACAAGTTAATATCAGAGCCAAAGTTTAAGTGGAATGGGTAAAATTTCAAAATAAACCTAAACTTAAATTGAAAATGGGACGGAAAGGGAAGGGATGCCAGTCCGAGAAGCTACGTGCCATTAGGTATTTTCTTAATGTTAACCTGTATTACGTGCGCATTTTATGTGGTTTATGTGCTACTTGTAGATTTAGATACTGATTTAGTCAGGATAGGTAATGCTCGGGGTATGAAGAGTAAAGTAAGTGGCTAATCACAGCTAGCCACTATAATTAGGGACTTACTATACTTGACATAAATTGAGCTATTCCCTTGAATGACCGTGTTAGTGTTTGAATCTTTTAGTGTATGTTGAGGATGGCCGGTGGTAGATCTTTGAAGGTTCGTCAGGTGACGGTTATGGTGGACATGGTGCTGGACCGCGTGTCACGAGAAGCATGGCTAGGGCTGCTGAAATGGCACTCGAAGAGCCCGATATCCCTCACCTGGAAGGCGGCGATGATAGTGCTAGTCTGAGGACCACACTGAAAGAGGCTGTTGTTGAGGGAGTTCAACAGGTTATGCAGAAATTTCTGCCGTCTATGGTGACGGAAGTAATTAGGGTGGTGAAGGAGACGACCGCGATTAAGGGGAACAAGAAAGGTAGCGGCGATAGGAATTGGAATGGAAAGCGGGCTAAATGTAGGGGTTACACTCCAAGCAACAAGGTTGCCAGGACGGATGACTGGCGTGTAACTTCGTCCGGTGCGGAGACGAGGAAGTGTGGAAAGTGTGCTAAACGGCATACTAGAGAGTGTAGGTGGGGATCAAACCTCTACTTCAAATGTGGGAGGCTTGATCATCTAGCAAAGAGTGTGGGGTGAAGAGGTGTTATAACTGTGGCGAAAACAGTCATATAAGTAGAGACTGTAAGAAGCCTAGGGACAAGAGTTTTGGGCAAAGAGGATGACTGGAACTGGAGGGCAGGAGGCGAGCGTAGAGCTTTCCCGATGACCAGGGGGAGGCTAGGACGGACCCCGATGTCATGTCAGGTGCATATCTAGTAATCAACTCATTCTTCTATGTTGTTTGATTTCGGTGCTAGTAGGAGTTTTATTTCTGCTGCTTTCTATGCTAATTTTCCTGTCAGCAGTAAGAGTATATATATAAGCCCTTCAATGTAGAAACTACCATAAGGAAGTCTACCAAGATTTCTAAGATGATAGAAGGTTATGATATAGAACTAGAAGGTCATAAGTTTCCTATTAGACTATTCATGATGACCTTAGGCGGTTTTGATATAGCCCTGGGGATGGATTGGTTGGCGGGCTACGAGGCGAACATTGTGTGTCGCCAGAAGATGATTCGTTTGATAGCGCCTAACGGGAGCTTGGTGACGATTTATAGTGATCGAGGCACTACGATCCAGAAAGTGATTTCGATGGCGGTGGCGGGAAAGAGCATGAGGCGTGGATGTAGTGCCTACTTGGCCTACGTGAAGGATGTGGATACGCCAACACCACAACTAACCGACGTGCCGGTTATGTGTGACTATCCAGACGTGTTTCCTGAAGACTTACCAGGAGTGCCACTAGACTGCGGGATGAGTTCTCGATTGACTTGATACCGGGTGCCCAACCTATTGCCAAGGCACTGTATCGGTTGGCTCCGACTGAGATGAAGGAGTTGATGGAGCAATTACAAGAGCTGCTTGATAAGGGCTTAAAGATATACGGTACAAAGTGCACCATATTCACCAACCAACAAGAGCTTGAAGTACTTCTTCGAGCAGAAGGACCTGAACATGAGGAAAAGGAGATGGTTGGAGCTCATAAATGACTATGATTGTGAGATCCATTACTATCTGGGCAAAGCCAACATGGTGGTGGATGCCCTTAGCCGGAAGGAGAGACCCGAGCTGATTCGGGTGAAAGCTTATCAGTTGATCATGACCTCGGATGTGATGAAGCAAGTTAAGGAGTTTCAGGATGAGGCATTGAAAGAAGATCATCTTAACTCTGAAAGAATGAGAGGTCTGGTTACGGAATTGGGTGAAAACACACTTGGTGTTAGAACCCGATTTGGATGAATGTGGATTCTCATTTTGGGGATCTACGCATGAAGATCATGGATGAAGCTCAAAAGACTTGGTACTCTATTCATCCCGGTGCTACAAAGATGTTCCAAGACATGAAGAAAGATTATTGGCGGTCGAGTATGAAGCGTGATGTGGTGGAGTATGTGAGTAAATGCCTTACTTGCTCTGATGTTTTTACAACCATCTTTTTTAAAGCAGTTTACAAGTGAAGGCCGAGCACCAAAAGTCATATGGGACGATCCAACCTTTGGATATACCGGAGTGGAAGTGGGAGCATATCACCACAGATTTTATTACGAACCTGCTGCGTACCCCGAAAGGGTATGATGCCATATGGGTGATGGTTGAGCGTTTGATGAAAAGTGCTCACTTCCTACTAATCCGCGAGACATATTCACCCGAGAGGTTGGCAGATCTATTCATCAAGGAAATTGTAACTCGTCATGGTGTGCCGGTGTCTATTGTGTCTGATCGTGACACCCAGTTTACATCTAAATTTTGGAAGAAATTCTACGATGCTATAGGGACAAGGTTACACATTAGCACGACTTATCACCCCCAGACAGATGGTCAGTCGGAAAGGACCATTCAGACGCTGGAAGATATGCTTCGGGCATGCGTCATCGATTTTTGAGAAGTTGGGATGACCACTTTCCTTTAGCTGAGTTCTCATATAACAACAGCTATCATGCCAGTATTGGTATGCCCCCTTATGAGATGCTATATGGTAGGAGATGTAGGACAACCGTGTGTTGGGGTGATATTGGTCAGAAAGAGTTAGGAAGCGTCAAGGTGATTGAGGCTACAACTGAGAAGCTTGAAAAGATCAAAGCCTTCATGATAGACAGAAGTCCTATGCTGATAAACGACGCAAACCGATTGAGTTCCAGGTGGGTGACAGGGTTATGTTGAAAGTCTCACCTTGGAAGGGTATCATTCGGTTCAGAAAGCGGGGCAAATTGAGTCCGAGATACATAGGGCCTTTCCGAATCAATGCTAGAGTAGGAGAGGTGGCCTATATATTGGAGTTACCAGATGAGTTAAGTGGAATTCACCTGACATTCCATGTATCTTATTTGAGGAAATGTTTAGCAGACGAGAATATGGTTGTACCACTAGAGGATATCGAGGTAGATGAATGGCTTAATTATGTGGAGCAACCAGTGGTGATCATTGATCGTAAAGAGAAGAGGTTGAGGAATAAAGTGGTTCCTCTTGTGCGTATACAGTGGAAGCACAGAAAGGGATCCGAGTCTATGTGGGAGACGGATGAGGAAATGAGACAACATTACCCATGATTGTTTGTGGAATAACAGGTTTCAGGGATGAACCTATATAAGGGGGTGGACTTGTAACACCCAGTTATTTAGAGTCAAAGAAAGAAAGAATAAAGTGAAGAAAAAGAATGAAAAGATATTTTACCCAAGTTAAGGGATAAAAAGTGTTAAAAGGACAAAAAGGTTTGAAAGTGGGTGTAAAGTGGGTATGGCCTCCCACTCTCTTCTTACACACCCAAATCTTCGGTCAATTTGAGAGAAAAGGAGCAGAACTCTTGGTTTAGAAGGAAGAACAAGAAAGAATTCAAATTCAAGGTAAGAATTCATGGGTTTTAAGTGTTCTTAACTGGCCTTGCGTCGGTTGTATGCTTATGTGTGTTTGTATGTTCGGTTGTGTATGTTTTTAGTGGGTTTCTAGGCGGTTGAACTTAATTACAGACGAGTTTGGAAGAAGCCATACTCAAGAGCTGCAAAGGTGAGTTCTAGGACCCTTCTTATCACTTGTTTTAACTGATTTGGGGCTAGAAATGCATGAATGTACGTTTTTATAAAACTGGTTTCATACCCGTATGTTTGAATGTGTGTATGTTGCGGGTATGGTGTGATTGTGGGCTATGTTCATGCTTGATGATGTTATGGTTGAGTTCCTAAGGCTTAGAATGCATGATTTAAACTTAGAACTTGATAGATGAGGTTTTGGGGTCTGAATCTGCTGATAAGTGTGCCCTAGGATGCTCATACGCCTAAACAGTAATTCATACACCTAAATTTAGAAAACTGTTTAAGTGTTGACAAATACAGATGGAAAGTCAATGTGGATGGAAAGTCAATGTGGATGAGAAAGTCAATGCGGATGAGAAAGTCAATGCGGATGAGTAAGTTATGCGAATGAACAAATGCGGATTAGTAAGTTCATGCGACTGAGGAAATGCGGATGAACAAAGTTAATGCGGATTAACAAATGCGGATGAGTAAGTTCATGCGACTACAGAAATGCGGATGAACAAAGTTATTGCGGATGAACAAATGCGGATGAGTAAGTTCATGCGACTGAGGAAATGCGGATGAACAAAGTTAATACGGATGAACAAATGCGGAAGAGTATGTTCATGTGACTGAGGAAATGCGGATGAACAAAGTTAATGCAGATGAAAAATGCGGATGAGTAAGTTCATGCGACTGAGGAAATACGGATGAACAAAGTTAATGTGGATGAACAAATGCGGATGAGTAAGTTCATGCGACTAAGGAAATGCGGATGAGTAAGTTCATGCGATTGAGGAAATGCGGATGAACAAAGTTAATACGGATGAACAAATGCAGATGAGTAAGTTCATGCGACTGAGAAAATACGGATGAACAAAGTTAATGCAGATAAACAAATGTGGAAAAGTAAGTTCATGCGACTGAGGAAATGCGGATGAACAATGTGGATGAGTAAGTTCTGCGACTGAGAAAATGCGGATGAATAAAGTTAATGCGGATGAAAAAATGACATGCGGATGAGTAAAACGAAATGCGGATGAACAATAAGAAATGCGGATGAACAAAAGGGGAAATACGGATGAATACTTAGAATATTTTCTGACTTTTTGGGAAAAAAGTTGAAATGTAGGCTTTGACTTGGGAGGTTCCGGGGGCTATGTAAGTTGATTTTTTGAGGTCATATATGTTATGATAGGCATGTTATGTTGTATGATTGATGCTTATGCTTGATGGTATGTATGATGTATGTTATGTATGTATGATGCCCTGGTACTGTGGTAAGGCCATCGGGTGCAATGTATGGGGGTTTATGATAGACCTCGGCCCAGTACCTGCTTCATGCATAACAGTAGGGTAAAGTTCATGGTTTTTAATGGAATGAAAAGAAGTAATGATGAATGTATGAATGAAAGTTAATGAATGAATGATGAAGATAATAATGATATTATCTATGTGTATGTACAGTGCATGATTACATATGAAAGTAAAGATTGGCTTTAATGAAAGTAAAGTATGTTTTACTTAAAAACTAGAACTCACTCAGCAACGCTGACTTCTTATGCATTTTTCTAGTTGGCAGGTGAGCATTGCTAAGGATGGCGCGGGGCAGCTACTTGGCATTTTGGATGGCATTCTTTTGTTAATGTTTTTGCATTGTAATGCGAACAAATGAAATTGTGTAACGAGTGTTGTATTATTTTGCAAAAGCGTTTGTAATGAAAATGTGGTTTTAAAATGTTTTCGCTGCAACATTTATTTCAAGTTAATGTAATTATATGATTTATGCCCGATGATTGACCAGCTGTAAGCGTCCCGGGAACGGGGCCTTAAAACTTCTTGCTCAAAGTGATCAACATGCTCCTTGTTACATATGTCAAAACCGACTCCTTGTCTTAATTTTGAAGATTAAGGGTCTGATTGAATTTTAGTTGTTGAAATCAGTGAGCTCTTGTGTTTCTTTTGTAGTGAAACCTTGTCTGATTTGCTTGAGTTTCTTAGAGATATAATCTCATTATCAGAACTGCTCTCAGCAGAGGGTTTGACTAACTTCACAAATTTCTTCTTACCTTTTGAAACAGCAGGTATGAATTTCACAAAGGGGACAATTGCCTTGATTGGGTTTGTTGGTTTGATGACACTCACTGTCTTGTCTGAACACTCCTTGATTTTAATTGGGTGTTCTAATCTGATTTTATCCTTATTTGTTTCAATGTAAACATTTGGTTTGTTTTGAGGATTTGTTACCCGTTTTACAATTGTTTTTGGTTCAATAGTGTTAAGTTCAATTTTCTCTTTGAGTGTAACAGAGTCAGGCATGAAAGTGTAGTTGTCATTGTATGGTGGAGGACAAGAGTTGAAACTTTTCTAGTTGAAACTTTTCTAGTTTCACTTTGGTAAGTTGAAACTTTGGGATCTTTTTGAGAATCAAGCATCACTTGCAGCTTGACTAAAGACAGTTGAAACTTTTCTAGTTTCACTTTGGTAAGTGTTTGTTCAGCTTTAGATTGAGTTAACTTTTCAGTCAATTGCTCATTCTCAGCTGCAAGAGTGTACTTTTCACCATGCAATTTTTCAGTGTCAGAGATAAGAGATTTATTTTGATTTCAAAGCCTTTTATTCTCTCTTTAGCATCTTTGACTTTACCTTTTCTTCTTTTATTTTGTCTGCCAGTTTATGATTATGCTCTCTATAACCTTGCAGTTCAGTAATGCATTCATCACTACACAGGTTAGATTTTACCTCAGATGGCATAGAAGATGGGTCCATCATTGATGTGAGCCATGAGTGCATGATATTGGAATTAAGGCTTTACTTCCTCTGCATACAGGCTCCAGTCACATACTCGATCTTGCTTAATAACAAGAGCATTTGCAGATGACTGACTACTTCCATGAGCTTGATTTGTTAGTTGAGGCAGAGTCTGATATGTTTGTTGGTGATGTTGATGATGATACCGCTGTTGATGATTATTGGAGTGAAAAATTGAGTTTGGTTGTGAAGATGACTGGCTCTGAGAATTCCTTTGAAAGTTGTTGTTTCTTCTGGGGGCATTACATTCTCTAGAGAAGTGGCCAGTCATGCCACAGTTGAAGCACTACACCTTGGATTTGTCATACCCATGTTTGGTGTTTTCATTAAGGCTGAGCTTTCTTCCTTTTTTGAAAAACTTCTTAGCTCTCATAGCAATCACGGCCATTTGCCATTACAAATCCATTTCTTCTACATCATCTGGATCCATTTCTTCTAAGTCTTCCTGGATCAGATGTGCAGAGGTGAGTCTTCCTCCTAAATAAGCTTCAAAGCTAGCAACAAAGGCATTGTAGGTTGCATTTTGTTCTTTAGATCTTGTATCATCAGGAGTGTTTGAAGGAGTTGTAGAGAATCCTGATGATTGAGGTGATGTTGAAGGCTTGTTGATTGGTGGAGCTGCAATGAATCTTGTGGTCTTTAGTTGATCCCTTGAAGAAAGAAAATCATCTTCCTTAGTAATGAAGGCATTTTCCACAAAGTGAGAGTCTGATGGAAACTTATATGCCTCAATCACTTTTGGTCCACCAAGGTTTCTGCTTCTTTCATCAAGCTCCAGTGCTTCTATCTTGGCTATCATTATATCCAGGGAAGTACTCTCAAGATCAAGAGTATTTTTCAGCATGGTCACATTTTGTTTCCAGTTCTCTGGAAGACTGTGCAACATCTTCTTGTTTAACTCTTTGACTTTATAAGTGACTCCCATGATCTCCAAGTCATTCACCAGCTCCACAGAAGAAGGTCATGCTACTTAAACTTCATCAAGCTCATCCTTAATGATCAACCAAGGGATGAAATGGAAGATCAAATAAGATGCAGTAACCTAAACACCTATTGAACCCACATCCATAAATTTTTTTTAATAAAATCCTCATTATTGGAAAAGCCCAAGAGCAACACGGCTTAGGTTTCTAATAAAACTAACTTTCCCATCTTATGTGCCGGGACATCCATTTGACAAGAACAATAATGTGTGGATTGTAGATAGTGGATGCTCCAGGCACATGACAGGGAACATATCTCTCTTTTAACGATTTCAACATTTTGATGGAGGTCTTGTTCATTTTGAAGGTGAGGCTGGAGGATATATTTTTGGCACAGGAAGTGGATCCAACAACAAGTTAAAAGTTGACAAAGTACACTTTGTCAAACAACTTGAACATAACCTGTTAAGTGTTTCTCAATTCTATGATCAAAAGCATCAAATGCTTTTCATAGAATATGAGTGCATTATCCTCAAACCAGGGATGACAATTCCTCAGGAATTGGTGCTTCTTAGATCTCCCAGGGAAGGGGTTATGTACAAGCTGGATATGAACAATGCTTTACCACTAGGAGAAGTATCATGCTTTCTTTCCAAAGCTAATGGTGATGAGTCAACACTATGGAATAAACGAATGTGTCATGTCAATTATAAAACCATGAATAAATTTGTTAAAAATAACCTGGTACATGGTTTGCCTAAAAAGGATTTTTTTCTACAAAGAATACTATGTTGCATGCCTGAAAGGGAAGCAACACAGTGCATCTCCTAAATCCAAAGTTTTTAACTCTATCACCACTCCATTACACTTATTACACATGGATCTATTTGGTCCTACAAGTATAATAAGCATAGGAAGGAAATCATACTGCCTTGTGATCATTGATGAATTTACAAGATTTACATAGGTCTTCTTTTTAAGAACTAAGGATGAAACTACTGAAACTTTAAGTCTTTTATTCTTAAAATTGAAAATCATATTGATCACAAGGTTAAGATAATTAGAAGTGATTAAGGTTGAGTTTAAGAATCAAGTTCTTGACTCATTCTGTAACTCAAAAGGGATTGCCAGTCAGTACAGTACTCGTAGAACTCCTCAACAAAACAGTGTTGCCAAGAGGAGGAACAGGACACTGATTGAGGCTATTCAGACCATGTTAGCTGATTCAAAGCTGCCTCTAACATTTTGGGCAGAGGCAGTCAGCACTGCATGCTATGTGCAATACAAGGTTCTTGTAGTTAAGCCACATGGAAAAACCCCTTATGAGCTATGGAACAAGAGGCCATCATTCATTGGCTTACTAAGGTTCTTTGGCAGCAGGTGTACCATACGTAACACAAAAGACACTTTGGCAAAATTCGCTGAAAAGTCAGATGATGCTATCTTTATTGTATATTCCTCCAAATCTATTGCTTATAGAGTGTATAATATTAAAAATCAACAATTGAGAAATCATCTAATATTGTTGTCAATGAGCACACTCTTTATGTTAAGGGGAATGGCCCTGATCATATTTTTTACTTAGAATTGTTTCCCAACTATTCAAAACCATCTTGTGAGACTTTTTCAGCTGGAACAAGTAATCAAAGTGATTCTGATGATGACCAACTGTTTGATTTACCCAGACTTATTTCAACTTATCCAAAGGAAACAAAAGATCAAGCTCTCACTATCTTAAGATCTGATAGTGTAACTAATTTAAGAGATAGTGGAGCTTCAACCAGTGGTCCACGTAGTGAGCCTCAAAACTCATCCGGTGACACTACACAACACCAGGAAGATGGAAGTACCATTTTGAAGGAACCGACAACTGTTAATACTGCTTCTCAGCCAACAGATGAGGATGGTGTTTCTCATTCATTCAATCAATCCTTATTGAATGAGTTTAAAACAACAGCTGGTCCAAGTGTTCAAGCTCCTAAGCAAAATATGTCCAACCTGGATCTATCTTTGGAACTGAAGGTGATCCCTAGGCTTAGGATTCCCAATACTCATCCAGTTGAGAACATCATAGGAGAAGTCTTTGAAGGTGTGAGAACAAGGGGACAAACAGTTTGGAACCTAAGTCAATGCAAGAGGAATTCTTCAATTCAAAAAACTAAAGGAACCTAAGAAAGTAAAAGAAGCCTTAAAGGGTAGTATCTGGGTTGAGTCAATGCAAGAGGAATTGCTTTAATTCAAAAGACAAAAGGTTTGGAACCTATGTCCGCTACTATTTGGTCAAGTAGTAATAGACACCAAATGGGTTTTTAGGAACAAGAGAGATGATAGAGGCTTGATAATCAAGAACAAGGCAAGACTGGTAATTCAAGGATACACCTAAGAGGATGGAATCAATTATACTAATGTCTTTGCACCTATTGCAAGACTTGAGACAGTTAGGATCTTCCTTGCTTATGCTGCATCCAAGAATTTTACTTTCTACCAACTTGATGTCAAGTGTGCTTACTATACGGGGATATAGATAAGGAAGTCTATGTGTGTCCACCTCTAGGATTTAAAGACCCACAACACCCCAACTACATTGTAAGTTGGATAAAGCTCTATATGGGCTACACCAAGCACCTAGACTGTGGTATGTGACTTTGTCTCAATTTCTACTGAAGAATGGCTACACTAAAGGCACCATTAACAAGACTTTATTCATAAAGGAGTCTGGGAAAGACATTTTGCTCGTCGAAGTCTATATTGAAGACTGTTGGATCAAGAAGAAGGCTGGTGCAACCAAAACCAAATCACTTAGACAAATTTTGGTGCTGCTTACAAAGGCTTCCGAAGCCAAGTGTGGAACTTCCGAAGGAAGTAGAGTTCTTCCGAAGACAAAGTAAAAGTTCCACTTCTGAAGGCAAAGATCTACTTCCAAAGATAAAGTATTCACTTCCGAAGATAAAGTCTCAAAGGAAGAAATCAGAAGACTACTTTCGAAGTATGAAGAAGGAAGAAGCTCTCAAGCCTCAGCAGAAGTAGCCTCTTCCGAAGTATAAGTCGCTTCAGAAATACTTGTTCTTCCGAAACCATTTAACCTTCGGAAGACATTGCTATGAACCAGTGGACATAAGTATGGTCTCTGACACTCCGCTGCAGACCTCTGATACTGCATGGCGTTTTCTTAAAAATCCATATAGTTGACCATACTTTATTCCACTGTTCACCTTTTTATGTTAGTACAAGTTACCAACTTTAGTTGGTGACAAAAGGTAAGTCAGGGACATGACCTGACTACCATATCTCAGATAAAGTCTTATCTAAGATACCTTAAACTATAACTTTGTAGTATTTGCTTTAGTTAGAGGATTCCAGCTGCTATCAAAGTATATCCAGCTGTTATCAAAGTATATCCAGCTGTAGGTAGTATTATATATAGTCTCTCATTGTAACTCATAGGAATATGCTTGTAAGAGTCTTGTGATATTTGAGTTGAGAAGCAATATATGCAAGTACCTTGAAAATTACTTCTTGTGTTTTGTTATTACTTATTATATTGTCATCAACTCTTAAAGGCTCTGCTTTCATCGAGAGTGTTGTTTAAGTGAGTTTGAGAGAAAACCAAGTGTTTAGTGACACAAATCGATCCTGCAATGACATCGTATTTGGTTCCTCAAATGACCAAATGTGCAGAGACTTTAAAAGCATCATGAAGAAGAAATTTTAGATGAGTTCCATGGGAAAGATGGACTTTTCCTTAGAATTCAGGTAAAGTAGATGAAGGAAGGGTTCTTTATCAATCAATCTAAGTTTGTCTCTGACGTCTTAGAAAGATTTGACATGAAAGATTGTAAGCCAGCCAAGACACCCATACCCAGAAACCACAATCTTTGTCTTGACTCTGAGGGGAAGGATACTGATCAGTATCAGTATAGGGCAATCATCAGGTCTCTGAAGTATCTCACAACAAGTAGACCTGATATCATGTTTGCAACATGTATTTGTGCAAGATATCAGGCTGCTCCAAAGGCGTCTCACCTAGTTGCTGCCAAGAGAATCCTTAGATACCTTAAAGGAACACCTAAACTAGGTCTTTGGTATCCAAGGAACAACAATTTCAATCTCTATGGCTATTCTGATAGTAACTATGGTGGCTGCAACATCAACAAGAAGTTAACATCAAGAGGTTGACAATTTCTTGGTAGAAGGATCATCTTATGGCAATGTAATAAGCTATGTTGTGTCTCTACATCAACTTCTGAAGCTGAATACATTGCTGCTACTATTCAAAATCAGATGTTAGACTATGTATCCAACTTCACGAGCACTCTTATCCACATTAACAATAATAGTGCTATCTCCATTATTGGAAATCTAGTGAAACACACAAGACAAAGCATATTGACATCAGGTATCATTTCATTAGAGATATTCATGAGAAAAATCTAATTAAACTAATTAAAGTTGATCAATGAATAATATGCTGATTTTTTCACCAAAGCATTTGATGAACAAAGATTTAAGTATCTCATCATAACTATTAAGATGATAAACATTCATTAGTCTATCTCATTTGAAAACCTTTTTAAATATCTAATGTCTTTTATTAAAACAATCTAAGTCCCTACTACAAAAGGTTTTCTCTAAAAAAATTAAGTATAGATTCTTTCGAAGAGAAATCAACTCTCGAAAGATGTTTCATATATCTTCCGAAACAAATTTATCCAAGGGAAATCTTCTTCTTGGAAGAGTCTTTAGTCTCAGAAGAAGCTATTGATAATTTATCAGATCTACTTCTGAAGCTTATTTTTATAGGATCGATGTTTCTCACTAAACACTTATGTTTTTCTCTCAAACTCACCTAGAACAACACTCAGATTAAGATAGAATCAGTAAGAGTTTATCAAAATATAGAAAGTAATAAAGAACACAAGAAGTAATTTTCAAGGTACTTTTATATATTGCTTCTCAACTCAAAATACAAGACTCTTACAAGCAGTAGTAGTTGTTGTTTTTACAATGAGATACAAAGAGAACCTATAAATAATACTACCTACAACCGGATATACTTTGATACCAGCTGGGATCCTATAGCTAAAGTCTATACTACAAGACTAAAGTTTAAGGTATCTCAGGTAAAGTCTTATCTGAGATTTGCTAGTCAGGACATGTCCCTGACTTACCTTTTGTCACCAACTAAAGTTGGTAACATGTACTATCATGAAAAGGTGAAAAGTGGAATAAAGTATGGTCAACTGCATGGCTCTTTAGTAAGAAGCCATACAGTATCAGAGGTCTGCAGTGGAGTGTCAGAGACCATACTTGTGTCCACTGGTTCATAGCAGTGTCTTTCGAAGGTTAAATGGCTTCGGAAGAGTAAGTTCTTCCGAAGCCACTTATACTTCGGAAGAGGCTGCTTCTTCCAAGGCTTGGAGACTTCTTCTTTTCATCATACTTCGGAAGTGGTCTTCAGTTCATTCTTCTAAGGCTTGAACTTCGGAAGTATACACTTGACTTCGAAAGTAGAGTTCTGTCTTCGGAAGTTGATCTTTCACTTTGTCTTTGGAAGAACTTTACAACCTTCAGAAGTTCCATGCTAGGCTTCGGAAGCCTTTGCATTCAGTACCAAAAATGATCTAAGTGACTTAGTTTTGGTTGCATTAGCCTTCTTATTGATCCAACAAACTCCCCCTAGGCTGATGCTACCAAAACTTCACTTGTTTCTGCTTCTCAAAACTTTCAGCACCAAGGAGAGTAAATATTTGTCTGTCTCCTTATTCTTCCCTGATGTGGTGCTGAGAAGTTTGTACAGATCCTTGGTGGACAGGAAATCCAGTCTGTCACCTTGGATAACATGTACCCTCTGTTGTTACCCTCTGAAAAGAGTTAGTTGATGGGAATAGTAATCATATTCCCATCTGACGATAGGTTCCAGTTCTGGACCCTCCACCATCTGTAGAAAGGCAGTGCCTTTGGTGGGAGGTATATCCTTGTCTTCCTATCTTCTCAATCTCAACTCTTCTTTAATCTTGGCCTTTTTAGTTAACTTGGCTAGGTGAAGGCTGCTAAGGTGATTTCTGATGAGAGCAGCAGCTTCAGAGTTGGAGGGGTTGGAGAATGGCTTCTTTGCTAACTCGGCAATATCAAACCTACTGGAGTGTAAGAGGTTGCATTAAGTCTATTGACTTCACCATTCTCCCTTTCCACAACAAAGTTATGAGAAGTTTCATCGAACCTCCACTGCACTATTTTCTTTCTAGGTACAAGAGACTGACCGGGAATCTTGTCATCTTTCTTAGTGTCCAGCAGAGTCACCAGTTTCCTTCTAAGTTTCTTCTTTTCATCATTTAATGAATCTAAGTTGAGGCCTAGAAGTCTAGCTTCCTGGTCCAGTGTTCCTCTAGGTAAATCAGGAAATTGATCTCTTGTGAGGGAACAAGAGGATCTATCAACATAGGTAATGTTGGTAGAATCTTCATCACATGAGACTTCACTCAGAGTTATGCAGTTGATGAGCTTGGTCTTGATTACCTTAAAATCCTCAAGAGAGAGATGTTAAGAAGACTGAGGGGATGGTGTGGATGGTAGTTGGGTAGGTTGAGGTTCAGAGGTTCTGGTGAGTGTTTTGGGTTGAAGGATTGGAAGATTGGGTGGTTGTGGTGAGGGAGAAGCTGTGGGTAATGGTATGGTTTCAGGGATGAAAGGTTTGGTTTTAATAGTGAAGGGTGAGGGTGAGGGTTCAGGTTGAGGTGGAGTGGTTGCAGTGAAGGTCATCCCATTATCGTTTTGTACATCTCTTTTCTCTTCCCCATCAGGATGCCAGGCTTGATTTCATTGACAATCTGTTGAAGTGTCTTCATAGACATGGGACCCACCTGCCTGTCAGAGAAGCCATGGGCCCGAAGATAGTCTTTCATCCAGGCCTTCTCAGTGAGCTGCTTCGTTGCAGTGTCCCTAGCCTTTTCTTCCTTTTTCTTCTTCTCCTTTGCCTTTTCTCTTGTAGCCTTCTTACTTTCTTTCTCTATTTGATCCTGCTCTTTGTTGTAGAGCCAGAGGATCGTATCATCATTGTGTGGAGAAAGTTCTTGAAGATTAAAGCCTCTGGAGAGTAGGAAGTTTATCTTGTCTCTCCTCAGCTGCAGCTCAGCTTTCTTCTGTTTTTCTTCTTCTTTCTCCAAGGCCAACCTGGCTTCTTCAAGTTTCAGCCGGGTTGCTTTCTCTAGATCCACCAACTCCTCTAGTGGTAGCAGGAGTGTCTCTTCATTGGCAGCTCCCATTTGGATAAGCTGGTCAATGATCTCTTCTCTTCTTTTGTTGTTGACAGCCTCTTGATTGGTTGCAGCTGCTTTTGTACTGGTAGCTAGCAACTTCTCAGTTGGAATTCGTCCTTTCTTCTTAAGTTTCTCAATCTTCTCCTCTTCCTGAAGCTCTTCTGCAGTCAATTTTCTTTTGCCTTTGTCTTTTGAAGTGCTTGACTGTGGTGGTTCTTGGAGAGAGGGTTCTGACTGTGAGAGAGCTAGAGATGGTGTCTGTGATGGAGGAAGTTTCAGAAAGTCCTCGCTGTTCACCTCAGATGCCATTTCAAGGATTGTATCTATGATGATCAGTTCCTCGGACATCTTAAACAGTCCTTCCGCAACTTCCATTTTAGCTTCGGAAGATTCGGCTTGTTCTTCTGAGGCTTTAACTTTAGTTTCAGAAGTTAGAGGAGATGCAGATTCTATCCCAACTATTTTAGTTGCTGGGCCATCAGGCCCCATTTCCCCTTCGAAATGAATCTTAGGTTCCATGTGGACCTTAGGTTGACCAACTTCTTCCACAGTGGTAGAAGGTGCAGTTAGCCTCTGAAGCTCTTCAGCTCCAAAGTAGAGCATTGCAACATCTGGACTTGGCTGATCTATGGAGGATCTCAATAGAAACTTGGTGAAGAGTTTGTAGAGATCACTGAGCATCTTTGAGTCAATCTGTAGAATGACTTGAGATGGCTCAGACACATAATAATAGGAGTAGATAAAGTTGAAGTTGGAGTTGAAGTGTGGCTCTGTAGGGGGTCCTCAAGTGTTTGTCTCTGAACATTATCCCCCTTTTTGGTAGCATCATCTTGAGAGCTAGATGAGCTAGAGGAAGAAGTCAATGAGACCTGAACAGGTACATGCCTGACAGACCTCTCTGTCTGTTTCTTAGCTAGTTTGGCCTTGAGATTGTCAATCTCAAGTTGCTGAGTGGCGGACCTTGCTTCTAAAGTCTTAACCAAGGATTCAAGGTTTGAGACTTTTGATAGAAGGTTGTGAATAAGGAGTTTCATGCTTCCCCCATCTTCTTTTGAAGAATCACGGGGAGACAAGGTAACATACCTGGTATGTTTAGCCTCACCACCAGATGTGGTTTCTTGGCACCCTGGTTTCCCGTGCTCAATGATGTCTCTTTCGGAGTCATCAAAGTGCTCGGTTGCCACAGATTCAGTTTTAGATATGTTACCACTGTCCACAAGGTCCATTGAGGCACCTTCTGTAGTGGCAGCTAAATCTGCATGAGTCCGCTCCACATCAGTAGGACTCACCTCAGTAATTGGTTGCTGATGGGGGCTAGAGATAAGGATTTCTCCGGGCTCTGTTGATCTTGAAGAGGGTGTTGTAGATCAACGTCATTGCCATTGAGAGATGTTATCTCTTCATCAGTTTTGAAGAAGAGGTCAGTAAAAGATAGGGAGGTTAAGCCTACTGACCCGGGACCTTGATCAATGTCTACTGGCATTGAGCCTTTGGTGGGGCTTTCCCTTGTTGGCTGTTCAGAAGAGTGTAGATACTCATTCTGAAGGCTGTTGGTTTGGGTGTCGGGCTCCTGGGTTTGAGACTGAGGAGACTCAAAACCCATATTGAGGTCAAAAGAGAAGGATGGAGAGACCTCACACTGAGTAGGAGCCCATGTTTCCACTATAGTCTTTTTGGATTGAACAAGAGGGGCTTGTTCAATCAGAGTAGATTGAACAAGGGTTCTCTTAGGGCGTCTTTGATATGTGATGGTGATGGGTGGAGAAGGCAGTGTTGGCATTGTGGTGGTGGTTGCTAGTGTGGGTTCATCACCTGTGGGGTGAACATGGATGTCACCAGGAGCTATGCGATCAATCATACCTGGAAGTAGAGTGGTGTACCTTCCAATGAAGTTGGTGGATACCTTCTTCAATGTCTTGAAGATGGTAGGCCGCATGTGGGGGACATTCAGAGCAGCTGCACAGACAAGCTCTGGTCCAACTCACAGTTGATGATGTGTTGGATGAATCTAGGATACATATAGAATGTCTCCTATTGTAGATTCCCAATTAGATTGGTAAACACAAATCGTGAGTAATTGAAGCGCAGGCCTTTCACCAGTCCATGAACTAAGCATCCTAGTTCATATGGGATTTGATCCCATCCGCCGTACTTGTTGGACAAGCAGTGGAGAACATCATGCAGGAGAAACTTCCAATAGTAAGAGAAGTTGAATTTGTATACCGTTGACCTGCTGATGTCGCCACCATATCCCATAAGGATGTAGGTGCTGTCCAAATCTGCCTTCGGGAACTTAGTAGGAGCTCCATCATCATGAAGCTCTAGATAATCCATGATGAGTTGTTCAGTAATGATCAACTCCTGTCCACAAATGTTGGACCTCAGTACTCGAATCCCATATAGGGTTTTGGCTTGACCATTTCCCCAAAATTCGGCCATGTGGTTGGAGAAAAAAGTGGGGTTAACGGTAAGAGCAGCTTAGTAAGGTGATTGGGTGAGAAAGGAGATGATTTCAGAGAAGTCGGCATCCCTTGAAGAATCAAGGAGTGCGACCTGGTTGTGCTGAGGGTTGAGTGCCATTTGGAGAAAGGTGAAAGTGGATGATTTTGAGCTTGGTAAAGTTACAGAGGAGAAAATTTTCTAGGGCAGTAAAGATTGCAAGTAAGAAGATGAGATTGAACGGTCGAGATTATTTAAGAGAGGGTGGGAAGGCGGTAATGGGGGTTAGGATAAGGTGATGTGACGGTTTAGTGGATGAAATGACAGTGGCGGTAAGGTTAAAATCAGTTAAATAATCCAACATCATTAACAAAATCTTTGCTTTTTACAGTGTGGGGCCCAAGAGATTTACGTTACACAGTAGAATCTTTCTTCCGAATGTAAAACATTTCCGAAGGTAATTTGTCTTCTGAAGGCAATTCTTACTTTCGAAGCAAAAACTTTGCTTCTGAAGGTTAGAGTTGCTTTCCGAATGGAGAATTTGTGAACCTCGGAAGTAGATCTGATATGTAATCAATCGCTTCTTCCGAGACCAAAAGTTCTTCCGAGAAGAAAAATTATCCTTTGAGAAATTATGCTTCGGAAGATATAAAAATAACTTCCGAGGGTTAATTCTCTTCAGAAGAAATTTACACATAGAAAATTTTTAGAAAGATCTTTTGTAACAGGGCTTAAATTGTATTGACAAAAGACATTACACATTAAAAGGTTTTCAAAAGAGGTGATCTAATCAAAGTTTATCATCCCAATAGCTGTTATGAGATACTTAAATCTTTGCTCATCAAAAGCTTTGGTGAACAAATCACATATTGTTCATTTGAGTCAACTTTGATTAGTTTAATCTGATTTTTCTCATGAATATCTCTAATGAAATGATACCTAATGTCAATATGCTTTGTCTTGGAGTGCTTCACTGGATTTTCAGTAATGGAGATAGCACTGTTGTTGTCAATATAGATATGAGTAATCATAAAGTTGAATCCATAATCTAACATCTGATTCTGAATCCATAGCAGTTGAGCACAACAACTAGCAGCAGCAATGTATTCAGCTTCAACAGTTGATGTAGATACACAGGATTGTTTCTTGCATTGCCATGAGATGATCCTTCCACCAAGAAATTGACATCCCCCTGATGTTGATTTCTTGTCAATATTGCAGCCACCATAGTCACTGTCAGAGTATCCATAAAGATTAAAATCCTTGTTTTTGGGATACAAGAGACCTAGTTTAGGTGCTACTTTAAGGTATCTGAGGATTCTCTTAACAACAGCTAAGTGAGACACCTTCGGAGCAGCCTGATATCTTGCCCAAATACAAGTAGCAAACATGATATCAGGTCTACTAGCAGTAAGATACACCAGAGAATCAATAATTGCCCTATACTGATGTTGATCAGTATCCTCCCCTTCAAGGTCGGGACAAAGATTATGGTTTCTAGGAATGGGTGTCTTGGCAGGCTTGCAATCCTTCATTTCAAATCTTTCTAAGATGTTAGAGACATACTTAGATTGATTAATAAAGAACCCTCCTTCATTTGCTTCACCTGAATTCCAAGGAAAAAGTCCATTTTCCCATGGAACTCATCTCAAACTTCTTCTTCATAATGCTCTCAAAGTCCTTACACATTTGGTCATTTGAAGAACCAAATATGATGCCATCAACATAGACTTGAACGAGCAAGATGTTCTTTCCAGACTTTCTGATGAAGAGAGTCTTGTCAATGGTACCTCTAGTGTAGCCATTCTTTAGAAGAAACTGAGACAATGTCTCATACCATAGCCTAGGTGCTTGGTGCAGCCCATATAGAGCTTTATCCAATTTGCACACATAGTTGGGGTGCTGTGGGTCTTCAAATCCTAGAGGTTGGCATACATAGACTTCCCTGTCTATATCCCCATATAGAAATGCACACTTGACATCAAGCTGATAGACAGTGAAGTCCTTGGATGCAGCATAAGCAAGGAAGATCCTAACTACCACAAGTCTTGCAACTAGTGCAAAGACATCAGTATAATCAATTCCTTCCTCTTGTGTGTATCCTTGAACTACAAGTCTTGCTTTGTTCTTGATTATCAAGCCTTTACCATCTCTCTTGTTTCTGAAAACCCATTTAGTGCTTATTGGTACTTGACCAGATGGTAGCGGACATAGGTTCCATACCTTCTGTCTCTTGAATTGAAGCAGCTCCTCTTGCATCGATTCAAGCCAGCTACTATCTTTTAAGGCATCTTCTACCTTCTTGGGTTCCATCTGGGATAGAAAGCATGAGTACAAGCAGACATTCCCATGATAAGTCTGTCCTCTTGTTCTCACACCCTCAGTGACATCCCCTATGATGTTCTTAGCAAGATGAGTGTTATGAATCCTAAGGCGAGGAATCATTTCTAGTTGCAGAGATAGATCCAGGTTGGACATATTTTGCTCAGGAACTAGAACACTCCGTCCTGCTGTTGTTTCAAAATCATTTAATGAGGACTGATTGAATGAGTGAGAAACATCATCAATGGTTGGCTATGAAGTAGCATTAACAGTTTCATGTTCTTGCAAAACACTAATTCCTTCTGCCTAGTGTTGTGGTGGATCACCTGATGAGTTTTGAGGCTCAGTGAGTGATTCACTTGAAGAAGCTTCATAATTCCTTGATATGGTCAAGCTATCAGATCTGTGAATGGTGGAGACTTAGTTTGTTGCAGCTCTTGGAGAATTTGGACTAGGTCTGGGAAGCTCAAACACTGATCATCAAGCACCGCATCAACATCATTTTGAGCACCTGTTCCAACTGAAACATTCTCACAAGATGGTTTAGAATAGTTTGGAAACAATTCTAAATCAAAGATATGATTAGGGCCATTCCCCCTAACACAAAGAGTGTGCTCATTAATAACTATATTGGATGACTCTTCAAATTGTTGATTCTTAATGTTGTATACTCTGTAAGCTTTGGAGCTTGAAGAGTATCAAACAAAGATAGCATCATCTGACTTTTCAGCAAATTTTGCCAATTTGTCCTTTGTATTATGGTACACCTACTGCCAAAGGACCTTAGAAAGCCAATGAATGGAGGCCTCTTGTTCCATAGCTCATAAGGGGTTTTTCCATGGGGCTTAACTACAAGAACTCTATTCTGCACATAGCATGCAGTGCTGACTGCCTCTGCCCAGAATGGTAGAGGTAGTTTTGAATCAACTAACATAGTTCAGCATCCTCAATAAGTGTCATGTTCCTCCTCTCAGCAACACCATTTTGTTGAGGAGTTCTGAGAGCACTATATTGTCTGGCAATCCCTTTTGATTTATAGAATGAGTCAAGAATGAAGTTCTTAAACTCAGTCCCTTGATCACTTCTAATGATTTTAACCTTGTGATCAATTTGATTTTCTATTTTAAGAATAAAAGATTTTAGTGTTTCAGCAGTCTCATCTTTAGTTCTTAAAAAGAATACCCATGTAAATCTTGTAAAATCATCAACTATCACAAGGCAATATGATTTCCTTCCAATGCTCATTATACTTGTGGGACCAAAAAGATCCATGTGCAATAAGTGTAATGGAATAATGATAGAGTTAACACATTTGGATTTATGAGATGTCTTGTGTTGTTTCCCTTTCAGGCATGCAACACAGTTATCTTTGCAGAAAAACTCCTTTTTAGGTAAACCATGTACCAAGTTATTTTTAGCCAATTTATTCATTGTCTTAAAATTTACATGACATATACGTTTATGCCATAGTGTTGACTCATCCCTATCAGCTTTGGAAAGAAAGCATGATACTTCACCCATTGGGGAAGCATTGTTCATATCAAGCTTGTACATATCCCTTTTTCTAGGAGATCTAAGAAGCACCAATTCCGGAAGAATTGCCATCCCAGGTTTGAGGATAATGCACTCATGTTCTGTGAAAAGCATTTAGTGCTTTTGATCACAGAATTGAGAAACACTTAACAGATTGTGTTCAAGCTATTTGACAAAGTGAACTTTGCCAACCTTTAATTTACCATTGGATATACTCCCTTTGCCAGAAATATATCCTCCGACCTCACCTCCAAATTGGAATGGACCTCCATCATAGTTCTGAAACTGTTGAAGGAGAGATATGTTCCCTATCATATGCCTGGAGCATCCACTATCTACAATCCAGATATTGTTGTTCTTGTCATATGGATGTCCCTGCACATAAGTTTAGTTTGGAAGCCCAAGCCTTGCTAGTCTTGGGTTCTTCCAAAGATAATGACATAATTGAACCAAATGTTATGCATGGGGGTTCAATAGAGGTCTTTGAAGAAGAGGTTTGGGCTGCAACATCTTCCTTGATATTCCAGTCCATCCTTTGATTGATCCTGGAGGATGAGCTTGTTAAAGCTTTAGCAGCATGGCTATCTTCCGAAGCAGTCTTCTTTTGGGGAGGTCTCAAGGGAACTTTCTTGTTCTTCCGAACCTTAGTAGCTTTTGCTTCCGAAGCCATTTTCCCTTCGGAAGAAAGAGCTTCTTCCGAAAGCAACCTGGCTTCCGAGACTAGCTTCATCACTTGAACCGTTTGAAAAGGTCCAAATATGAAACCTTCCCTGATTCCTTCTTTCCTAACATTATTTGCATAATGTGTGCTTGCAGGATTGTAGTAACAATCTTTAGCCATGTGGTTTTGCAGACCACACATTATGCATGCAATGTTAGCTCTTTGGGAATGTGAGGGTTGTTGTTTCTTGGGCTTCTTTTCTTCATCAGCAACTTTTCCCTTCAACTTCTGATCCTTTGGTAGGACAGAAGTGCTGGTATTACACTCCTTTCCTGAATTAGAAGTACGTAACACTTGGAATCCAGCTGAGATAAAGACACCCTTCTGCTTGGGGTCAATCTTCAGCTTGGATTCAGCCACCTTCTTGGCAGTTCTCCTAGCAGCTTTAGCTCTGCTTCTTCTGGCCTTAGTAGTTAGTATTTGTTCTTCATAAGAGGAGATGGGTACATCTACCTGTTCCTTCCTTGTGGTGACCATTATTGTTGCTTCATCCTTCAACTCTAGTGAGGAAGGGTCAGCAGTTGGAACCTCTTGCTCCTCAGTACCACATCTCGGCTGTCTAATAGACTCATAGGAGTATGGTGGAGCAATTTCATTGGTTCCCAACCCTCCTTTGTTCTGATAGCAGAGTTTGGAGTGGGATGATGATGCAAGAATAGCTTGGAAGTTTTGCTCAGAGATAGAATGCTTCCTAGCCTGAGCCTCAGCAGTGACAAGCGGGCTTGAGCCTCAGACAATTTGGATATCAAATCTTTGATTTGAGTCTTGTAGTTGGTGTGTTCATGTTTTAAAAGAGACACAGTTTTCTCCAACTCCTTAATTTTCTTTTGATAGTCAGATTCAACTCTTTTAAAATCAGATTTTAAGATATTTAAAGACTCAATATCAGATTTGATTTCCATATTGTAATCCTGATAGAGTTTAACTTTAGCTATATAGGTGGAGTGCAGAGATGTTCATATACCTGGGCATCATCTGTTCCGGCCATGAGAGCTTGAGCATGAGTCACATCTTGTACCATGAAGCTCCAGTCAACTTCTTGAGCCATTGCAGCTGTTTCAGTTGACTTCTCAGCGGGCTTTGAGGTTGAGGGATGTGTGGAGGCCTGTGGGGTTCCCGGATTGGTCTTGGGAGCCTTGCATTCCCTTGCAAAGTGACTCAGTTGGTTACAATCGTAACACTTTGCCTTGGTCTTGTCAAACCTGAACTTGCTGGTTGTTGGGTTTTGAGGGAAGTGCCTTCCAGTTCTCTAAAGAACTTCTTCGCTCTGTAAGTTAAAAGACCCATCTATTGGACAATGTCCACGTACTCTACAGCATCTAGACTGAAACACTCAAGATCATCAAAGCAGTATTGAAAATCACCAGAGTGTCCACTTCCTGAGACAAAGGCACAACTTTCTTGAAAGGAGTTGTGTTGAGCCTGTTGAGACCTTGGAGTCTCAGGAAAAGTGATGTAAGGTCCAAAAGAGCAGGATGGCTGCTGATAAGTCAGGAAATGCTAAGTTATGGGGGGCAATGAGCCTTCAGCAACCATTAAAGCGTTGCTAGAAGGAAGACTCATGGGTCTACTTGTTTTATAGCCCTTCTTACTCTCCATCTCTAGGCGATATCCATCAAGGATGCCATAGAGTTCAGTCATGGTGAGAGTCTTCAAGTTCTCTGTCCTCTTGATAGAGACACAGTAAAATGTCCACTCGTTTGGAAGAGCACTCATGAAATTTCTAGTAAGATCTCTGAGTTTGGGAGTGATGTTCACAGACTAAAGAGAAGAGATAAGATCCGTGTACCTGAAGTACTGCTGGCTGAGGGTCTCTCCAGCAATATGAGTGAAGTTCTCGAACTGCTGCTTCAGTGAGTCCTTCTTTGAGTCATTGGAGCTTGAGTACATCTGAGCAAGTGCATCAAACAATTCTTTGCCAGTCGTGCAATGCTCGAATCCCACCATAATGGAGTTCAGTATTGCAGTCATGATAATGGTCATAGCATTGTTGTCGATATCCATCTTCTTTCTGTCTTCATCAGAGTAATCCTCTACAGCCTTTTTCTATCATGGCATCGTTTCCACCAGGTGATGCCACCTTAGGCTTATACGGGCCGTTGAAAATGGAGTTCCACATCCTACTGTCTTGATATCTGATGAAGCCTTCCATTCTCCTACTCCAAGACCTAAAATTTTCAGGTGTAATGATGGGAACATTTGTCATGGTTCCTATCTCTACCTCAGACTTGTTAAGGGCCATTAGAGTGATTGGGTTGTAGGGAGGAGTGAAAAACAAGTTGATTTGGATGGTTAGATCACGCAATCAAGAGCCTGAGAAGCTCTAATACCAATTGCAGGATCGATGTTTGTCACTAAACACATGTTTTTCTCTCAAACTCACCTAGAACAACACTCGGGTTAAGATAGAATTAGTAAGAGTTGATCACAATATAGAAAGTAATAAAGAACACAGGAAGTAATTTTCAAGGTACTTTTATATATTGCTTCTCAACTCAAAATACAAGACTCTTACAAGCAGTAGTTGTTGTTGTTTTTACAATGAGTTACAAAGAGAACCTATATATAATACTACCTACAGTCGGATATATTTTGATACCATCTGGGATCCTATAGCTAAAGTCTATACTACAAGACTAAAGTTTAAGGTATCTCGGATAAAGTCTTATCTGAGATTTGGTAGTCAGGACATGTACTATGGTCAACTGCATGGCTCTTTAGGAAGAAGCCATACAGTATCAGAGGTCTGCAACGAAGTGTCAGAGACCATACTTGTGTCCACTGGTTCATAGTAGTGTCTTGCGAAGGTTAAATGGCTTCCGAAGAGTAAGTACTTCTGAAGCCACTTATACTTCGGAAGAGGCTGCTTCTTCTAAGGCTTGGAGACTTCTTCTTTTCATCATACTTCGGAAGTTGTCTTCAGTTCATTCTTCTAAGGCTTGAACTCTGGAAGTATACACTTGACTTTGGAAGTAGAGTTTTGTCTTTGGAAGTTGATCTTTCACTTTGTCTGCGGAAGAACTTTACAACCTTCGGAAGTTCCATGCTAAGCTTTGGAAGCCTTTGCATTCAGTACCAAAAATTATCTAAGTGACTTAGTTTTGATTGCATTAGCCTTCTTCTTGATCCAACACTTTTCATTTGGAAAAACCACGTTACTCTCAGAAGTATGAAATTACCTTCAGAAGTTAAGTTGGCATCGGAAGAAGATTATCTTCGGAAATCTCTTATACTCGGAAAAAGACCTTACTGTGTAATAGAAATCTTTGGGCCCCACAACTGTAAAAGGTATAGATTTTCTTAATGATGTCGAAATATTTTAAATGGATTTAATCTTACCGCCCTTGTCACATCATACCCAAATCATCACTTCACCTTATCCATCTGCCACTTTCATCCATTTAAATATTTCAACTTACCCATTTTAATCTTTTTATCAATTTCACTATCCAAAGCTTTCTTCACCCCTAATTTACCTAAATCTAGCTTATTTCTCTACTTCTTTCTCACTATTATTTTACTGACTTCTTTGAAATCATCTCCTTTCTAACCCAATCCACTTCACATCCCTAACTGTAAACTGTATCGTGTATTCAAACCACATGGCTGAATTTTAGGGGAATGCACAGATATAACCCAGAATGTGGTTAGGGTTTTGAGGTCAAGCATTTGTGACCAAGAGTTAATCATATCTGAATAGATCATCAGGGAGCATCTCGAGTTTCACAATGAAGGTTCACCAATGGAGTTCCCCAAGACCGAAGTTGACGAAACATATACCTTAATGGGATATGGCGGTGATGTCAGTAGGTCCATTGTCTACACGTTTAACTTCTCATACCAGTGGAAGTTTCTGTTGCACATTGTCCTTCACTGCTTGTTAAAAAAGTCGAGGGGATGGGATCAAATCCCATATGAACTAGGATGTCAAGTTCATGGGTTAGTAAGAGGCCTCTGATTTAACTACTCAATATTCGTGCTAACCAATTTGATGAACAACCTTCAAAGGGAGACAGTTTACATGTATCCCAGGTACATCCATCACTTCTTAAATTATGAGTTGGACCAGAACAAGCTTGTCTGTGCAGTTGCTCTTCTAGTCCCTCACATGAGGCTGGCCATATTAACATTTTGAAGAGGATGTCCACCAACTTCACCGGAAGACACAGTCCACTTCTTCCAAGTGTGATTGAGCGCATAGCTCCCGTGACATCCATGTTAACCCCATAGGTGATGAATCCACACCAGAAACAACCCTCACATTGCCAAGTCTGTCTTCTCACCCCATCAAATACAAATATCAAAGACGCCCCAAACAAACCCTTAGTCAATCTACTCTGATCGGGCAAGCCCCTCCTGTTCAATCCAAAAAGACTAGAGTGGAAACATAGGCTCCCACTCAGTCTGAGGTCTTATTTTCCTTCACCATTTACCTCAATATGGGATTAGAGTCTCCTTAGTCTCAATCCCTTGAGCCCGACACCCAAGTTGAAATACCTCAAGGTGAGTCACTATACTCCCCTTAGTAGCAAAAAAGGGACAGCCCCACCATAGGCTCAATGCCAATAGACATTGATTAACATCCCGGGTCATTAGGTGTAACTTCCATATCTTTGACTAGCCTACTGATAAGAACTGATAAGAAGATTATGTCTCTTCAAGGCAATGAAGTTGATCCACAACACCCTCTAAAGGATCAATAGAGCCTAGAGGGGTCTTTATCTTTAGCCCCCATGATCAAAACCTAACTAAGGTGAGTCTTACTAATGTGGAAGGGACTCATGTAGATTCAGCTGCCACTACTGAAGGAGCCTCGTTGGATCCTCAGGTCAATGGTAACATTTTTGAGTCTGAATCTACAACAACCATGTCCTTTGATAACTCTAAAAGAGACATCATTAGGTAAGGGAAACTAGGGTTCCAAGAAACCACATCTGGTGGTAAGGATGAACATATATGTTACCTCATCTCCCTGTGATTCTTCAAAAAAAGATGAGGGAAGTCTGAAACTCACCATTCAAGACCTATTTTCTAAAGTCTCAAACCTTGAATATAAGGTTAAGATTTTAGAGGACAGGTCTGCCACTCAGCAACTTGAGATTGACAATCTCAAGGCTAAACTAGATGAGAAACAAATTGTGAGATCTGTTAGGCATGTACCATTCAGGTTTCATTGACCTCTTCCTCTAGCTAATCTAGCTCTCAAGATGATGCTACCAAAAAGGGGGAGAGTGTTTAGAGGCAAACACATGAGGAACCATAAAGCCAAGCTTTAACATCCTTAACTTCAAGATACCCTACTCAAAAAACAACAATTTTTCCTAAGCCTTCACCAATTGTTTTACAAATGGACCCAAGGATGTTCAAACAGGTTCTTTTCCAAGTTCTTGATGGGATCTTTAATTTATTAGCCTAGCCTAGATGTAGCTATGATGTGCTTTGGAGTTGAAGGGCTTCAGATGCTAAATGTACCTTCTACCACTAACCATGAAGTTGGTCAACCTAAAGCCCACATTGAACCTATGATTGATTTAGAAGGGGAAATGAGAATTGATGGCCCAAAAACTAAACTAGTTTGGACAGAAAGTGCATTTCCACAGACATCCGAAGCCGAAGTCAAAGCCTCGGAAGAACAAATTCAATCTTCTGAAGCTGAGATGGAAGCTGAAGAAGGATTATTCTCCTTATCCGATGATCTAGTCATCACAGATGCAATTCTGGAGCTAATCTAAGGTGAATAGTAGGATTTTCTCAACCGAACTCACACTCAAACAACATCACTACAACAAGCTCCAACCACCATCTCTCAACCTGAAACCTCCACACAAGAACCCCCAAAGTCTAGCACTTCTGAAGATGGCCAATGAAAGAGGAAGATGACTGCGGAAGAGCTTTAAGAGGAAGCAATGTTAGAGAAGCTTAAAAGGAAAGGTAGACTCTGAAGGACCATTTAAGGGGTTGGTCACTTACAACACAACACAAAATGAGGAGAACTAAGTTAGAATAATTAACAGATCAAATGGGAATCTGCCAACCCCTTGATACTAAGTAACACAAGTAATAAAAAGATAAAACAAGAACAATAATAATAACACAAGTGTTTGGTTTACAAGAATGATGTATATTGTAAACATAAAAGGATTAAGGATTACAAAAGGACCTGAGATACTTTATACCACATCCTACAGCCGGCCATACTTCGAAAGCCAGCTGGATACATGATTTAGACAACAACAAAATCAAAGTAGAGTCAAAAGGAAAATTGCGTTTTGATTAGTGACTATAACATGTCATAGCTCACATCCTAATATATTACAAAAAGGATAAAAGTACATAAAGTAGAAAGTAGCAGACTCAAGACCTCAATATACATTTTACCAAAGGCATGGACCTTCGCCAACTTGTGAAAGTTGGTGAGTCAAACAGAGTTGCAACGGAAAGGTGGTCCAACTTTATGGTAAAAGGTACATCAGATAAAGCATGTACTCAAAAGTCTTCGAAAGGAATCTATCTTCAGGAGTTGGCTTCGGAGGACTTTGTCTTGAAACTTTGGAAGACTTCATGTTTGGCTTCGGAAGATATTGGTCTTGGCTTCGGAAGATTTCACACTTAGAATGTTTTCTAAGGTAGAGTGTGAAACTTCCGAAGCATTCTACTTCAGCATTTTGTGCATGCATGCAGGACAAATTGTTTGGATGTTTTGGGTTGCATCAGCCTTATATGAGTCCTTACAAACTCCCCTTAGGATGACGCTACCAAAACATTTGAAGACTTTAGATATTGATAGTCCTCATCATGATGATGACCATGCCTTTCTTCATGAGATGATCAGGATCACTCAGACTCTCATTATGTCTTCTCATATCAAAGAGATCATGCGGAGATAGATTGAACATGTCCTGCCATGAGTAGACAGGTTCAATACCTTGATCTCTAATAACATGCCATCTCTCTGGATTAGTAGTGTAATCCAGTCTAAGATGGGTCTTCCTAATGCCAGAGGAGCTACTTGGATTGGAGTTGGTTGAGGTTTCTTTTGTTGCACATCCCTAGGATGTCCTGACTCATCCTGAGGTTTGGAGATGGATGCTTCTTTCTTCTTCTTCTTAGACTTTGGTCTAGAATGTTGGGGTTTTGTTACATGTTTATCAAAGCTAGTTTAACCATTTAAACTACAAAACGAAGCAGATATAAGGTGTTAAAAGTGGGTTTAACAATCTAAAAATATGAACCATTTTAAACCAAAAACAAAACCCATGAACAAGGATCATATGTATATGAAATGAAATGCCATCAAAACAAAAAGAACAACCAAAGGGTGTTCTTGAAACTACCTTTCAAGAACAAGAGGATGTCGTATGGATGAGAAGAGGGTGATGATGCTTCTTGAATGTCTAGCCTCCAAAAGAGAAGTCCTCAAGCTTGTATACCCACAAGCTCTTACAAACACTTAACTTATTAGGGAGTGCAACACCAAAACCCTCTTCCTATGCCTCCTTCAAAAACGAAATTTCAGCAACCTTTTTGCCTTAGATCTGAAATTTTTAGCTTGTTAAGAGAGTGTTCTTGCAATTGTGTGTGTGAGAGAGAGAGAGAGTTAGTTTGGTTGAGTGCAAGAAAGGATTAAAGTCTTGTATTAAAACAAGACATGCAATCCCAAGGAGGGGCAACCCTTGGGCGGCCAAAAATGGATTTAAAATGGGTTCCCCCCATTTCAATTTTTATAAAACTTGCACTTTTTTTAACCCATAAGTTTATAAAATTAAAACCTCTTTTAATTTTATAACATTAACACACTATTATTTGTTATTATTTTACTTGCTTAAGTAATGATACAAATAATTTCTCATGAACAAATTATCCATATAATTTGTTCTATTACAAAAGCAATGTTTTAGAAAACCCATTTTCTAAATTGGTGTCATTATTTATTTGTATGATCTCATCAACAAATAAATATTTATTGGTTTTTGATTAGCTTGTTATTAGGTATGACCCGAATTGGATCATAACGTACTAACCACATCAATATTGTATGTGTCTTGGGCACACAAGATCCAACATATAAGCCATCCTTTTTCTGCTCTTCATACTTTTTAACAGAGAAGACTGGTCTGCAGCACCTTGTTGATCAAATTTGTCTTTCTAAGTTGGGTTTTCCTCCCTCACAGGTTCAGATTGAGAGAGAACTGAACCCTATTATGGACTAGAAGATGAAGCTTCCTGAGATTCAGCAGGAGGTCCAGGTTGTGTTGTCTCAAAAGGTTGAACCTTAACCTCCACTTCTAGAGGGACTTGACTTGGTAGGGAGTGTAAGTCAACAAGTTCTCCTCTTTTGATCTTCTGCTTGATCACCCTAATCTGCTCATCCATGGTGGATAGAGATATAGGGCTAAGTCTCCTTCCAGAGAATCCATACAGCTTCAAGAAGCTCATCATCCTCTGCCTATCAGCAGACTTTCTTTGACTCTTCTTAGGATGATGGCTCTTGCCTTGGCAGCTTCTTCCCTCATCGTTCTCTTTGTTGCCTTTCTTTCTTTGAGTACTTCAAGTTGAAGTTTCTTGAGATACTCAACTCAATGTACTCAAAGGACAAGGGAAGAAGTGGCATCAGCCTGATAAAGACCTATGGCACTCTGGTAGTTGATCATGTTGATCTTATCAGTTTCTTTGTCTACCTGAGGTTCTTGTGGAGCCACAACCTCTTGTGTAGGGATTTCTTGAACTGGAGAGAGGGTAGGAACATGTTTGTAGAGCCTTTTTAGTCTCCTTTCCTCTTTGATTTGAAGAAGCAATCTTACATCCTCTGCTTCTTTCCTATCTTTTGACAATTCCATGTCAGCCAGTTCATTTAATTCCTCTAAGAGGAGGGAGATGATATTATTAATATCATCGTTCATGGTCTGTAAGTAGTCAATCCTTACTGCCCTCAACTAATCATTTTGAGTGTAGTCTGGGAGCAGCCTTGATTGCAGCTTCCATGAAGCCAGCAGACCCAGTAGAGGAACTTTCTTCCCTTAGCCTCCTTTTCCTCTCTCTCTCCTCCTCCTCAATCTCCTCAGGATTTATTTTCCTTTTCCCTTTGTCACTCATAGACCTTTATGACTCATGGTGGAAAGAGCTTTGGCCTTTATTGCTTGGAGTAGCATCCCTGCTCTGGCTAGAAAGAGGTTGAGATGCACTTTCACCAGTAGGTGTCTCATCAAGGGAATGGACTTATGTAGCAGTTGTAGGTATGATAGGGCTCTTAGGTTCTATCACTAGGCCTTCAGTCTTTCCCTTTAAAGCTAATCTCAGGGTCTGCCTTAACATCCAGTTTACCAATGACACTTCCTGATTGCCTTTAATTCCTTCTGAGGCTAAACTCTTCAGTAATACTATCTTGAATCCTTTGAGCCAACTTGTTAGCTTGTCTAATTTGGCTTGGATTGACAAGTGGCATGTTGATAAGGTGAAGACTTTCATAGTAGTTCAAATTCTGAAAATTGAATACTTCTTGTTGCCCGTGAACTCTTTGAAGAATAAGGGCTCTTCTATTAGCATCATACATCCACCCTATGATATAGTTAGAAGTTCCTTGAGGTGGAGATGACACAGCCCTTAGAATGCCTTCCTTAAAACGACTCTAAATGAAGTAGTCTATAGAGTCCACATCAATGTGAACTTGAGGAAGCTGCTGAGTATGGACAATTGCAAGTGAAGATGGTGAGTCCTCAAAGTCCATGCTCCATGAAGAACTCCCAGGTTCTGTGATTGTAATGACTTTCTCCTCCTTTTTGGTAGCATCGCCCTCTTGCATGGGTGAGCTACGAGTTAGGTCAATCACATTCACAAGTTCTTATGTTCCTGGTTGAGCTTTAAAGGTCTCCCATCTAGTTTCTCCTTAAGATAAGAAATCTCAAATTGCTGATCATTAACCCTATTTTGTAAGGTAGTCACCTGAGATTCCAAGTGACTAACCTTAGAGACTAGATAGGTGCATGTTTTTTTTATAGTTTTTCACCTTTAGTCTCAGATTCCCCTCTTCTTCATCGGAATATTCATTGGGGGATGAGCTAATTGGACTAAAGCCCTCAGTCTCACCACCAGAATGATGTTCTTGGCTGCTGGTTTCCTCTGCTCACTTACTACTTCAGATAGAGTATTAATGGGCAGAGTTGCCATGGTTGAGGTCTTAAATATGTAATCACATGCAGAAGTGAGAGCCTCTTCCATATGGACTTCCTGAGCAGAGTCAGAAAGATCCACCTCAGTAGTGGTTAGATGATGTGGGCTAGACAAAGGAGAAGCAGGAGCACTCATATCTCTTTGAGTGGGGGAAGAGAAAAGAGACTCATGATACTCACCGAATCCTAAGTCCACATCATCATAGAAGTCAAGGCTGGGAAATGGTTGGTTAAGAACTAAAGGCTGGGGATGGTAACTTTCCCCATGAAGGTTGTTCACTAGAGTGTTGAGACTCTGAGTGAAGGCTTAAGGCTGTTGGGCTAGTGAGCTTATTAGGTTGAGCATGAGGAACCTCGGCACTGATTCTTGAAGAGATGGGAGTGGTTTACTGCGTAGGGGAATGGGAGCTCTAGTGTCCATTTCTTCCTGTGTGGGTAGTAGTATGGAAGCCTGCATAGACTTAGTAGCTTGTGCAGGGGTTCATTTGGTTTTTCTTTGGTAGGTGAGGGTGATTTGTGGTTGTTTTGGTGGTTGAGAGGTGGAAGGTGTGGGTTCAACACTAGCTTGTGTTTATAGGTTGTCACGTTGAGCAATGAGCTCTAACATTTTAGGGATAAGGGTTGTTTCTACCCTAGAGAAGCCAACAGTTGGGTTCTTTAAATATTTAAAGATGTCGGGCTTCTTCTGTCCCAATTTAAGAATATTACTTGTTTCTCTCAACTGTGAGCCCAATTCATAGTTGAGAATGTGTTGAACATATCTAGGAAACATATAATATTCTAAGGAGTCCAAGTTAGCAAGTAAATTTGTATAAACAAACTAAGAGTACCTGAACTTGCCCCCCTAAATCATCCCATGCACTATGAAGGAGAGATCCTCAGGAATTTGGTCCCAACCCCCATGCTTGTTGGACAAGCTATGGATGACCACATGAAGTAGGTACTTCCACTGGGAGTAGACCTTCCCTTTCCTGAAGGTCTTGGTAGAAAAATCTCCTTCATAGCCCATCTGCTCAAAGGAGTGGTTGATAGCTTCTTTAGGAAAGGACAACTCACCTTCCTTATCATCCAGCTAAAGATGGGTATTTATAATGGCTGGAGTGATGAAGATTGTCCTCCCCTGCACTGTGGCAGACAGTTCCTTCTCCCCATCTAGAATGACCTCTTGACAGGTCTTCAAAAAATCAAGTAAATGATCCTCATAAAGAACATGATCAATGGTAAGGAAGGTGAAGTAGTTGGAAAGAGCCAAAAATCAACAAACCTCTGAGAAATGAGGATCTTTCTCAGAGTTTAACAAATCAACCTCATTGTGTTGCTTGTGTAATTGCATGGAAAATTTTGGGTCATTTCTACGGTTGAGGTTGGCCATTTGAGAAAGCTTAGAGGTGAAGGAGATGAAGAACAAATGCGATTTTGAGAGAATTTTGGGAATTTAGGTCAGGGAGAAGATGGAAATGATAAAGAAAGATAAAGAAAGAGGGGGAACTATTGGTTTATATATGAAATAGATTTCAGAAAAAGTTAATGAAAGAGGGTAAACTTTGAAATCCGGATGTCGGTCCCACCTCTGAAAAGGTAGTTTGCTTTTTGCTCAAAAAGTAGTTTTTTTGGAAGTCAAATATCTTCCGAAGGTAATTTGTCTTCAGAAGTTTTGATGAAAAGCTTTCGACGCCAAAATGATTTCGGAAGATATTCCTGAGAGTTTTGAAAATTTTGCTTCGGAAGAAAATTGTCCTTGAAAACATACAAGTACTTAAGAGAAATTTTAAGCTTTGGAAGATATTTCAAAATTTTCTTCCGAAGGCAATTTTACTTAAGTAGTTATTTGTTTTAAAGGCATAAGTTTCTTCTGATGATAAAACCATATCTTCCGAAGGAAAAAAAGATCAATATTTTAAAAAATCTAAGGAAAGTCTTCTAAAAAGATTTTTTTCAAGAGAAATAAAGAGCTTATGAAGGTGATGAAATAGACAACTTAGGACACACATATTTTAAAAATGATACTACTTAGTTTTAAGAAAAAGCTACTCAAGGTTAATCATCCCAATAGCTGATATGATATATTTAGATCTCTGCTCATCAAAAGCTTTAGTGAACAAATCAACATATTGTTCATTTATGTTAACCTTGACTAGTTTGATTAAACCTTCTCAAAATTATCTCTAATAAAATGATACATGATATTGATGTGTTTTGTCCTTGAGTGCTACATAGGATTCTCTATAATAAAGCAGACACTATTGTTGTCTATTTGAATGAGAGTCTCTTTATAGTTGAACCCATAGTCTAGCATCTGATTCTGAATCCAAAGCACTTGAGCATAACAGCTTGTAGCAGCAATGTATTTAGCTTTAGCAGTTAATGTAGAGACACATGATTGCTTCCTACATTGCCATGAGACAACCCTTCCACCAAGAAACTGACATCCCCCTGATGTAGACTTTGCAGTCATATTACATCCACCATAATCACTATCTATATATGCATACGGATTGAAGTTAGAATTCTTTGGATACCAAAGGCCAAGTGTTGAGGCACATTTGAGATATCTAAAAATTATCTTAACAGTGATAAGATGTGACATCTTGGGGTTGGCTTGATATCTTTCACAAACACAAGTCGCAAAGATGATATCATGCCTACTAGTTGTAAGGTACATAAGAGACCCAATCATAGCCTTGTAGAGATGTTCATCCACACACTCCCCCTTAAGGTCAGGCCCAAGGGAGTGGTTTCTTGCTATGGGTGTCTTAACAACCTTGCAATCAGTCATGTTAAACCTCTTGAGTATGTCTTGAACATACTTTGACTGACTTATGAAGATGCCATCTTCAACTTGCTTCACTTGAATTCCTAGAAAGAAATTAAGTTCCCCCATGGCACTCATCTATCCTTCATTAGCTTCTTAAAGTCTTTGAAAATCTTTGGATTAGTTGAACCAAAGAGGATTTCATCTACATACACTTGAACTAGCATCAAGTCATTTCCTGTTCTTTTAATGAAGAGAATTCCATCTATAGTACCTCTTCTGTATCCATGTTTGCAGAGATACTGAGATAGAATCTCATACCACTTCCTTGGTGCTTCATGCAACCCATAAAGAGCCTTATCAAGCCTGCATACATAATCAGGACCTACAAAGCCAGGTGGTTGTTTGACATACACCTCTTCATCAATCACCCCATAGAGAAAAGCACACTTGACATCAAGTTGGTAGACCATGAAATTCTTGGATGCAACAAAAGCTAAGAATATCCTAATAGTTTTCCGGTCTTTCTATAGGAGCAAAGACATTTGTGTACTCAATTCCTTCTTCTTGTGTGTACCCTTGAACAACTAGTCTTGCCTTATTTTTTATGACAAGTCCTCTATCATCCTTCTTATTCCTAAAAACCCATTTGGTTCCTATAGTAGTCTTTCTATGAGGAAGATGATATAGGTTCCAAACTTTTTCCCTTTTGAATTGAAGCAACTCCTCTTGCATAGCTTCAACCCAACTTCCATCCTTTTAAGCCTTATCAATCTTCTTAGGCTCTATATGAGATAAGAAACAAGAGTGAAGACAAACATTTGCATCATTAGTATGTTCTCTTGTTCTTACTCCAGAATCAACATTTCCAATGATGTTTGAGGTGGGATGAGACTTGTGAATTCTTAGCTGAGGAATCACAGCAAGTTGTTGAGAGAGATCTAAATTAGAAAAATTGGATCTGGCATTGATGTTTCTCTCACCATTTCAGCACACTTATCAAGAAAAACTTGATCCAATGAGTGTGTGACATCATTGATGTTGTCTTCAATGGAGTGATTATCAGCATCAAGAATTTCTTGATCACTTTCACCACCACCATGATCTTCTATACTTGAAGCTTCTTTATCTGGTTGTTGAACCTTTGAGCTGGAATTTGAAGGCATCTCAGTTGTGTCAGCTGAATTTGTCATTGTTGTGCTAATAGAAACTTCATTTGCAGAGCTAGTTACAACTAGAGCTGAAGTAGTGTTACTTGAGGGTCTTCTCAGCTCAAATCTTGGATCAGGATCACTTGTGGGTAAAATATTTATAGACTCTGAAACATTCTCACAAGATTTGTTAAAACAGTTGGTAACTAAATCAAGATCAAATAGCCAATCAGGACTAGAACTAGTTACATTAGGTGTGTGTTCATTGAAAGTCACATTGGCTAACTCCTCAACAATTCTGGTTCTAAGATTGTATACTCTATAATCCTTAGCTTGAGAAGAGTATCCAATAAAGTGTCCATCATCTGATCTCTTAGCAAATTAGGCAATTTGATCTTTGGTATTCAAGATGGTGCAAGGACATCCAAAAGACCTCAGAAAACCAATGAAAGTTTTCCTCTTGTGTCAAAGTTCATAAGGAGTCTTACTATGTGTCTTAACCACTAAAACTCTATTCTACACATAGCAAGCAGTGTTGACTGCGTCTGCCCAGAAGGTGATGGGCAGCTTAGAGTCAAACAACATGCTTCGTGTAGCTTCTCAATGTCTTGTTTCTCCTCTCAGCAATAGCATTTTGCTAAGGAGTCCTGGGAGCACTATATTATCTTGTAATGCCCTTTTCATCACAAAATATATCAAGGATTTGGTTCTTGAATTCAGTTCCTTGATCACATCATATGGTTTTGACCTTGTGACCAGATTGATTCTCAATCCTTAGGATGAAATTCTTCAGAATCTTAAGAGTCTCATTCTTAGTTCAAAGAAAGAATACCCAAGTGAACCTTGTAAAATCATTTGTGATCACTAAACATTAAGAGTTCCTTCCTAAACACATTACACTGGTAGGGCCAAAGAGATCTGTATGTAATAAGTGTAGGGGAGTAATGATTGAATTTTTTTCCTTTGGCTTGTGAGATACCTTATGTTGCTTCCCTTTTAGGCATGCAACACAATGATCATCACTGGTAAACTCTTTCTTTGGCATTCTAGTTACCAATCATTTTTAATTAGTTTATTCATATTTTTAAAGTTTACATGGCACATTCTTTTATGCCAGAGAAAAGATTCATTACTATTTGCTTTAGACAGAAAGCATGAAACTTCTCTAGAGGGAGATTTTACTTGCAAGTCCATCTTGTAATGTTCCTATTCCTAGGGGCTCTAAGCAGGATGTGCTCATGAGGAATGACCACCTCAAGCTTGAGAACAATGCACTCATGCTTGGTAAACATCATGTTGTGACTCTGATCATAAAGTTGAGATACACTCAGAAGATTGTATCCAAGCTCCTTGACAAAGTTTACCTTCTTAATGTTGAGCTTACCATTTGTGACCTTGCCCCTTCTAGATATGTAACCACCTTCATCTCCTCCATAAGCAACTGGCCTTCTATCCAGATTCTCAAAATTTTGGAGTAGTGACCTATTGCCTGTCATGTGCCTGGAACAACTACTATCAATGATCCAAACATTCTTGTTTGTCTTGAGCTGTTCCTACATAAAAGAGATAATTAGTTATATTTGAAAACCCAAGCCTTGCTTGTCTTGGGTTTATCAAAAGAAGATAAAGGTAATGAAATAGTAATAGATCAAATAGTCAAGTTTTGAAGATCTTTTGCTATTGTTGATGAAGAACTTTCTGTCACTTGGTCTTTCTTGGACTTCCACGCCACCTTTGGATGTCTAGACTTGACCTTCAATACTTTAGAAATTTTACCGACTTCAGTAGTTTTGATGACTAAACCTTTGGAAGATCTTGCTAACACTGTAGCAGTCTTTAGTGCTTCGGAAGTATTCCCTTCTTTCAAGACCAAATTTTCTTCTGAAGGCAATTTTCGCTTTGCCTTCATCTCATTTTGGAGCTTCCGAAGGAAACAGATTTTCCTTCAGAAGCTTGTTTATTCTTGGAACTCTTAGAAGTTTCTTTCTTGATCATATGGAGAGTACCTCTTGGATTGTAGATACAATCTTTAGCAAGATGAGAAGTACTCTAACGCATGACACAATCTATTTTCTTCTTCTTAAGAGCCTTCTTTTGTAAAAAAAGCTGACTTTGATCAATTTTCTTTTGCACCTTCATCTTTACAGATGCTGAGACAGTTCCTTTAGGGTAAGAAATACCTTTGGAGCTGGATTGTTCAGGCTGTGTAGTAGTGATACATAACTAATCAGCCTTCTTTTTGTTGCTGAGATGATTTCAACATGAACTAGAACTCTTCGTACTAGAGTTTATGTTGAGGTCTTCAGTCTTAACCACTTCAAACCCTGCAAAAATAAAGACTTGATTCTGCTTAGAGTCAAAAGTGGTCTTGATCTTTTGAGCCTTCTTTGCTTTTCTCTTGCTCTTTCTGATCAAGTTCTTTCTCATTGCTTGGTCATCACAGTCTTCTTACTCTCCTCAGGAGGATAGTGACCCTTCTTAGAATCCTCTTCTTCAATCTTATCAGAGGCATTCTCCACTATCACTTCTTCATCCTCTTTAGTAAAGGGGTCTATGAGAGGAAGCTCATCTTCACAAGTTCCAGACCTAGGAGATCTTACAGACAAAATATTATGTAAGAGCTATCTCACTGGTTCCCAGTCCCTGCTTATTCTGATAACAAACATTTTCCTACAAGGATGAGGATATAATGCTCTTGAAGGTCTCTTCTTCAAGAACACATTTTTCTAATCGGGCTTTGCTGATCACCAGTTCAGCCTGGCATTCAGCTAACTTGGTTATGAGATCTTTGATCTGAGTCCTATAGTTGGTGTGCTCATGTTTAAGAACTGAAATGGTTTTCTCTAAGTCCTCTATTTCCACTTTATAGTAATTTCAGATCTTTTAAAATTAGATTTTAAGATATTCAAGTACTCAAGATCAGATCTCATCTCTAAGTTTTAGGACCTATATTTATAAACTTTAGCAATATATTCAAGTGTACAGAGATGTCCAATACCTTTGCTTTATCATGGTCAACAATCGGTGCTTGGTTTGGAGATGCATCTTCCACCTGAAAGCTCCAGTCAAAGCTTCCTTCTTCAATAGCAACTGCAACTTGCTGCTTTGGCTTCTCGTTCTAGATGGCTTTCTCAGTGTAGTTTAGTCTTGGTGCCTTGCACTCCCTAACAAAGTGGCCGATCTGGTTACATTTTTAACATTTGACTTTACTTTTATCCAGCCCAAATTTTCCACTGGTTGTATTACTTGGAAAGTTCCTTCCTGTCCTCTTGTAGAACTTCTTGGGTCTATGAGTGAGAAGAGCCATTAACTAGACTATTTCCATGTACTTCAGATCATCTGAATGGATACATTCCAAATCTTCAAGGGTGAATAGAAAGTTTCCTGAGCTTTTATCAAAAGACACAAAGGCATGTGAAGAACTTGTCTTTTGGAATGGGCTTCCTTGAGTGTGGCTTTCTCTTAGTGTCTTTGGGAAGGTGATGAAAGGACCCTTTGGTGAGTTGTCAGGGTAGCATATGAGATGATGTTGGGGTTCTATGCTATCCCTTTCAGTCACATGCAGGGCTGAACTCATTTGATTGCAAGAGTTACCAGATGAACCTTGCATGTTCATCTCCATTTGGTATCCACTGACAATACCATACAACTCAATCAAAATGAGAGTCTTATGGTTCTCAGTCCTCTTGATAACAACACAGTAATATGTCCATTGCCTAGGAAGAGAGGACATAAACTTCCTTACACTATCCTTGTTTTCAAGAGGTACTCCAACATCCACTAGAGTGTCCACAATCTCAACATACCTGAAGTATTGTTGAGTCATGGTTTCACCTGAGTTAAAGGTGAAGTTTTCAAACTGCAGCTTCTAGAGATCCTTCTTATTCTCCTTGGCTTTAGTAGAATCCTCATACATTAGTTTCAATGTATCCCATAGCTGCTTAGCTGTTTTGCATTTCTTGAAACCTCTATATATAGAGTTTGGAAGAGTAGTCTGAAGGGCTGTCATGGCTTTTTGATCAATCTATACTCTCTTTCTATCTTCATCAGAGTAGTCAGCCACAACCTTTGGAATCATACCTCCTCCAGCAGCAGTTGAAGAGGTGCTTGGTATGTAAGGTCTTGAGACAACAAATTCCCACATCCTGGAGTCTTGTGACTTGATGAAACCTTCCATTCTTTGGCACCAAGTATCAACGTCTTCGGGAGTGATCAGTGGGGACTTTGTCATGGTTCCAGTTTCCATATCAGCTTTAGTGAGAGCTTCCATTTGAGATGCTAAGTATTTTGTGTGTGTGAGGGATCTTAAGATGGTGAGATCTTACAATCAAGAGCCTGGAATGCTCTAATACCAATTGCAGGACCGTTTAAGGGGTTGGTCACTTACAACACAACACACAATGAGGAGAGTTAAGTTAGAATACTTAACAGATTAAATGGAGAACTACCAACCAGTCACCTTGATACTAAGTAACACACGTAATAAAGAGATAAAACAATAACAATAACAATAACACAAGTGTTTGGTTTTCAATAATGATGTATATTGATCTCAAGTTCCTTACAAGTGTTTACAAAGCATAAAAGGATTAAAGATTACAAAGAGACTTGAGATACTTTATACTACATCCTATAGTCGACCACACATGAAGGCTAGCTGGATACATGATTTAGACAATAACAAAATCAATGTAGAGTCAAAAGGCAGATTGCCTTTTGACTAGTGACTATGACATGTCATAGCTCACATCCTAATATATTACAAAAAGGATAAAAGTACATAATGTAGAAAGTAGCATACTCAAGACCTCAATGTACATTTTACCAAAGGCATGGACCTTTCACCAACTTGTGAAAGTTGGTGAGACAAACAGAGTTACAGTGGAAAGGTGGTCCATCTTTATGGTACAAGGTACATCAGATAAAGCATGTACTCAAAAGTCTTTGGAAGAAATTTGTATTCAGGAGTTGGCTTCAAAAGACTTTGTCTTGAAACTTTGGAAGACTTCATGTATGGCTTCGAAAAATATTGGTCTTGGCTTTAGAAGATTTCACACTTAGAATGTTTTCTAAGGTAGAGTGTGAAACTTCTGAAGCATTCTACTTCAGCACTTTGTGCATGCATGTAGGACAGACTATTTGGATGTTTTGGGTTGCATCAGCCTTATATGAGTCCTTACTGACTCCCTATTGGAAAGTTGTTAGTTGCAAGCAGCAAAGCAGCTGCATCCAACCACAAGGCTATCAAGAACCGAAGAAGGATGGAAATAATTGACAGGCTTGTCAAGCCTGGAGTTATTAGTGAAGAAGTGCTCCTGCTACCACTAGAGAAGCTTATTGAGTTAGAGAAGCCAACCTTGTTTCAAATTGAACAAAAAGAAGAGGCAACAAGGTTGGCCTTAGAGGAAGAAAGGGAGAGGAAGGAAAGAGAGGCTGATTTGCAGCTAAGGAGGGAATGGATGACTTTCCTGATCTCCAGGGGTTTCTCTCTAGAAGAATTGTCTCCACACAATAATGATATGATCTTAGGGATATTCAAGAAAGAGCAACATCAAATGGAGAAGGAGAGAAAGAAAGCTTCAAGGGAGAAATTGAGGGAGAAGAAGAAGAAGAAAGAAGAAGCAAGACTCGTTGCTGTTAGGAAGATAAGTGATAAGGCTTGGATGAAGGACTATCTCCAGGCTCATGGCTTATTTGGCAGGCACGTGGGTCCCATGTCTAAGAAAACCTAGCAGTGACATGTCAGTGACATCAAGGTTGACATTCGCTCAGGGAAAAGGAAGGAGATGTATCAAAGGGAACAGGGGGTGACCTTCAAACCAACACCTCAAGCCCATCCACAATCTGAAACAACCCCTTTCACATTTCCCATTAGAATTGAACCCACCTCTAAACCACACACTCCTAAACCTACACCATCCTCCATACCTACCTCATCACCACATCCACCTCAACTACCCATCCTTAAACCCAAAACACTTCCCAGAACCCAAACACCTTTACCTACCCAACAACTACTTAAACCATCCCCTCAGTCTTCCAAACATCTCTCCTAAGAGGAGTTTAAGGAGATCAAGATGAAGCTAATCAAGTGTACAACTTTAAGCAACATCTCATGTGAGAAGGAGTCAGTCAGATTGACTTATGTTGATGGCTCCTCATGTTCCCTCACAAGAGATCAATTCCTTGATCTGTGTAGAGGAACACTGGACCAAGCCATTAAACTCCTTGGCCTCAACTCTGATTCACTAATGATAAAAAAGAAGAAGCTAAAAAGAAGGTTGGTGACTCTACTACATTCCAAGAAAGGGAATAGAGTGCCAAGTAAGCCCCTTGGCCAAGAAATTAGATCATCTAGTGGAGGTTCAAAGACTCTTCTCACAACTTTTTTGTTGAGAGAGAGAATGACGAGATAAACAGGCTTAATGCCTCATCTCTGCTACACTTAAGCAGATTTGATATTGTTGAGTTAGCAGAGAAGCCATTCTCCAACCCCTCCAACTCCGAGATAGCTACTCACATCAGAAATCACCTTAGCAGTCTTTATCTACCCGAACTAACTGCAAGGACCAAGATTGAAAAGGAGCTGAAACTAAGAGCAAGGAGGAAAGGAAAGGATCAGCAACCAAAGGAAAAGCCTTTCTTCAAATGGTTGAAGGTCCTAACCTTTAATCCATAGTTAGATGGGAGTATGACTATAACTCCCGTCAACTACTCTCTTCAGGGGCACAACAAAGGGTTCATGTCATTAGGAGTGATAGACTGGATCTCCTATCCACTAATGACTCATACAAACTTCTCAGCGGAACTTTAGGGAAGAACAAAGAAATGGATAAACATCTTCTGTACATGGTGCTGAAGGTTTTGAGAAGCAGGAATAAGTGAGGTTTTGTTAGCATCAGCCTAGGGGGAGTTTGTTGGATCTAGAAAGGCTGGTGCAACCAAGACCAAACACTTAGATAATTGTGGTGCAACTAATAAAGGTCTTCCGAAGCTAAGTATGACACTTCCGAAGGCAAATAGAGATCTTCCAAAGGCAAGTGCAAGATCATCTTCCGAAGGAAAACTCCAACTTCTGAAGACAAAGTCTTCTCTCTTTCAAAGTTCAAGACTTAGAAAAATTCAAGACTACAACTTCCGAAGTACGAAGTCCAAAGGAAGCGTCAGAAGAAGTAGCTACTTCTGAAGTATAAGTAGCTTCGGAAGAACTTGTTCTTCAGAAGCCAGTTACCTTCGGAAGTACTTACTATGAACCAATGGACATAAGTATGGTCTGTCTAACACTTCCCTGCAAATCTCTGAGATACTGCATGGTGCTTTCCCATGCCCATGTAGTTCACCCTACTTTATTCCATTGTTCACCTTTTATCAGTTAGTATAGTTGCCAACTTTAGTTGGTGACAAAAGGTAAGTCATGGACATGTCATGACTAAGAAATCTTAGATAAGACATTATCTAAGATACCTTAACTATAGCTTGTAGAATTTGCTTTAGATTTAGGTTTCCAGCTGGTATCAAAGTATATCCGGCTGTAGTTGATAGTATACATAGTTTCTCATTGTAACTCTTGTAATATGCTTGTAAGATTCGTTGTAATACTTTGATTTGAGAATTAATATATACAAGCACCTTGAAAATTATTTCCTTATATTCTTTGTTACTTAGTATATTATTAGCAACTCTTTGAAGAGATTTTGCTTCATCCAAACCATGTATGATTAAGTGAATTTGAGAGAAAAACCAAGTGTTAGTGACAAACTTCGATCCTACACAAAATTTATATATAGAGTTGATAGTTTTTTTGTTAGAGAAACTATCATGCCCAAGTCTAGTTTTACCTGGCTGAGAAACACAGTTACGCCGGGTGAAAGTAATAGCTAACTATGAGTGAAACTATAGTTTCGCTCATAGTTTCACTAGGCAGCAAAACTCAAATAACTAACATACTTACAAAAGTAATCTAACATTTAACCTATTACAATTAAATATAAACAAAACCTAATCTATGGTGAGTCCAACCTATTCTTGATCCTCAATACTCCCCCTAGGTTGGATCTCACTGTCTTGATCATTCTTTATTTGGCGCTCCTGCTCTGGTATCTTTTTCAGCCTTTGATTTGCTTTTAGCTTCAGCTCCTATTGCAATCACTTCTTCACCATGTGCACTTGCTCTTTGAATCTGTCTAGTCAAATCCTTCACATCCATTCTCACCTCATCCGCCTCCCGAATCCTCTCAGCTAATTCTCACTTCAGCCCTGACCTCCCGAGCTCTTTTGGCAACCTCCATAAATAGGCTTGCCTTATTCCTCATCTCTGCCCCTACCCCAGCCTTTATATAGTTTTCACACAACACCACCAGATCTTCATCACAAAATGAAGATACTTACATAGGATCAAAAAGTTTCATTTCGGCTCCATCCTTTACCCGAATCACCGCCTCCCTAGTGTTCTTATCATAAAACCATTTTTCAAACTTCTCAAGCCGTTGGGGAAGGAGATCAGGTAGTCTTACTCTACTCATAACCTTTGGGGGCTTCAACCTTAGCACTATTCTCCCTTTTCCTGTCTCCTAGTCCTTGTACTTTTTGGACCTTCTTCTCTCTACCTTCATATATCCAAAGGACTCAAAATTGTCATTTTGTCCTTGTTTAATCTCCTCTTCCAGCATTTTGGCTCTCTCACTGAGATGAGAATCTATCAAGGGATCTCAACCAACCTCCTTAGATCCCATTTAGACAAGGTCTTAAATGGCTTCCTTTTATGTAGGTAAGAGATACTTCCCCCTTTCCTCTTTATCATAAACATTTTTAGGCCAGTGTTGTATTTCCAGCTGATTATTTTCTTGTCAGCCACTTTCTTGCTCGTCCCCTGTAAGTTCTAGAATAATGGGGTTATCTTTTTAGGCTCTTTCTGTCACACCTCAACCTTGACGGTAGAAACGTCGAGAAGTGAGGGTTAAGATTGTTCACAAACACATAACGTTATTAATAAACCCAAATATAATATTCATAAGTTTCAAATGTAACATTAAGTTGCTTGTACCTGCTGTTACCTATCGTAGGACCTCCGTCCCCGAAGCGAAGAAAGAGGAGCAGGAAACATAAGTCTCAAAGAAGAAATCAACAATGCACAAAATAATTCAAGTCCATCCATTTATTTAACTAGGTCCATTCCTAGGTGTGAATAAGATTCAAACATGGCTATCAAACTTGCGCGATTCCTGAAACATGTAAAAAATAAAAGGTCAACATAACGTTGGTGAGATTTCCATAGTTTTCATACATAAATATATAAAAGATGACAATTCATGTTATAAGTTAGTGAGCCAAGTAACTAGAGATGTATGACAGACACAAAATCAAACCTTGACAGTTTAGAAGTTTACACGTTTACAAGTTTATATGATTAGCTAAGTGTACTTGGTTTAACCAAGCAGACTTGTCAAGCCCATAGTTCTATGATGTCATCAGGCTAGCAATAGTTAATGTTTGCACATATAATAGTCAATACATAGTAATTACTAAAGTTCAACTAACCACAACAAGTAAGTGAAGTGCCTAAGGGTTTACAAGAATCAAACGTTTTAAAAATACAATGGTTATAAGGTAACGTGTTTCACCCCAAAGTGTAAAAATATGCAAAAGGGGTATGAAATACTCACTTGATCAATAAATATATAATTGATGATTAATAAGAAAATAATAAGCGTCGTTCCATCATAAACCGTCACAAGGCACTTAAATAACCATATTTACAAGGTTTTAACGTCTAAATAATAAATTCAACGAATTACTAGAAGACTAGGGTTTGGTGTTTAGAGGTTTTATTATTTCAATTAGACGAGATAAAATAATTGGTTAAGTTTGATTTAAAATTAAATATTCTATTTAAGCATTTTAGTGTAAAGGAAAATAACAAAAATCATTTTTAATAAAATCATAAGCTTGAATAAATCTTGATAATTTGTAAATTAATCCCCATTTTAACAATAACATAAATTTGATGGTAGTTGTTCTAATAATAACTTAGTAATTTAAACTATTATTTGAAATCAAATTCTTCATAGAAACATGCTAATTATAATATTAATTTGGAGTATATAGAAAAAATACAAATAATTTACAGAATTTGTGTAATTGTCTTACAAATTAATTAAATTTCATAAAATAATTTTTATAATTTTAAGAATTTTTTGAGTTTATTTTAAGGGCCAAAAAGCCTTAAAACAAAAATGTGAGGTTCCCCGGATTCGAATCGGGGACCTCAGGTTTATGAGGTGTGCACTTTACCAGTGATCCATGGGCAGTTGCTATGACCCGTTTTTAAAATCTTAAAACATAAACACATGAAGAACCCCCTAAATCTAAGAACCCTAAATTGTTCTTGGATCCAGGTGAACATCAATTCGATCATATTAGCCGAATTAACCATGGGGCTTTTGCTTTCCATGTCAAGACGAGTGTGTTGATGTGTTCACCTTACCCAATTATGAGCGAAATGATATGATTTATTTCGGTTTGTCTTCGGTTCTTTTGCAATGAACAAGGGGTTTGATTTCGAATTTGCGATGAATCTTTCAAGAATTGCGTGTACAAAGAGGTTAAAAGGATCAAAAAGGATGATTCCCCTCTATTATATAGCTCTGATTTGATATGACTAAGCCCAAACGGTTGCGGTTTGAACACGAATGAAATAGGTTCAATTCGAGGTTTAATTCATCGTTTCATTTTAAATTGGAATTATTGGTGAATTAGAAATGTTGAGACGAACGTTGAACTCATTTAATTGGGTTATTATCAAGGTTTAATGTTTGAACGGATCTTAGGATTCATCATGTTAAAGTGTGCTTAAAGCTCGAAACTGCTAAATCAATATTTCAGATTCATTGAGCTTGGATCTTAGGATTCATCATGTTCAGATCTAGAAATCAAAATTAAGATGGGTGGATGTGTGTGAATCAAAGAACAAAGAGATGGATAATAATAATGTTATGATTTCATTGATGTTGATAAACAAGTTACAATGAGAATCATAGATGGCTGGTGAAATCAAACCCACCCAAAGGAGAGGATTTCTCCTTGGGTGGTGATTCACACCATGAGAAACACACACAAAAAGCCACACATGCATAAATGCACTAGTGGGTCTATTTATACTAATATTACAACATGACCTAATTTTGACTTTCTAATTGTCTTGATGTGACTTTGTCATGTTGAATTGTCTTGTTTTGTTGTAATCAACTTGGTCTCTGAACTTGTACAATGAGATCTTCAGTTGGATGTAATTATGATTTGGTAAGATTTAGTTTATTCCATTGTTGAATCCCAACAATACTCCCCCTAAACTGATGCTTGCCAACCTTGAATTTGAAGATCTTCTCTGTCACATGTCTTCTTGATCCATTGATGTTCTGGCACAATTCATTGATGTCTCCCCCTCAGATTAAGCTCCTCCTAATATATTTATGACAAAGGTTAGAATCTCTTGAGAATACTTCTTGGTATTGGATATGGGTTGTATCACATTAGGATTATAGTTCATATCACAACTCAAGGATTAGTATGTATTAGGCATATGGTGAGGCTTTGAACTTCAATAATATGCATTAGGAACATGAATTAATGTTGAAAACACTTCCACTCTTTTGAAATAACTTGATAAATGACATTCTTCTGATAATGAGTACTCCCTTGATTAAAGTCGGGCTAACTATCCGCTTGGTAGCCAGACACGGGTGCAAAACATCATCAGAAAAAATGTGAGCCCAAGTACTTCAAAACGGCATCTCATAGTTGTACAAGTCCTTGGATGAATCTATGAAAAAGTGACAAAAGTTGATTTCTATACTCTTTTTTTTGCTTTCATGATCACAATGGACGTGCCTGTTGGTTGTAATCATCCATGTTCATGTTTTTCTATTCTTTTTGAAGTCCTGTTCATCAATTGTTCATAAGAATTTCTTGCAACACATCCGCATTTCTTTGCTGATCCGCATTTGTTTGCAAAGCATCCGCATTTGTTTGCAAGGCATCCGCATTTGATTTCAATGCATCCGCATTTGACTTCAATGCATCCGCATTTGTGCTTAAAGTACCTGCATTTGTTTATAAGTCAACCGCATTTCGTGTCAAGGCATCCGCATTTGGTGACAAGTCATCCGCATTTGTGACAAGTCATACGCATTTGTTGCCAAGTCATCCGCATTTGGTGACAACTCATCCGCATTTGTGACAAGACATCCGCATTTGGTAACAAGTCATCCGCATTTGTTACAAGTCATCCGCATTTGGTGACAAGTCATCCACAATTGTTACAAATCATCTGCATTGATGACAAGTCATCCGCATTTGTGACAAGTCATCTGCATTTGGTGACAAGTCATCTGCATTTGTGTATAACACATCCGCATTTGTGTATAACACATCCGCATTTGGTGAAGCTTCATCCGCATTTGTTTTTGTTCATCCGCATTTGTTTTCAGACTTGAACAAAAATGATTTCACACAGCAGTGTAGGTTGGAAATCAGCAGTAGCTACCATTTGTTCATCTTTTCTTTGTTTTTATTGATAATCATGTTCAATTGCATCGAATTTTGAAGGAATAATCCAGTGAATGGTTATATATCTTCAAATTGTACCATATTAGAACAGATCTAATGATTTCTCTTCTTGATTTTGAGATGCACAAATGTTTTTTTTATGTTAATATTGTTCAATTGAGTCGAATTTTGAAGGAATGATCATGAACATATTCACGATTCTTCAAATTGTACCATAGTTGAACAGATTTGTTGGTTTTTCTTCTGAATTTGGGTAAGAACATATGGGTTTTTGATGAACAGGGACTTGGTTCTTCATTTTTCTTCTTTTCTTCATTGTTCTTAACATCATTAAAGATGAGATCAGATCTGAAACCTAGATAAATCCAACAACCAACAGCTTTGATACCATTTTGCTAAATAAATATTTCAAATTCATTGAGCTTGGATCTTAGGAATCATCATGATCAGATCTAGAAATCAAAATTAAGATGGGTGGACGTGTGTGAATCAAAGAACAAAGAGATGGATAATAATAATGTTATGATCTCATTGATGTTGATAAACAAGTTACAATAAGAAACATAGATGGCTGGTGAAATCAAACCCACCCAAAGGAGAGGATTTCTCCTTGGGTGGTGATTCACACCATGAGAACACACACAAAAAGCCACACATGCATAAATGCACTCGTGGGTCTATTTATACTAATATTACAACATGACCTATTTTGACTTTCTAATTGTCTTGATGTGACTTTGTCATGTTGAATTGTCTTGTTTTATTGTAATCAACTTGGTCTCTGAACTTGTACAATGAGATCTTCAGTTGGATGTAATTATAATTTGGTAAGCTTCAGTTTATTCCATTGTTGAATCCCAACAGAAACGTAATCAGGAATTCATGTGGAACGATTTGGGTATTAAAATCGGGTGTTTTTCATGGATTTTGGGTCTCGCCGGAGCTCCGCCGGAGTTCTGCCGGAAAAATGGTGGTGAAGGGGGTATTTGGTTTGGGACTTTGAAAGTTTACACATATGGTCCCTTGGGTTTTTAATTTGTTATTTTATGCTCTAACTTTCATTTAAAGTTTCAAAATTAACAAACCGACCCCCTTAACTTTCTTAATTTAAGTTTTAATTATTATTTTTAATTTAATAACTCTTATAAATTGTTATTATTGATAACAATATTATTATTTTTGCTATTATCCTTAGTTATTACTATTATTGTTATCATTTTATTATTATTATTACTATTATCAATAAGATTATCATCAATATTATTATCATTGCTATTACTAGTTTTATTATTATTTTTATTAGTACTGTTATTATATTTATTACTTATATGTAATAAATAACATTAGTAACTTTCAAAGTAAAAAATTAAAGACAAATAAACATAAGTATCCCATGAGTTTCATACAAGGCAACAATGTTCCTTACAAGAATTAACTATGCTAACTTCTAGTTAACCAAAATTAGATGATGTTACAGTCTCCCCAACTTAAGAGAATTTGGTCCCGAAATTAAGAATGAACTAAGCGAACAAATGCGGGTATTTTGCCTTCTGTGGTCCTCACGCTCCCAAGTGAACTCAGCTCCACACTTATTTTCCCAACGAACCTTGACAATTGGAGTAGTTGTGGTTATAGTTTTTTTCATAATGTGATCCATAATTTCAATAGGTTTCTTAACAAAGTGCAATGACTCATCGATCTAGATGTCTTCCAGTGGAACATGCAGACTCTCGTCAGCCAAACACTTTCTCAAATTTGAAACATGGAACACAGGATGAACTCCACTAAGGTCGGAAGGTAGTTCCAGTCTCTAAGCCACTTTCCCAATCCTTTTCAGGATTTTGAAAGGTCCTACAAATCTTGGAGCTAGTTTACCCTTTTTTCCAAAGCAAACAACACCTTTCCATGGTGAAACCTTAAGAAGAGTTATGTCAATGCCACCGCACAGTTGAGAGGCGCAAACAACAATGAATTCTTGAATATTTAGGTTATGCTTATCCTCAGGTCAGTGCCACCGCACAGTAGAGAGGCACACAGCCTATCTTCTTGTTTGAGCAATTATATTCTTTTTGCACAGATCACACCAACAACATAGGTTATTAGCTTGAATGCTTTTTGCATTTTTCATGTGCTTTGTTCATTTTTATGGTCATCCGCACACATTTGTGGCGTTTATTTTGCTCGTCACCCCTTATTGTAACTGTGTTGATTGTGTTAACTAGGGATAAGATGATAACCCATAGCTTGTTGAACCACTTAGTTTGAGCTCGAAATCACCAATTAGGTCTAATCATCTATTGTGTTGAATCTACCGACACATCATGTAGTGGTCTAGCAACCTCTAGGTCTACTTTCTCCGTGTTACCTTAGTAGCAGCTAGTTTTACTATCATTTTTCCTTTTATATTGCTTAGATTTCTTAGACCTATACTTCGAATTTTGCATCTCCATCAATTACATTCTTTTAAAGTCCCTAACTCTTTGTTTCTGTGTACTATCATTTTCCATAAACACTGAATCAGTATCAAAGATACGATCTCATTTCTATTAGCTAGACTGTCTTCCTCCCTCGCTTTTTTTAAGTACTGAAATTAAAACAACTAATTTAATACTAATTTATCCTATTCTTCCCTTAAAATTCTAAAACCAAAAATGTTTTTTGCGTTTAGAATTTTAATAGGCGAAGAAATAAATTAAAAATAAAAGAAAATAAAATAAAAATAAGTGTACTCGTTGGACAATGTACTGTCATCGTGTTGGATCACTTCATTTTTCTTTTTAACGTCGTTCACCTCTAACAGATATAAAAATCTTGGTTTATCAAAAGAGTTTGGGTAGAGGTCAGCACGTTCAAAGTTCGTTTTAGTTTTAACAACATCGATTAATTCTTTTCAAAACAATCACATATAAAGTGATATTTAATTCTGATGTGTTTGGTCTTACGATGTTGGACCAGATTTTTAGTTACGGCTATAGCAGCAGAATTATCAACAAATATAGGAGTGTTAGAGAATTTCAAATCGTAGTCCCGCATTTGCTGTTGAATCTAGATGATTTGTGAACAACAGCTTGCAGCAGCAACGTATTGAGCTTCACAAGTTGACAGAGCAACTGATGTTTGCTTCTTACACTGCCACATGACTAATCTTCTCCCAAAGAATTGACATCCTGCTAAAGTTGATTTATAATTCATTTTGCAGCCGCCATAATCCGAGTCACTGTACGCCGTAAGCTCAAAGTCATCGTCATAAGGATACCACAACCCAAGTGTTAGGTGTACCCTTCAGATAAAGAAATATCCTTTTGATTCCTATGAGATGGTTGACTTTCGGTTTCGCCTGATATCTGGAGCAGAGACACGTCATGTACATGATATTAGGTCTTGAGGCAGTGAGGTACATGTGGGATCCGATCATTCCTCGGTACATGGTGGCATCCACTAGATCACCATATTCATCAGGTGCTACGTCGTGGTTTGTAGCAAGTGGAGTCCCAGCTGCCGAAGCATTCTCCATATCGAACTGACTTAGGATATCACCTACATACTTGGTCTGATGTAGAAATATGCCCTTTGGTGTCTGATCCACCTGTGACCCAAGAAAGAACTTCATCTCTCCCATGGCACTCATCTCAAATTCAGCTTTCATTACTACTTCAAATTCTTTATATAGTTCTTCGTTCTTGGAACCGAATATTATGTCATCAACATAAATTTGAACAAGCAGTAAGTCACCATCCTTTTCTTTGATGAACAGTGTACAATCAATCACTCCTCTGTGAAATCCGTGTTTCACAAGATGATTCGAGAGCTTTTCATACCATACTCTTGGCGCTTGATGGAGCCTGTACAGAGCCTTATCTAGTTTGTAAACTCTGTCCCGATGATACGGATCCTCAAATCCTTTGGGTTGACTGACATACACTATCTCCCGGATTTTACCATGAAGAAATGCACTCTTTACATCCAGTTGAAAAACTTTAATCTTCATGTAAGATGCATAGGCTAGGAAGTTACGGATTGCTTCCATTCTTGCCACACGTGCAAAGACTTCATTGTAATCAATCCCCTCAACTTGTCGAAATCCTTGAACTACAAGTCAAGCCTTGTTTCTGATTATGACCCCTGGTTAGCTTTCTTGCATTTCAAGACCCATTTGGTGTCAATGACTTTAGCACCTTTAGGTCTATTCACCAGTGTCCATACACCTAGCTTTTTGAATTGAAGAAGTTCTTCTTGCATGGCACTCACCCATGCCTCATCGTTTAGGGCTTACATCCCTAATAGCATTGTCCAGAGGATGGTAAACATTTAAGTGTGATCCAGGAGTGGTGGGAACAACTACCTTATTATCAAGATTATGAACAGCTGGTTCGGTATCTAAGGCAGTGGGGGTGTGAGGTTCCAAAGTGTCAGAGGCATCAACATCTGATGCTTGTGTTCTTGTAGTAGTAGGAACCTGTTCCTCCTGATCCTCCTGATCGTTCTCCAAGTCTTCATCATCAGAGGAAGAGTCACTTACTTCTAGTGCTCCCCCTAAATGACTAGAAGATTCACCTAGTGAACCTAATGTTGTTGAGTCTTGTGATGGTGTGTTTAAGACATCATATATTATTTTGGTTGTCAACTAATCTTCAGGAGGGGAAAGAAGGATGTTGAAGGACTTAAAGAATCCATCATAATGAAGAAGTATGCGGGTCCTTTGCCCGCCAAGGGGGTGGTGTATCTCTGAATGTCGACGTTACACCACACTTCTACTTGACCCGTTGAGTTGTTGTAAACTCTCTTATTTGGTATGTTGTATCCTAGAAAGATTCCTTCTTCAGCCTTCTCACTGAACTTCCCTGACCGAGTTTTCTTCAGAAGAGTACATGGTACTCCAAACGGTTTGAGATACTCTAGATTAGGTTTACGCCGTTGTAGTAACTCATAACACGTTTTACCATGACGCTTTGTTAGGAGGACCGTGTACTGAAGTGAGTACTAACTGATCTACGTGTATACCAAATCAAATAGTACGAAATCCTATTTGATTGGTGATCCAATCAGTGACAACGTTAACTCGATCGATATAAGATTAATCTAAACGTTAAGAACGAATAGGAATCGATCAAGAACGATCTATGAACTTGGACTGGCTTTCTTGGGCATTCTGGACGGCTAGGGTACGTGTATGAGTCAAATTCTTCAAAGTGTTACATTTTTCCATGAATTAAGTGGTATTTATAGGTTAGGGTTACTCATTCGTGCGACTGAACCATTAGCATGGTTCAGTCGTGTGACTGGGTCATGTGGTTGATCCATTCACACGATTGAGTGTTCAGTCATGCGACTGAGTCAATCTCATTTCACACTTGTGCAACTGATCGAGTCTCCTGGTTCAGTCATGCGATTGGTTTATTAGCATGAAGTTGTTCATGCTTATGGTCCATTAGCATGGGCCATTCGCATAAGAACTTCATATGACTAAGTTTGAATATGTTTCACAATCATTATTTGACTTAGATCTATTCAAACAACCACAAACCTATATAGTTAGTTCAATAAGCGTTAATACACTATAATCAATGAAATATTAAACATTATAAGCATAAACCACACATTGTACTTCATTTAAACCATCCAGTTACATATATGTAAGACATGAAAGACTTTTTACATTAAGCTCATAAACTAGGTACATATGTATCTACAAACTCCCCTTGGACCTAGTTTAATCTATTGTCAACATTCTTCATCAACTTTTCATATTTCTTGTACTTCTCCTCTCTTGTGACTCCTCTATGTATTTCAAAAGCAAAGCAGAGCCATATCATATTCTGGAATTGGAGAGCTTGTACAATATCCTGTGCGTCATAGAACAATGGCCACTTGTATAAGGTGTAAACATCATCAGCCGACAAGTTAGTCAGCCACATCGGGTCAAACACCCTGATAGTTTCCATATTTCCATTTATGTTCAGAACTATGACCGCCTCACTCGTTCGCTAGTCATAGTCCCACCACTTAAAGTGTGGAGTGAAGTCTTGAGGCATTTCCCTTAGAGGGATTCTCGACATTGTGCGCGGAGGACTCCACTTCAGCATAATCTTTGGCTTCCGAGTAATTGTATCAACTTCAGATCTTCTGATATTCCTCGTTGGTTGTTGAGGTTTGAAGTTGACCCACCTGGTGTGGTACTCTCTCTTCAAAGCAGCTTCAAACCAACCTGACATCTTTCGAGGATCAACATATAACAACTTCAACTTGGCCGGCTGGTTAAGCTTAAAACCAGGTAGAGTCTTCAGATCGTGTGGGAATATGAAGTACTCTATGCCATTTTCTCTCTTCACGGCATATACATTTAGATCCTCAAAATAAGCCCATGTGATGATCTTTCCTGACACCTTTAAGTGTTTCTTGACTTTGTACAACTTGGTGTAGACATTTGGCTTTTATGCAGTGCGCATGGCTCGAATCTCAGCAATACATGCCGCCCATTCAGCCTTTTTGATGTTGACATATGCGTCTGAGGCTTGGGCTTGATCTTTCTTCTTTTCTGACTCCTGCTCCATCTTATCCAGTGTTTCAAAAGTTTCACTGACAAGGGAGTCACCCAGATTAGGGACTACATTTCCCTCATTGTCAGCATACTCTGGATAATGTTGTGTAGTGACGTCTCAATCTCAATTTCATCCACATCGTTAAGCTCATCGTCACTATCCATGTCCGCAGTAGGAGCATCCTTCACAATCTCATCGGGATTCAGTCAGAACATCTCAGCCAGTTGCTCATTAGTAACGTCGTGAATTATTTCTCCTTCTTTAGGAGTGTAACTCACAGACCTCCTGTCGATCCCTTGCAGATCAAGTATCATTGTGAGTTGTGACTTGATCTGCTGAAGGGGAGTAACATCATATTCATCTTGAAGAGATGTGTAATCTGCTTGATTTAAACATATAAACACATCATGCATCATTAAATAATCAAGACATTAAACATTAAATATATACATTAACATTCAAACACATAAGTTTAATACAATATTCAAATTACACATGATTTAAATTACACAAAACTCTATGTATTACTTTTGTCTTGGATCATGTGCTCTTCTACTATCGGGGCTGATGTCGAGGCACCTGGATCTTGAGTCTTTTTGGTCCGCCTCTGATTAGCTTCCTATGCATCCGAAGTAGATGACTCTCCTCCTCCTTTAGAGTCTCCTCCATCCTCATTATCACCTTCAACATCACCATCATCATCATCATCATCACTATCATCATCATCACTCTCATCATCATCATCACTGTCTCCCTCTCTAATCTTTAGAGGCTCATCCTTTGTGCTCTTAAGTTTGAGCAGGATAGTCCTCTTAGCATCCTCCAACTCCTTAATCTTCTTAGTAGATAAGACGTTTGCTCCTTGAGTTGGGAAATCTCTAGACTTTGAGTAGCCATTTGTTGAGCTTGCTTCTCAATCTGTTGTGCCTGCTGAGATATCTATTGTGACTGTGCAACACTAAGCTCCACTAACTGTCGGAGCTAAGCAGTCTTCTCGTCATCGGCTGCTAACAGCTTCAGCACCATACGGTTTAGTGCTGATAGCTGTTCCTCTACCCTACTGGGAGGTAGAGATGATCCTGATAGAAAGGATGGATGATATGATGGTCCTGCTTGGTGGCTAGAGGTGGTGGCGGTGGCAGTGGTGTATATGGGAGGTGGTATGTGTGTAGGTGGTGATGGGTAAGTTGAAGTGGTGGTGGATGTGATGTGGGGATGTGGTGGAGTGGCTGAGGTAGTGGTGGTGTGTGTGGTGGTAGTAGTGGTGACAGGTGGAATGGTGGAAGTGGTGATAGGGGGAGAGGTAGATGTAGTGGGTGGTGTGGTAGAGGTGGTGGCTGTGGTGATGGTGTTGATAAAAGTCATCCTTCTCTTCTTCGACTTCATCCCATGGGGCTGAGCCATCCTTTTCCTCCTCTTGCCTCTGGAGGTGGATGCTCCCCCTAGGATGTTGCTCGGCTGACCTGGTGAGTAGCTGGAGTCAGCTGCAGTATCCCCAGACGTGCTAGGGCGTCCTCTAACCTCCCGAATGCCTCGGTCAGTGGCAACCACCCTGCTGCCCACTATCCTGGTAAGGGGCTCCTCATCACTCTCTTCCTCCTCATCGGGAGAACAAAAATCCTCGTGAAATCTGGCGGTGGTGGCATCTGTATGAGTGAGTGGTGGAGGTGTAGTATGTGTAGTGCTGGCCCTAGAAACAGCAGGCCAGAATATCCACCAGTGTCTCCGTCATCATCATCGGAGTCATCAGATGGAAGAGGAATCTGCTCAACATCTTAATTACTCTCCTCGTGGCGCCACTTACGCCTTCCCGACGCCACGTACTCCTCCTGGGCCAGATGGCCGATTAGTCTCTTTACAGGGGGTTTGACCTGTTTTCCCCTGTAGACCTTCATACGGCCCAGTGTCGTGTCATCCATCACCTCAAGTGACACCACATCATGGCTTTCCTTAGGCAGAGAGGGAAGCTTCTCGTCAATGATCATCTGAAGAAACCTCGGGTACATGCAAAATCCCTCTTTGCCCTTAGCCTCAAGATTCTCAATCAAGTATGAGAATATCATGCTGGAGAAGCTGAAGGGGTGGTTCACACTAGTGCCACGTAGGCATTCTGAATCTGGTCTGATATGCCATCAAAGCCACCCCTCTTGAAGCTATGCACTTAAGTATCACATGTGCTAAGTACTTGTACTGGGGACACAGGTTGCTTTTGTTGAGCACACTTGCATTTATGTCCCTAGAGTACTTAATCATAAGGAAATACCCTCTCACTGTCAGAGGGTGTAGTCTGGTCGGGTGATCTGCATCGTCACCCAGATCTAGTACTCGTCGAATATCTTCAGCAGTCACCTCGATATCCTGCCCTAAAATAGTACTTCGGATGTCGTAGGGCTCATGAGATCGATCAACCAATGCACCCCCCAGAAGGCCTGCTGTATAGACCTGTAGGGGGTGCACGGTGTAAATATGGATCTGTGTATCTGTAACGTCTTCAAAAAAGCTATGATGCCAGCAAACTCGGCAGTGTTCCAAGTTGTGGCATCCAGACGAGCACAAATATTATGTTTGGTGTTTACGGTCCACCTATCAACCATCAATCTGTAGCACAAGGAACATACAAGTTAGTTCATCAAACAACAAAAACCATTGATTATTAACCTGTTTGAGATCAGTCTGGTTCAATCGTGCGATTGAACCATACGACTGGGTTCAGTCGTTTGACCTAACATGCGACTGGATATAATCGGGTGACTATCATGCGATTGAGTTCAATCGGGTGACTGATCCTGCGATTGGTTCAGTCGGCCGACTGAGCTCATTTGTATCATTCATTCGGCCGACTGAGTCATTCGTCCAGCTCATCGGGCGATTGTAGTTCATCCGGGTGTCCAGTCGCATGACCCACTGTTTGTTCGATTGAAATTCGAATTTTGACCAAATCTAAATATTAGACATCGTGGTTTGGTTCAATAGACTCGCAATAACCCTACTAAGTATCTTATAACCTTGATTTCAACATTTTACTTAGTTTTATTAGGTTATTTGTCCAACTTAAGTCTCGGTTCTTGTTAGGACCGAATATCGTAATTTTGGAATCAAATCGACTGAAATTTGGTTAGATAGCACCGCATTGTACCTGTGTAAACACCAGAGGTCGTCAGAATATCAAAATATGAAGTCAAATTAGGTCAGAGGAAATTTTGGCAGTGTAACGGTATGTTGTGCGAGTTTAGGGTGAATGAGGGGTGTTGAATTTATGCGATCGACTATGGCCCTATTTATACTGAATCTGGTTTCAATCGGGCAACTTGACCCATTCTCTCTTTTCATTCGGGCGATTGGATCTTAGTCGTGTGATTGGTTCAGTCGATCACATTCAGTCGGGCGACTAGGTTTTAGTCGGGCGACTAACTCATTCGGTCAACTCCATTCGGGCGAATGGCTAAATCTTGTAAGCCATGCGTGTGAATGGTTCATACTCATGCTCCATTCGGTTGTCTAGTGAATAAGTATGGTCCAATCAGTCAACTGGTCCATACTCATGGTCTAGTCATGCGAATGGATCATACTTATGGTATTGACTTTATGACCATTTAACATTTAACCCCATTTAACAGTTGATTGAACATTACAAGCATTTGATCATCTCAGACATGATCATTTTAACTTTGAAAACTTTTGATCACCTCAGTCGTGATCCTTTTAAACAAAACACATTTCGTCACCTCAGACGTGACCCATTTAACATTGAAATCATGTCTGGTCACCTCAAACGTGACCCTTTTAGGTAATATAATCCCATACTGAATTCCACGATATAGTCTGACTTATAACTCTAAATTGACTAAATGTTTAAACCAAAACAGAGGAACTAACATTAAAAGACAAAACTAAAGATGTTTTTTGATTTTGTGTGAGGTGGAAATCCTAAGATTGAAATCTAACAGATTTACTACTTGAACAGGCAGCTTCAAGTTATTTTGACCATAAGAGGAATGATTCATTATGGAATCATACAGGTAATCAAATCATTCAGGACGTGTTACCAAAATCATTTGATGCTAGATTCTTGTTTTCGTCAAGGGTCATTAGCAAATTAAGGAAATCATACTAGTACTATTAGGCGCACACATTGATTTGGACTTTCAAGAATTGCAGCCATGATGATTATCAGTATACTAGTCCTCTTAAATCCATACACAGACTTTTGACACAGATTGGTGAATGTTTAAGGTTTAATTATTTCAACAAGCATTTGTGGATCCCACGCTTATATGGTAATCAACATTCTTTAGGAGATTTTTGAGTGGTCTACGGTATTTTGACAAGAAGACACTATTCTTTGAGCTTTCAAAGAGAAGCCAAGCCTCAGGTCAGTGCCACCGCACAGCAGAGAAGCGGCAAACAACAATGAATTCTAGAATATATAGGTTATGCTTATCCTCAGGTCAGTGCCACCGCATAGCAGAGAGGCACATAACCTATCTTCTTGTTTGAGCAATTTATTTTTGTTGCACAGATCGCAACAACCACATTGGTTATAAGTTTGATTGCTTTTTGCATTTTTATCATGTGCTTTGCTCATATTTTGGTCATCCGCACACATTTGTGGCGTTTAGTTTGCTCGTCACCCCTTATTGGAACTCTGTTGATTGTGTTAACCAGGGATAAGATGATGACCCACAGCTTGTTGAACAACTTAGTTTGATCTTGAGATCACCAAGGAGGTCTACTTATCTATCGTGTTGAATCTACCGACAAATCATTTAATTGTCTAGCAACCTTTAGGTCTACTTTCTCCGTGTTACCTTAATAGTAGCTAGTTTTACTATCATTTTTCCTTTTATTTTTGCTTAGAATTCTCAGACTTATACTTTGATTCTCGCATCTAATTCAATTTAAATCTTTTAAAGTCCCAAATGCTTTGTTCCTGTGTACTATCATTTTCCGTAGTCGTTGAATCGATATCTAGATACGATCTCATTTCTATCAGCTTGTCTGTCCTCCTTCCTTGTTTTTTTAATACTTGCTTAACCTATTCTCCCCCTAAAATTCTAAAATCATAAACGATTTGCGTTTTTAGGATTTTAATAGGCGAAGATTTGAAATCAGTAAAATAAATTAAATAAAATAACCTAGAATAAAAGAAAATGGACTTGACGCATCGGACTAGACCTGTTCATCGTCTGGAATTACATCACTTTTCTTTTTAACACCGTTGACCTCTAACAAATATAGAAAACGTGGTTTATCAAAGGCTTTTGTATAGAGGTCAGCGCGTTGAAAATCCATATTTATTTTAACAACATCGATTAGGTTCTTTTCAAAGCAATCACGTATAAAGTGATATTTAATGCCAATGTGTTTGGTCTTAGGATGTTGGACAAGATTTTTAGTAACAGTTATTGCAGCAGAATTATGAACAAATATAGGGGTGTTAGAAAATTTCAAACCGTAGTCCCGCATCTGCTGTTGAATCCAGATGATTTGAGAACAGCAGCTTGCTGCAGCAACATATTCAGCTTCACAAGTTGACAATGCAACTGATGTCTGCTTCTTACACTGCCACGTGACTAATCTTCTCCTAAAGAATTGACAACCTGCTAAGGTGGATTTGTAGTTCATCTTGCAACCACCATAATCCGAATCACTATACGCGGTTAGCTCGAAGTCATCATCATGAGGATACCACAACCCATGTGTTGGTATACCCTTCGGATAACGGAATATCCTTTTGACCCCAATAAGATGGTTAACTTTTAGTTTTACCTAAAATCTTGGACAAAGACATGTTGCATAGATAATATCAGGTCATGAGGTAGTGAGGTACATGAGGGATCCAATCATTCCTCGGTACATGGTGGCATCAACCAGATCACCATTCTCGTCGGGTGCTACATCATGATTTGTAGCAAGTGGAGTCCCAGCTACGGAAGCATTCTCCAGTCAAACCGACAGAGAATATCCCCTACATACTTTGTCTGATGTAGAAATATCCCCTTTGGTGTTTGATCCACCTGTAACCCGAGAAAGAACTTCATCTCTCCCATGGCACTCATTTCAAATTCTGCCTTCATTACTGCTTCAAATTCTTTACATAATTCTTCATTGTTGGAATCGAGGATTATGTCATCAATATAAATCTAAACCAGTAGCAGATCACCATCTTTCTCTTTGATGAACAGTGTACAGTCAATTACACCTCTGCGAAATCCGTGTTTCACAAAATGAGTTGAGAGTTTTTCATACCATGCTTTCGAGGCTTGGTAAAGCCCATAGAAAGCCTTATCCAGCTTGTAAACTCTGTCCCGATGATATGGATCCTCAAATCCTTCGGGTTGACTGACATACACTGTTTCCAGGATTTACCCTGAAGAAATGCACTCTTTACATCCAATTGATAGAGTTTAATCTGCATGTAAGAGGCATAGGCTAGGAAGATACGGATGGCTTCCATTCTCGCCACAAGTGCAAATACTTCATTGTAATCAATTCCCTCGACTTGTCAAAATCCTTGAACTACAAGTCGAGCCTTGTTCCTGATGATGACACCTTGGTCATCTTTTTTACATTTCAAGACCCACTTAGTGCCAATGACCTTAGCACCTTTAGGTCTATCTACTAGTGTCCATACACCTAACTTCTTGAATTGAAGAAGTTCTTCTGCATGGCACTCACCCATGCCTCATCATTTAGGGCTTCACTGATGTATTTTGGCTCGATCTAAGACACAAAACATCGGTATGCACAATCATGAAGATACCATTTTTCCATTATTCAGGCATAATCAGCTGAATACAGCTGATTTCTTGTCTGTACTCCTGATCTGACATCCCTAATGACATTGTCGAGAGGATGATAGACATTTAAACATGATCCAGAGTGGTGGGAACAACTACATCAGAATCAAGATTATGAACGTTTGGTTCAGTATCTGAGGCAGTAGGAGTGTGAGGTTCCAAAGACTCAGAGGCATCAATGTCAGATGCTTGTGGACTTGTAGTAGTAGGAACCTGTTGCTCCTGAGTGTCCTGATCATTCTCCACGGCTTCATCATCAAAGGAAGAGTCACTTACCTCGAGTGCTCCCCCTGAGTTGGTTGGTGATTCACCTTGTGAGCCAGATGATGTAGATTCATGTGATGGTGTGTTTAGATCCAAGACATAAAGGTCATTATATCTTGAGGCTGACATTAATACTTGTTCCTCTGGAATCGCATAGTCCATTCTCAGGACATAGCACTTCTTATTTTTGAAAACTACCTTAAATCCTTTGTCACATATTTGGGAAACAGAAAGTAGATTATTCTGAAGTTGTTGAACGTAGTTTACCTTGTCAAACTTAACTTTCTGGTTCCCTACTTCCCTTTGAGCTGTGATGTACCCTCCTTTGTTTCCAGCAAAAGAAACATGACGTCCTTTGATTTGTTTGACGTTTGATAGGAGTGCCTGGTTTCTAGTCATGTGCCTTGATGCTCAGCTATCTATAATCCAAGTGTTTGTTTCAGCACTATAGCGAACACCCTGCACATTCAATTGAAAACATTAGTTAAGGTGAGGGAGTCGAGCCTTAACCGGCTTGGGTGTCCCAGAGGCATCACAAATCATAAATTCTACCCATTGTCCACTAGAGGGTGAGGGAGGATCATTTGTCTTATTGTTCTCGTTTCTAGACATAGACTTTTCTTTCCTTAATCCAGCTTTGTGTAAGGCCTGTTTGTGATAAACAGACGACTGGCTGATAGGTTGAACTTTAGGTTCACTGACTCTTTTTGGTGGAGTCATGGAGCTTCTTTTGGAAGAGCTTGCTTTAGTGTCATAAAGTTCAATATTTTTCTTTGGAGTCTGATAATAAGGGCAATAAGACGCTATATGCCCATACTTTCCACAGTTGTAGCATGATCTGCTTTCAACTTGACGATTTACCTGTTTTTGTGGAGAGGTATGTGACACACGAGTGACTTTATTCTGTTTGGGTTTTGACACTTCTTGTTTAGCTGTTTCATCTTGCTTAACAAAATTAATTGTTTGGACATTGTTAACATCTTTTCTTCCTTGTGTATTTGGACTTAGACATGTAGCACGTGATAGGTTAATTTTTTTTTGGTATTTCTTGGTTCAGAATTAGACATTATTGAACCTGTCTTTATTTTAACCTTTTCAAATTGTTCGTCCAGATTAACACAAGGCATTTTACCTTTTGATTTTGAAGTTGCATCCTTTTGTTTAGTGATAGATTCATTTGGTTTACATATGGAATCTGGATCACTTACAAAAGAAGTGGACACCACATGATCCTTGATTGGTTATTATTTATTGGTTTACTTTTTGCATTCATCAAGGTCTCATGTGGTGGTGGTGCCACTTTATATCCCAAACCCTCCCCATTGTTGCGCTCTCTCACTAAGTGTTAGACAATGTGAGAAGAACTTGTCCAACTATGCAGTTTTTGTTTTAATGAATTTACTTCTACTTCCAAAACTGCCTTTTGTTTCTTAGTGTCTGCTAGGGAGTTTAGATAGAACTTAATGTCATTTGCTTGGTTAAAGGCTACAACTTCAGTTTCCCTATGTGTTTATTCAAGAGTTCTATCTTTTCTTTATAGTTGTGCTCATTTTGTTTTTAAGACTCTATTGGCTTCAGTGTATAGTTGTAAGTCCTTTACTAAGTTATCATTATGGTCTAATAACCTAGAAAATTCCATATCAATGCTTTCCCTAAATTATTACAATCAGAACAAGCATGATTATTGAAAAGTTGAGTAGTGATACTTACCTGAGAGGGTGAGGTTGAATTAGCCATTAAAGCAATGTCTGACTTCTCTGGTTCTGGTGATTCTAGACTTGTTGGACTTGTCCCTTCTTCACGCAGGTGATCAACTACTGTTGCAGATTCTTCAACATTTGACATCGCGAGCTCCACTGCGATATCACCTTCACTTGCTGAGTCGTCATCTAGATCCTCGACACTAGCAATGTTGGATTCTCCCGAGACACAAACCGGAAGATCCAATCTTGTCCTTCGTCATCATGATCTGTTAAGGCTTTAGGATCCTTGCTCGACGAAGTAGGACTGCTTGCGGGTTTATCCTGATGAGTGAAAGATGAGAATGGATTTCCATTTCCCGTCTTTTTGGGCTTCACACATTCACGTTTGAAGTGCCCCTTTTCCCCACAGTTGAAAGGTAACTTTTGTCTTGTCAAAGCCAAAGGTTGTGTCCTTAGTGGCAATCAGATTCTGTCCGGTCTTCTTGACAAACTTCTTTGCTCTCCGAACAGCACTTGCCAAGGCCCACATGATGTCCATTCTTTCTAACTCTGTCTCGTCTACCTGCTCATAGTCCTTGTCTGCTAGATGGCAGTTCCCAATTTTCCTAGCAACTAGCCCGTCATAGGAGCGGACAACAGCTGCTAAGAGATCCATGTGCTCTTTTGTTACCTCTACTCTTACATTCCCGAGATTCTCGGTCTTCAGTTTTGTAGCATTTGCTTTAGGTGCTATGTATTGGGTAACAGACAACCCTGACATGTTAGATCCTGAAGTATTAGCTTGGGTTGGACCAGCTGAGCTCGACATAAACGCCATTCGAAGTGGTGCTCTAGACGTTTTGGCTTGTGGGGTTGAGTTGTACAGTGCCAGATTCTGATCATATGAAGACTTTTGGGCCATGTACTTCATCCTCAACTCTTGCTCCCACAGTTTCAGAATGAAGTCTTTGATGTCTAACTTCGCTAGCATATCATTCTGTCTGAGGTTGGAAACAAATGAACTCCACTTCTAGGGCAACCCATCTGCAAAGTTTGAAACTTCATCTTCTATAGACATAGTAACTCCATGAGTGTGCAGCTCACTCATCAGATGGTAGAAATAATCAATGACATCGTCCAAGCTCTCCTTTCCCATTAACGAGAAGTTGTCAAACTCCTTCTTCAATGCTTTAGCCTTCAGAGCTTTCAATGATGCATTTCCCTCATACCTCTTTTCCAATGCATCCCATAGCTTTTTAGCTTGCTTGTTCTTTGAAAATTAATGGAAGATGTCCTTAGGAATTGACTGAGTCAGCAATGCATATACTTTCTTCTCTATATTGTATTTTACCTTTTGTCCTTCAGTCATACCGCTTAAGGTGAGTTTAACTCCATCTGCACCTACAGGCATGCTATATCCTGTCTCTATCGACTCCCGTAGATTGGGATCTACTCCATTTAAGTAAATCTCAAACCTTTGCTTCCATTGTGGATAATCATCTAACGTTATTAGCTTAGGGGGTTTGTTATGATTTCCCACTTCATTTTCTAGAAGCAATAAATTTTGAATCCTAGAATCCTTTCCTGCGGTGAACGCTGAATATTGATCCTCCATTACTATCAACTTTAAACTTTAGAACAAAATATTTAACTTGTCCGAATGAAGGTATGCGATTGAACACTTCGTGTGATTAAACAATGCGGTTGACTCAGGCGTGCGAATGAGCAAATGCGGATGGCTCAATCGTGCGAATGGACAGGTGTAGATGAACAATGCAAATGGGCAATTCAGTTGTACAAATGGATGTACGAATGAGTACAATCATGCGTATGAGGGATGTGTATAAATTCAGTCGTGCGATTGAGTCAATCGTGCGATTGAAGCTGCTGAAACTTGAGAATTCAAAAGTTTAAGGTATTTTGACGCAAAAACACGAATTTCTCAAGAACCCCAATTTCCGTATGACGGAAAAACGTTAACTTTACGATCTAGATACGTCCCAAACAACTTTTGACACAAAAAAGATTGCGTTTTTGCATGAAAAACACAATTATTATATCAAATTGATTGAATCACACGTAAATCGGGAGCCTTAGCTTTGATACCACTTGTTAGGAGGACCGTGTACTGGACGGAGTACTAACTGATCTACGTGTATACCAAATCAAATAGTGCGGAATCCTATTTGATTGGCGATCAAATCAGTGAGAACGTTAACTTGATCGATATAAGATTAATCTAAACGTTAAGAATGAATAGGAATCGATCAAGAATGATCTATGAACTTGGACTGGCTTTCTTGGGCGTTCTGGACGGCTAGGGTACGTGTATGAGTCAATTCTTAAAAGTGTTACGTTTTCCATGAATTAAGTGGTATTTATAGGTTAGGGTTACTCATTTGTGCGACTGAACCATTAGCATGGTTCAGTCGTGCGACTGAGTCATACGGTTGATCCATTCACACGACTGAGTGTTCAGTCGTGCGACTGAGTCAATCTCATGTCACACTTGTGGGACTGATCCAGTCTCCTGGTTCAGTCGTGCGACTGGTTCATTAGGATGAAGTTGTTCATGCGTATGGTCCATTAGCATGGGCCATTCGCATGAGAACTTCATATGACTAAGTTTGAATATGTTTCACAATCATTATTTGACTTAGATCTATTCAAACAACCACAAACCTATATAGTTAGTTCAATAAGCGTTAATACACTATAATCAATGAAATATTAAACATTATAACCATAAACCACACATTGTATTTCATTTAAACCATCCAGTTACATATATGTAAGACATGAAAGACTTTTTACATTAAGCTTATAAACTAGGTACATATGTATCTACACGCTTGACCACCAGAACTCGATTTAGGGTGTAACATGCATTGGCAACTACCTCATTCCAGAATTGAATGGGCAGTTTTGAGTCTCCTAGCATCGTCCAGGTTGTCTCTATCAGGCTATGATTCTTTCTTTCAGCAACTCTGTTCATTTGAGGAGTGTAGGCAGATGTGAACCGGTGCACAATTCCTTTTTCTTTGAAGAATGCCTCCATCCATTGGTTCTTGAACTCGGTACCATTGTCTGAGCGAACTTGTCATACCTTCAGCTTGTAGAGTGACTCCAGTGTAGTTACCAGCTCTTTGAATGAGTCAAATGTCTCTGATTTGGATTTCAGAAACATCACCCAAGAGAATCTTGAGTAATCATCCGTAACTACATAGCAGTACAAGTCGCCAGCAATGCTCCTCGTACTGATTAGACCAAACAGATCTATGTGTAGAAGCTCAAGAGGCAACTCAATAGAGTTAACTTTCTTAGCCTTATGACCTTCTTGGTCTATTTTCCTTTCTTACAAGCAACACATAAATCCGGTAGTTGGAAGTTCTTAACGTTTACACCACGCACTAGATCATTCTGTACTTGATGATCAGTTGTGGAGGCCTTTGATAGATCCATGACATATAAATCATTATATCTTGAAGCCAACATTAAGACTTGGTCCTCCAGGATTACATAATCCTTCTTCAACACATAACACTTGTTGTCAAAGACTACCTTAAAGCCTTTGTCACAGATTTGGGATACAGAAAGTAAGTTATTTTGAAGTTGTTGAACATAGTTTACCTTATCAAACTTGAAGGACTATAGCGGACACCCTGCACACTTGAAGGAAATGTGATGTAGCCGCTTTATTTCCAGCAAACGAAACGTGTCATCCTTTAATTTGTTTGATTTTTGAAAGGAGAGACAAGTTCCCAGTCATGTGCCTTGATGCGCCGCTATCAACAATCCAGGTATTTGTAGAAGCACTATAGCGGACACCCTGCACACTTGAAGGAAATGATTAGTTTAGGTTAGGGACCCAACCCTTAACTGGCTTGGGTGACCCAGAGGCATCACACATCATAAATTCTACCCACTGTCCATTAGAAGGTGAGGGCAGGTCTGTTTTCTTCTTGCTCTCATTATCAGACACTGAACTTAATTTTTCCTTCCAGAAGCCAGTTTTGTGTAAGGCCTGTTTGTGATAAACAGACGACTGGCTTACAATTTGAACTTTATATTCACTAATCCTTTTTGGTGGAGTAATAGAGCTCCGTTTCAAAGAAATTGATTTAGTGTCATGAAGTTCAACTTTCTTACTTGGTGTCTGATAGTAAGGACAATGAGAAGCGATGTGTCCATACTTTCCACAGTTGTAGCATGATCTACTTTCAACATGTTGGTGGAATGGTTTCTGTGGGGAAGTATGTGACACATGTGTAACTTTAGGTTGTTTAGGTTTTGACACTTCTTGTTTAGATTTTTTAGCTTCTTTAACAAAATTCATTGTTTGACCTTTTGACATTTCTGTGGGGAAGTGTTTGAACGTGAGATGTTTAATATTTCATTGTTTATTCTGTGATAAAGCATATTGAAGTAACTATATAGGTTTGTGGTTGTTTACATAATTCTTAGTCAATAATTATTGAGAAACATGTTCAAACTTAATCGTGTGAAGTTCTCATGCGAATAGACCATGCTAATGGACCATACACATGAATACTTCATGCTAATGGACCAGTCGCACGACTGAACCAGAAGACTGGATCAGTCGCACGATTGAGACATAAGATTGACTCAGTCGCACGACTGGACCCTCAGTTGTGCGGATGGATCAACCGCATGCTTCAGTCGCATGACTGAACCATGCTAATGGTTCAGTCGTACAAATGGCAAACACTAACCTATAAATACCACCTAATTCATGGAAAAACGTAACAATTCGAATACTTACACACATAATCGTACCCTAGCCTCCACAGACTCAACAAACCTGTTCCAACTTCATAGATCACAGTTGATCATGTTCTAATCATTCATAACGTTTTATTAATTGTTAGATTGATCTTCACTGTTCTCCCTGATTAGATCGCCAATCAAATAGATTCTGAGGGGTTGCAAGATCATGAACGAAGTTTAACCATTTAAACTTTTCATAAAACGCAGCGGATATATATATAACTTTTAACACCTTTTAAAGCTGAAAAACCATGTTCTTAGATGTCCATATAAGTGTAAGAAGCAAACCCATTAAACAAAGGATCATTTATGTGAATAATCAAGCTAAGAACATAAAGAAACGAACATAAAATCACAGCTACATAGAGCTGTGAATACATCTACCTTTCTGCAGAAAAATCGACCAAGAAAAGGGTGTGAAGAATGCTTGTGAATCCGGCCAAGAGTCCAAAGAAGGCCTCCTCAAGCTTGTATACCCCAAGCTTGTATTCAAACACCCTTCTTGTTAGGGAGAACACCACAAATCAGCTCTCAAAGAAGACCCTTTTCTGCCTAACTTCCGAAAAATTTGAGAGAGAAAGAGAGAGAGAGCTGAATGCAAGAGGAATAATGGTTGGTGTGTGACTAGTTAAGCCCTTGTATTTTCAAGGACACAAAGGTCCAATGGCAATGCAAGAGGGGGCGGCCAACATCTTTCAAAAATGAGAGTTCCCTCTCAATTTTTAACACAATAAAATGTTAATAGCCACTTAACTAGATATATTATTTATACAACTAACCCATTTAATTGTATATATATATATACTACCATTATTAATTTGTAATGTTATTCAACTAATTTAAATAGCATTACAAATAATATTATTGAACAAAATATCCTAATAAATTGTCCATCTTATTTGCAACTAGTTTAGAAAACCCATTTTCTAAATTGGTGTTAATATTCAATTATATCATGTAATTGAATATTAATAGGTGTTTGTTAAGCTTGTTGTTGGGTATAACCCGACTTGGATCATAACGTACTAACCACATCAATATTCTAAGTGTCTTGGGCACACACAGAATCTTACAATCTCCCACTTGCCCAAGATTCATAGAAGATTGATGCAAGCAGTAAATACCGCCTAACAACGGTTTACTACCCTTAATACGTATGACTTATAGCCATTCAATAACATCATCACCTTTTCAAGTACCTTACTTGAAATGATTTAGGTGAATCAATCATCTATCCTTTTGTTACAGATGTCATGTTAAATCCAAGAACATAGAATGATCATCTCTTGTTGATTTAACTTTTCAGGCCTTAGACATCTAACTCTCAACGAATAAGAGGAACAAATTCCATCTTGACAACATATGTTCTCACAAACACCTCGTGTCATATCTGAACACACTCTTGTGTACTGTCCACTATTTCAGGATAGTGAAGAATTAGCTCAAGGTATGACACTTAGTGAATATCAAAACCCAATATGTATCTCAGGTCGGAGGATACAAAATGATATTCGCCTTAACTCAAATATACTTATGATCAATCAATAAGATTCCATGTAGTAAAATTTGAGATGCGGGTTAGTCCAATATTTGTGTCCCACAAATATCTATGAACCTTGGTAGCAACTCATTGCTCTATATTCATCCTTATGAATATCAACCAATCCAAGTTCATAATAATCTTACCTTCAAACTTGTTCCCACAAGTATGAACGACTACGGACATTTAGAGTAAACATTTTACTCATGGATTAAACATGCTAAATTGGAATATTATTTGAAACATTATAGCCAAATAACTTTATTCAAATAATAGAAAGTTCCACATATCCAAATACAAAATTTACAGATCAAATCCAATCACTAGAATATCGAAGTCCCATGGCACAAGTATGACCTTCATGCTTTGCCTTTTCAAGGAGCTTCGTGAGAGGATCCGCAACGTTGATCCGTGTGAACTTTGCGAATACATATCTTTCCCTTTTCAACTTCATCTCGTATGTAGTTGAATCTCCGCTCAATGTGCCTAGTCTTTTGATGAGCACGGGGTTCCTTGATTTGAGCAATCGCACCCTCGTTATCACAAAAGATTTCTAGGGGGTCCTGAATGGAAGGGACAACCCCTAGATCGGCAATGAATTTCTTCAACCATGCAGCTTCTTGGGCTGCCAATGAGGCGGCGACGTATTCTGATTCTGTAGTTGACAGAGCCACCACATCCTGTTTGGAGCTCTTCCAAGAGACAGCTCCTCCATTCAGAATGAAAATGTATCCCGATTGAGACCGTGAATCATCACGATCGGTTTGGAAACTCGCGCCGTGTAACCTTTTACAACGAGTTCCTCGTCACCAGATCCATAGATTAGGAACATATCTCTTGTCCTCCTTAGGTACTTAAGTATGTTCTTAACAGCCATCCAATGACTGTTTCCAGGATTTTGTTGGTAACGGCTTGTCATACTTAAGGCGTATGACACGTCCGGTCGAGTGCATATCATTGCATACATGATGGATCCAATAGCAGATGAGTATGGGATTGCCTTCATTATCTTGCTCATCCTTTGAGCTTGGACATTGAGTCGTACTCAACATCGTTCCTCTTTGAATAGGTACGGTACCTCTTAGTTTTAGAGTTTTCCATCTTGAACCTTTTCAAGATTTTATCAATATATGCACTTTGATTCAAACCAATCAACCGCCTTGATCTATCCCTATAGATTTTATTCCCAGAATATAGGCGGCTTCACCAAGATCCTTAATGGAAAAACAACTTCCAAGCCAGGTTTTTACACCTTCCAAGGTTGGAATGTCATTTCCAAATAGTAGTATGTCATCAACATACAATACTAGGAAAGTTATTGTGCTCCCACTAGCCTTCTTATACACACAAGCCTCATCAGCGTTTTTGATGAAACCAAATTTCTTTATTTCCTCATCAAAACGGTGATTCCAGCTTCTCGATGCTTGTTTTAATCCATAGATTGATTTCTTTAACTTGCATACTTTATTAGGATGTATTGGATCGACAAAACCTTCAGGCTGAACCATATAGACATCTTCCTCAAGATATCCATTTAGGAAAGCGGTTTTGACATCCATTTGCCAAATCTCATAATCATAATGAGCAGCTATGGCAAACAATATCCTTATAGACTTTAGCATCGCAACAGGTGAGAAAGTTTCATCATAATCAACCCCTTGAGTTTGAGTGAAACCTTTTGCTACAAGTCTAGCTTTATAAGTATCCAAGTTTCCATGCATATCGGTTTTCTTCTTGAAAACCCACTTGCTTCCAACTATCTTGGAGTTAAGAGGTGGTACAACCAAGTCCCATACTTGATTGTCATACATGGATTGCATCTCAACGTTCATGGCTTCAAGCCATTTGTCACAATCCGTGTTGGACATTGCATCATGGTATGTGGTTGGTTCATCAGAATCTATCACATAGCATCCATTCATGAAAAATCCATATCTTTCAGGTGGATTACTAGTTCTACCACTTCTGCGAACGTTTGTGTGTATTGATCAACCACTTGATCATCCTCAACATCCTTATGTTGAGTGCTAGCTTAACCAAACGTGCATCGGGTGTGGTTCTTGATCTTCCTCAAGATCCACTGTTCTACTGCTAGCTCCTTCCATAAGGAACTTTGCTTCTAAGAACTTACCCTTTCTGGCAACAAACACCTTTTGTTCCATTGGATCATAGAAATAATATCCATAGAATCTCTAGGATATCCAATAAAGATACACTTGGTGGATCGGACATCCAATTTGTTTAGGGTGGGAGTCTTAACATAAGCCTCACATCCCCAAACCCTTAAGTACGATAGGGATGGAACTCTTCCATGCCATATCTCAAAAGGTGTCCTTTCTACCTTTTTGGTTGGGGCCATATTTAGAATACGGGCCGCGGAGAGCAGAGCGAAACCCCAAAATGATAGAGGTAATGTGCTTCTAGCCATCATAGATCGGACCATATCCAATAAGGTTCGATTCCTCCTCTCAGACACACCATTATGTTGTGGTGTTCCAGGTGGAGTGAGTTGTGAGACAATCCCACAACTCCTAAGATGATTTTGAAAGGCATCACTTAGGTATTCACCTCCTCTATCGGTACGAAGAATTTTAATGGACTTGTTGAGTTGATTTTCTACTTCATTTTTGAAGATTTTGAACATTTCAAAAGCTTCGTCTTTGTGCCTTAACAAGTACACATACCCATAGCGACTATAATCGTCGGTAAAGGTAATGAAGTATCTTTCACCATTCCTAGTCATTGGCTTAAAAGGACCACATACATCCGAATGTATGATTCCTAATAAATCTTTTGCCCTTTCGGTAGTTCCATTAAAGGGTGCCTTAGTCATCTTACCTTGTAAACAAGACTCACAAACATCAAATGAATCACATTCATTTGTTTTTAAAAGACCATTTTTTGAAGTGTTTGTAAACGTTTCTTGTTTATATGACCAAGACGACAATGCCAAAGATAGGTATCACTTAAGTCCAACTTGAGTTTCTTGGTGTTAGTTTGGTACAATGAACTATTTAAAGTATTTTCATGAACCAATTCATAAATACCATTAATTGGAATAGCTTTAAAATAGAACATACCATTTAAAGAAACATGAATATCATTTTCAATAAAAGATAATACATAATCATAATGTCTTAATTGGGATACAGAAATAATGTTCCTAGTCAAACTAGGAGCATACAAAACATTCTTCAAAATAACTTCCAAACCACTGGAAGTCTTAGGATGTAGTCTCCACGAGCTTCAACTAAGACTTTAGTTCCATTTCCCATGAAGAGGCTAACATCCCCTTGTTTGAAGTCCCTACTTCTTGTGAACCCCTGCAACAAATTGCAAATGTGAGTTCCACATCCGGTATCCAATACCCATGTGTTAGAAGATGTAACATTAAGATCAATATGAATCATGTATATTGTACCTGAGGTCTGCCCGGCATCCTTCTTAGCTTTCAACTCTTGGAGATGGACAGGACAATTCCTTGCCCAATGTCCAATCTCCCCACACTTGAAGCATGGGTCATTTGTAGCAACCTTTTGCTTCTTCTCTTGTGGTTTGGGTGGCACCCTTGCCACCCCTTTCCCTTTTCCCCAAGCGGGTCCCTTACCCTTGGCAACCTTTGCCTTGGGTGCGGGACGAGGCCTTTTGTTGTTCCCACCTTCATTAATGGTGAGAACGGGTAAAACCCTTTTACCCATGGCCGCCTCGGCCGTTTTGAGCATTGAGTGAAGCTCACCAATGCTTTTATCCCAAGCATTCATGTTGTAGTTCAACACGAATGACTCGAACCTCTTGGTAAGGCCATTGAGGATTAAATCCGTGGCCAATTCCTTCGAGACGGGACAATTAAGCCTCTCGAGGCGATCAATGTGACTTTTCATCTTAAGTACATAAGATGAAACAGATTGGTTGTCGTCCATACGACATGCATGGAGTGCTCGAACCGTTTCGAAACGCTCAACCCTCGCTTGCTGTTGGAACGTTTCCTTCAGCTGGTTATCATGTCATAAGCCCCGTGGTGTTCATACTCCTTTTGGAGATCCGGAGTCATGCTTGCTAGCATGAGACAAGACACTTGGACGGAGTCCTCAGTGTACTTTAGCCAATCATTGAAGGCCTCCTCATCATCCTCGCTAGGTTGATCGGGGATAGGGTCGTCTAAAACGTACGATCGTCTCTCTTGCTTGAGAACAATTCTCAAGTTTCGATACCAATCGATGAAGTTGTTATGATTTAGACGTTCCTTTTGGAGGATCGCTCGTAAAGATTGGTTGGACGCGGATGAGTTATCGGAATTATCATTATAAGAGGCCATCTACAAAATTTAACAAAGTTTTATTTAGTATTTTCGATATTGTCAATTTTAATAATTAATGCCTATTAAGGACAATTATATATTAAAATCTAGAACCCAACATTACATTTAAATTGTGGTTAGGTGACCTTTATCCCACGATTTAAATTAATAAGGTGGTCACGATTGACGGTTGCAACCATTTGCAACTTCTAGAGGTATGGGATCGACTCTTGAACATCATATGTAAAGTCGGCATGTAAATCCCATCAACACCATTTGGAAACCACTTGTAGGTGATCCAAACATGGTTTGCAAATCAAGACATCCTACTTACACCCACGTGTGAGCTTGCCAAAACAAATGGTTAGGTGACCTTTATCCCATAAGTAATGCATTTTCACCTCAAATCACAGTTCCCTCAAAATGGTTAGGTGACCTTTATCCCACTAAGAGTTCCCAAGTGACTCAAGTGTTGTGTAAAAGGACGGTGTTGATCTGTTTTGGAATATTTAGAGGTCTCAAAATAGAAGTTTAGAAAACTCTATGTACTTGTATTTGCATGCTTTCAAATACAAGGTACCCTATGGTCCTTTGATTAAAACCAATTTTAATCATTAAAATCATTAAACCATTTTAATAACTTTTATTTGCCTTTAAGAACCATCAATTTTCAGATTGTTATGTTTATTAATTAGTTTGTTATGCATGTCAAAACATCAACCAAAAACAAACAATAAACAATCAACCAAGCATAAAACATAAACAACCATATATGCATAACCATAGCTACTATTGTGACCACACTTGTTTGCCATCACAAGTGTGGTCATTGGTCTTCCTAAGGGTTGAATGAAACACAAAATTTAAAGTCTTTATAGACCCCACTTGAACTTGCATCCATATGCTCCAAGTCATTCTCTTTGTGTCTTCTTCTTGTGCTTCCTTCTAGTGCATCTCCATATACAAAATTATATCCTAATACAAATTTTCTAATAAAGGAATTGCACTTAATCTATCTATTACATTTCAAATGAATGAATAAATAAATTACATCTCAAAGAAAAACACAAAAGAATAATATTACAACCCAAATGTAAAACAACCAAAATCAACCATCCATTCCAAACCAAATCAACATAGGGTCATGGCTAGGTTATGCACATAATCAACATCCAACATATCATTAAAATAAAGTGATGAATCCCCACAAAACCCATGAATTTTCAGCCAACATAAACTGAAAATTTTGGGTTTAGATGTTGTCCAAACAACACAACAAAACAACATATGTATATATCTTTCAAGATTTAACTATAAGCATGTATAATATGACCTTGAAAGATGGGATTCAACAAAACAGAAAAAAAACAGCCCCAAACCGGTTTATATCCATCCTTTAAAACCAATTTTAAAGAACAAAACTAGCAAGACATCCACATAACCGGCTCATGATGCCATTGAGGGGTTTGCAAGATCATGAAACGAAGTTTAACCATTTAAACTTTTCATAAAACGCAGCGGATATATATATAACTTTTAAACCTTTAAAGATGAAAACCATGTTCTTAGATGTCCATATAAGTGTAAGAAGCAACCCATTACCAAAGGATCATTTATGTGAATATCAAGCTAAGAACATAAAGAAACGAACATAAAATCACAGCTACATAGAGCTGTGAATACATCTACCTTTCTGCAGAAAAATCGACCAAAGAAAAGGGGTGAAGAATGCTTGTGAATCCGCCAAGAGTCCAAAGAAGGCCTCCTCAAGCTTGTATACCCCAAGCTTGTATTCAAACACCCTTCTTGTTAGGGAGAACACCACAAATCAGCTCTCAAAGAAGACCCTTTTCTGCCTAACTTCCGAAAAATTTGAGAGAGAAAGAGAGAGAGAGCTGAATGCAAGATGGGAATAATGGTTGTGTGTGTGACTAGTTAAGCCCTTTGTATTTTCAAGACACAAAGGTCCAATGGCAATGCAGAGGGGCGGCCAACATCTTTCAAAAATGAGAGTTCCCTCTCAATTTTATAACACATAAAATGTTAACTAGCCACTTAACTAGATATATTATTTATACAACTAACCCATTAATTGTATAATATATATATATACTACCATTATTAATTTGTAATGTTATTCAACTAATTTAAATAGCATTACAAATAATTTATTGAACAAAATATCCTAATAATTGTCCATCTTATTTGCAACTAGTTTAGAAAACCCATTTTCTAAATTGGTGTTAATATTCAATTATATCATGTAATTGAATATTAATAGGTGTTTGTTAAGCTTGTTGTTGGGTATAACCCGACTTGATCATAACGTACTAACCACATCAATATTCTAAGTGTCTTGGGCACACACAGAATCTTACAGATTCCACACTATTTGAATTGTATATGCACAGATCATTATTACTCTGTACGTAAACGGTCCTAACAACACATACAGAATGAACCATATTTCTTCTTCACGAACAACGCAGGTGCACCCCATGGTGAAGAACTAGGATGAATAAATCCCTTATCGGTCAACTCTTGCAGTTGACTAGCTAGTTCTTGCATTTCAGACGTTCAAGACAATAGGGTGATTTAGCCACAGGGTTTGCACCAGGGATCAAGTCAATCTTGAACTCACTTCTCGCATGGGAGGTAACCCTTAAGATCCTCGGGAAATACTTTGGGAAAATATCGCACGATAGGAATATCTTTCAATTCCTTACCCTTGACTTTCGTATTCACTACATACACCATGAAGGCTACGTAGTTCTTACTTAAGCACTTTCTGGCCTTAATGCTGGACATAAGTTTGAGTCTTTGGGATGAATTCTCCCCAAAGACTTTCAAAGTATCAACCGGCGGTAGGGAATTCAAATGCACTTCTCAACGCATAGAATTTCCGCGTGTTGCTTAGCTAACCAATCCATGCCAATAATAACATCAAAGCTTCCCAGTTGCATAGGAATAAGGTCAATGAAGAATTCGTGTTCGTTAAGACTCAAGGTGCAATCGCGTATTACGACGTCAACGGCGATCGATTTTCCATCGGCAACTTCGACTGTAAAGGATCTTTCTAGATTAACACACGGCTTACAAAGCATAGGCTCGAACTCCAAAGACACGGGAATAAGGATAACAAAGAATAGTAGTTTAAACAAGAATAAGCTAAGTGTTGTAAGGCATGCAGAATGGTTCCATTTGGTAATGCATTACCATTTGAAACGTTGACACATCAAGATGAATTGACCCATTTGCCTTAGAAACTTATGTATATCGACCATAGTTTATCACTCATCCCAGAAATCCCTAGGTAAGCATAACTAGTCCCATAGGATTTATGCGAAATGCTTACCTTAGCCTGAAGGCCTTTTGCCAGGAAATCCAGAATACAGGTGTCAATGTGTCACACAATGTTTCTTTGGTTCATGAAATCAAAACCTTGATGAGATTTGTATAGATTAGACATGAAGTCTAAAGATTCAAGCTATAAACAATAAGTATACGATCCCACGTGTCGTCGAGAATAAGATTAAGAAGCTTCATGTTCAGGGAGAATCAAAGAGTCAAAGATAAGTGTAGGGGAGATAGGTAACAAAGTTAAGCATTCATAAGGCAACCCTATCCTAAGGCATCAAGTCACAGATAAGAAGGCATAGCATTATGTAGCATGCAAACAATGTATTTTTACAAGAATATAAATACGATTCTATAAGGTTCATGCATCCATTATAGTGTAGTTACCATTTCTAATGACCTAAATCCCTATAGTTAGGGGCTCTGATACCAATCTGTCACACCCAAACCTTGACGGCGGAAATGTCGAGATGTGAGAGTTAAGATTGTTCACAGCCACATAACGCTATTATTAAATCCAAATATAATATTCATAAGTTTCAAATGTAACATTACAAACATAAGTCTCAAATAAGAAATCAACAACGCATAATAAGAAATAATTCAAGTCCATCCATTTATTTAACTAGGTCCATTCCTAGGTATGAATAAGCTTCAAACGTGGCTATCAAACTTGCGCGTTTCCTGAAACATGTTAAAAATAAAAGGTCAACATAACGTTGGTGAGATTCCATAGTTTTCATACATAAATATATAAAAGATGGCAATTCATGTAATAAGTTAATGAGCCAAGTAACTAGGGATGTATGACAGCTGCACAATCAAACCTTGACAGTTTACAAGTTTCCACATTTACAAGTTATACGATTAGCCAAGTGTACTTGGTTTAACCAAGTAGGCTTGTGAAGCCCACAGATCTATGACGTCGCCAAGCTAGAAATAGTTAATGATTGCACATATAATAGTCAATACATGGTAATTACTAAAGTTCAACTAATCACAACAAGTAAGTGAATTGCCCAAGGGTTTACAAGAATCAAACATTTTACAAGTGCAATGGTTATAAGGTAACATGTTTCATCCCAAAGTGTAAGAATATACAAAAGGGGTATAGAAATACCCACTTGATCAATAAATATATAATTGATGATTAATAAGAAAATAATAAGCATCGCTCCAACGTAAACCATCATAAGGCACCTAAATAGCCATTTTTATAAGGTTTTAACGTCTAAATAATAAATTCAACGAATAACTAGACGACTAGTGTAGAGATTATTTGAAGAGGCTGAAGCAAACAACACACACAAAGTCTTTTGGCATGCTTGATGCACAAGTACTGAAGAAGAATGCTTCGGAAGTTTCACACAAGCAACATAAATATTCTAAGTGTGAAATTTTCCAAAGCCAAGACCATATCTTCTGAAGACAAAGACGAAGTCTTCTGAAGCTTTAGAGACAAAGTCTTCCAAAGCTCAACTCTTGAAGACAAATTTCTTCCGAAGACTTTTAACAACATGCTTTATCTGATGTACTTTTCCATAAAGCTGGACCCCTTTACGCTACAACTCTATAAAGTCACCAACTTACATGAGTTGGTGAAAAGGTCCATGCTTTTGGTAACTGTACATTGAGGTCTTGACTCTGTAAACTTTCTACTTCATGTAGTTTATCCTTTTTGTAACAGATAAGGATGTGAGCTATGGCATGTCATAGTCACAAAGTCAAAAGGCAATCTGCCTTTTGACTCTACAATTGATTTTGTTTTGTGTCTAGTCAATTGTATCCAGCTGGCTTTCATAGTATGGCCAGTTGTAGGATGTAGTATAAGTATCTCATGTTCTTGTAACTTTATTTTCATGCTTTGTAACACTTGTAATAGAACATAGAGAAAGCAATATACTGCAACCTTGGAAACCATATACTTGTGTATCTTGCTCTTGCGTTCTGTCTCTTAATTACTTGTGTTCTTAGTGTCTTTACTTGTGGTTTATCCAGTTCACTGTTTGATTAAGTTAAATTACTCTTCTCTTTGTGTTGTTATATTGTAAGTGACCACCCTTCAACGGTCATGCATTTGGTATTAGAGTATTCCATGCTCTTGATATAAGATCTCACCATCTTAAGATCCCTCACATACACAAATACTCAACTTATCAAACAGCAGTCATTTCCAAAACTGATATGGAAACTGGAACCATAAACAAGTCCCCACTAATCACTCTTGATGACTTTGACACCTGGTGTATGAGAATGTAAGGTTTCATTAGGTCTCTATACTCAAGAATGTGGGAGTCTGTTAAGAATGGACCTTACATACCAAGCACCCCCTCTGCTACTGGTAGTGGTATGATCCTCAAGGCTGCGGCAAACTACTTTGATGAAGATAGGAAGAGAGTAGAGATTGATAGAAAAGCCATGGCAACCCTTCAGACTGCTCTTCCAAACTCTGTATACAAAGGTTTCAAGAAATGCAAAACAGCTAAGCAGCTATGGAATGCATTGAAACTTATGTATGAGGGTTCCTCTGAAGCTAAGGAGAACAAGAACGATCTCCTGAAGCAGCAATTTGTAAACCTCACCTTCAAAGTAGGTGAAACCATGACTCAGCGATACTTTAGGTATGTTGAGATTGTGGATACCCTTGTGGATGGAGGAGTTTCTCTTGAGAATAGAGACATTGTAAGGAAGTTCATGTCCTCACTTCCTAGGCAGTGGACACAATACAGTGTGGTGATCAAGAGAATTGAGAACCTCAAAACTCTCACTCTGACAGAGTTATATGGGATTCTCAATGGCTACCAGATGGAGATGAACATGCAAGTCTTTTCTGGCAACTCTAACAATCAAATGGGTTCATCCCTTCATGTGGTTGAAAAGGATAGCATAGAACCCCAACATCATCTCATATGCTACCCTAATAACTCACCAAAGGGTCCTTTCATCACCTTCCCAAAGACACCAAGGGAGAACTACACTCAAGGAAGCCCAATCCAAGAGACAAGTTCTTCTCAAGCCTTTGTGTCTTATGATGAAAGTTGTGGCAGCTTTCTTTTCACCCTTGAAGACCTGGACTATATCCATCCTGATGATTTGGAGTACATGAAGATAGTCCAGTAGATGGCTCTTCTCACTCACAGAGCCAAGATGTTCTACAAGCGGACTGGAAGGAAGTTCCTAAGCAATGCAACCAGTGGAAAGTTTGGGCTGGACAAAGGCAAAGTCAAGTGTTACAACTGTAATTTGATGGGCCACTTTGCCAAGGAGTGTAAGGCACCTAGAACAAATGGTGGCCAAACACAGTCCGACTAAACTACAATGATAAAGCCACCCAGAATGAGAAGTCAAAGCAGCAAGCTGCAGTTGCTGTTGAAAAAGGAGGCTTTGACTGGAGCTTTCAGGTGGAAGATGCTTCTCCAAACCAAGCATTGATGGCAGATCATGATGAAGCCAAGGTATTGGAACATCTCTTTACCCTTGAATGCATTGCTAACGTAAATAGATACAGGTCCTATAACTTGGAAATGAGATCTGATCTTAAGTCCTTAAACATTTTAAAAGCTGATTTTACAAAGTCTGAAAATGATTATAAACTGAAGATAGAGGACTTAGAGAAAACTATTTAAGTTCTAAAACGTGAGCATACAGACTTTAAGACTTAGATTAAGAATCTCATAACTAAGCTAACTGAGTGCCAGGCTGAGCTTGTGATTAGCAAAGCCAGGGCAGATAAGTGTGTTCTTGAAGATGAGACATCCAAGAACATGATATCCTCATCCCTGCACAACAAAGTGTGCTATCAAAACAAACATGGACTAGGAACAAATGAGATAGCTCCTCCACACACAATCTTGTCTATAAGATCACCTAGGTATGGAACTTGTGAAGATGAGATTCCTCTCATAGATCCTTTGAGTGAAGAGGATGAAGAAGTGATAATGAAGAATTCCTCTGAAAAGAGTGAAAATGAGGATTCTAAGAAGGGCTGCTATCCTTCTGAGGAGAAGAAGAAGACTGTGATGACCAAGTCAATGAGAAAGAACTTGATCAGAAAAAGCAAAAGAAAAGCAAGGAAGGCTCAAGAGATCAAGGCTACTTTTAACTCCAAGCAGAAACAGGTTTTTATCTCTACAGGGTTTGAAGTGGTAAAGATTGAAGACATCAACCTCAACTCTTCTGCTAATAGTTCTGGTTCATGTTCCAATAATCTCAGTATCAAGAAGAAGACTAATATGTTGTGTACCACTGCTACACAAAATGGCCAACCCTCATCCTAGAAATGGCCAACCATCAACTCTAAAATCACTTTCCTTCATCTTTCTTCATTCTTAAGCTCTCTCAAAATGGCCAACCCTCATCCTAGAAATGACCCAAACTTTACCATGCAGTTACACAGGAAACATAATCAGGTTGCTCTGTTAAGCTCTGAGAAAGATCCTCATCTCTCAAAGGTTTGCCGTTTCTTAGCTTTATTGAACTACTTCACCTCCCTAACCATTGATCCTCCACTTTATGAGGATCATTTGCTAGAATTCTGGAAGACCTGCAAAGAGGTTGTAATGGATAGGGAGAAGGCACTGTCTGCCATAGTGCAGGGGAGAACAGTGTTCAATACTCCGGCCATCATCAACATGCATCTTCAGCTGGGTGATGAAGAAGGTGAGGTATTCTTCCTAAAGGAAGCTGTAAATCATTCTTTGAGGAGATGGGTTATGAGGGAGACTACTCGGTCAAGACCTTCAGGAAAGGGAAGGTCTCATCCCAATGGAAATTCCTGCTCCATGTGGTTATCCACAACTTATCAAACAAGCATGGTGGATGGGACCAGATTCCTGAGGATCTCTCCTTCATTGTCCATGGGATGGTTCAGGGGGTCAAGTTTAGGTACTCTCAGATTGTATATACAAATTTGCTTGCTAACTTGGACTCTTTAGAGTATTACATGTTCCCTAGATATGTTCAGTACATTCTTAACTGTGAACTGGGCTCACAGTTAAGGGGAATAGGTAATATTCTTAAATTGGGACAAATGAAGGCCGGCATCTTCAAAATTTTGAGAAAGCCCACTGTTGGCTTCTCTGGGGTAGAAACAGCACTGGTCCCAAAAATGTTAGAGCTCATTGCTCAAGGTGACAACCTAGCAGCACCAGCTCGTGTTGAACCCACACCTTCTACCTCCCAACCACCAAAAAAACCACAAATCACCCTCACCTACCAAAGAAAATCCAAACAAACCCCTACTCAGATTATTCAGTCTGTGGAGGCCCCTATACACTCACCCATACAGGAAGAAGTGGACACTAGAGCTCCCAATTCTCCTAAGGAGCAGACCACTCCCATCTCTTCAAGGATCAATGATGAGGTTCCTCATGCTCAGCCTGATGAGCTGATAAGCCAAATTGCCTTAAGTGATCACTCTGAGTCTCAACACTCAAGTAATCAACCTTCAGGGGATAGTTACCACCCCCAGCCTTTAGATCTTAACCAACCAATCCCCAACCTTGATTTCTACACTGATAAAGATCTAGGTTTTAGTGAGTACCATGATTCTCTCTTCTTTTCTCCTACTCAAAGAGAGATGAGTGCTTCTGAGGCTCCTATTTCTAGCCTAAATCAATCACCTACTACTGAGGTGGACACTCCTGAACCTGTTCAAGATGTCCATATGGAAGAGGCACTCACTTTTGAAAGTGATTACATCATTAAGACCTCAACCATGGCAACTCAGCCCACTGACATCTCAATTGAGATTGCCAGTGAGCAGAGGAAATCCAGCAGCCAAGAACTTGAAGCTGGTGGTGAGAGAGAGGACTCTGGTCCCATCATCTCATCCCCCCATGATTGTTCTGATGGAGATGAGAGGAATTTAAGACTAAAGGTGCAAAAACTATCTCAAACATGCACTTATTTACTCTCCAAGGTCAGTCACCTTGAATCTCAAGTGACTACCTTACAAAACAGGGTCAACGATCAACAACTTGAGATTTCTTATCTTAAGGACCAACTAGCTGGGAGACCTTTAAGAGGAGCTCAACCAGGAACACAAGAACCTGTAGATGTGATTGACCTAACTCCTAGCTCACATATGCAAGTGGGTGATGCTACCAAAAAGGGGGAGAAAGTCATTACAATCACAGAACCTGGGAGTTCTTCAGAAAGAATGGACACTGAGGACTCACCATCCTCACTTGCAATTGTGCATTCTCAGCAACTTCCTCAAGTTCACATTGATGTGGACTACATAGACTTCTTCATACAAATTCTGTTTGAGGAAGGGACACCAAGGGCTATGTCATCTCCACCATCTTCCAGTCACATCATTGGGTGGAGGTATGACAGCAATAGGAGAGCCCTAATCATCATTAGAGTTCAAGGGAAGCAAGAGATCTTCAACTTTCAGACCTTAAACTTCTATGAAGGTCTGGATTTAGTCAACATTCCATTTTTCAATCCAAGCCAATCAAGACAAGCTGACAATTTGGCTCAAAGAATCCAAGACCAGATCACTGCAGAGTTTAGCTTTACAAGAAGACTAAGGCAATCAGGCAATGTCATCGGTCGACTGGATGTTGAGGCAGACCCTAAGATTAGTTTCATAGGGGAAACCTTGACTGAAGGCCCAGTGACAGAACCTGAGAGCCCTGTCTTATCACCAACAACTACTACAGAGATCAATACCCTTTTTGAGACACCTGTTGGTGAAGGTGCTTCTCAATCTCTCTCAGGCCAGAGCTTATAAGCTACACCAAGCAATGAAGGCCAAAGCTCTTTCCACCCTAAGTCACAAAGGTCTATGAGTGACAAAGGGAAAATAAAAATGACTTCTAAGGAGATTGAGGAGGAAAAGAGAGAGAGGAAAAGGAAGCTGAGGGGAGAAAGTTCCTCTTCTAAGTCTGCAAGACTCATGGAGTCTACTATCAGGGTTGCCCCCAGACCAGATACTTAGAATGATGAGTTAAGGGTAGTTAGGATGAACTACCTGCAAACAAGGAACTATGACATAGACAATGTCATTTCTCTCCCCTTGGAGGAACTGAATGAACTGGTTGACTTGAAAAGGTCAAAGGAGAAGAAAGAGGCAGAAGATGCAGAGCTACTTGTACAAATCAAAGAAGACAGAAGAAAGAAAAGATTATACAAGCATGTGCCTACTCTCTCCCCAGTTCAAGAAAGTCCTACATATGAGGATGTGTTCAACAAGAACCTCAGGTAGACAGAGAAGAAGAAAGGATCAAGATGATCAACTACCTGAGTGCCACAGGCCTCTATCAAGCAGAAGCACTTTTTCCCTTATCCTTTGACAATATTGAGTTTGAGTATCTCAAACAACTTGAACTAGAGATAGTAAAGGAAAAAAAAGACAACCAAAAGAAAGTTAAGGGAAGAAGCTGCCAAGTCAAGAGGCATTATCGAGAAAAACATGAAGAAATCTTCAGTCAGGCAGACAGGAGACTTGGTCCCATGTCTCTATCCACTATGGATGAGCATATTAGGGTGATCAAGAAAAAGATAAAGAGTGGAGAGCTGGTTGACTTACATTCCCCTCCAAGTCAAGCTCCACCTGAAGTGGAGGTTAAGGTTGAACAACCAGAGACAACATAACCTGGACCTCCTGCTGATTCTCAGCAAACTTCATATTTTGATCCACAATAAGGTCAACCTCCTTCTCATTCTGAACCTGTGAGAGTGAAAGACCCAATTGAAAAAGACAATGAAGATCAATCAGGTGCTATAGGCCATTCTTCTCAGTTAAAAGTGGTAAAGAGAAAGAAAGGATGGCTTCAAAGCCAAAGCCAAAGAAGAAAAAGATTGCATCCTTTTCTGAACCTCAGGATGAGTCAGAACATCCTGAGGATGTGCACCCAGAGGATGCTCCATCAACTCCAATTCCAATAGCTCCTCTAGTATCAGAAAGACCCATCCTGTCCTGGACATACACTACAAATCCAGAAAGGTGGCATGTCATTAGAGATCTTGGCATTGAGAATGTCTACACTCGGCAAGACATGTTTTAGTTGCCTCTACATGATCTCTTTGACATGAGAAGACACTTAGATAGTCTGAAGGATCCTGATCATCTTATGAAGAAAGGGCTGGTTATTATCCTGATGAGGACTGTCGATATCTGAAGTCTTCAAGTGTTTTGGTAGCATCAGCCTAGGGGGAGTTTGTAGAGATTATTTGAAGAGGCTGAAGCAACCAAACACATAAAGTCTTTATGCATGCATGCTGCACAAGTACTGAAGAAGAATGCTTCGGAAGTTTCACACAAGCAACAGAAATATTCTAAGTGTGAAATCTTCCGAAGCCAAGACCAATATCTTCCGAAGCCAAAGATGAAGTCTTCCCAAGCTTCAAAGACAAAGTCTTCCGAAGCTCAACTCTTGAAGATAGATTTCTTCCGAAGACTTTTAACAACATGCTTTATCTGATGTACTTTTCCATAAAGTTGGACCCATTTCTGCTGCAACTCTGTAAAGTCACCAACTTACATGAGTTGGTGAAAAGGTCCATGCTTTTGATAATTATACATTGACATCTTAAGTCTATGAACTTTCTACTTCATGTACTTTATCCTTTTCGTAATAGATAAGGATGTGAGATATGCTATGTCATAGTCACAAAGTCAAAAGGCAATCTACCTTTTAACTCTACAATTTATTTTGTTTTGTGTAGGATGTAGTATAAGTATATCATGTTCTTGTAACTTTATTTTCATGCTTTGTAACACTTGTAATAGAACATAGAGAAAGCAATATACTGCAACCTTGAAAACCATATACTTGTGTATGTTGCTCTTGTGTTTTGTCTCTTAGTTACCTTTGTTATTAGATTCTTTACTTGTGGTTAATCCAGTTCACTGTTTGATTAACTTAAGTTACTCTCCTCTTTGTGTTGTTGTGTTGTAAGTGACCACCCTTCAACGGTCCTGCAACTAGGGTTTGGTGTTTAGAGGTTTTATTATTTAAATTAGACGAGATGAAATAATTGGTTAAGTTTGATTCAAAATTAAATATACTATTTAAACATTCTAATGTAAAGGAAAATAACCAAAATCATTTTTAATAAAATCATAAGCTTGAATAAATCTTGATAATTTGTAAATTAATCCCCATTTTAACAATAACATACATTTGATGGTGGTTGTTCTAATAATAACTTAGTAATTTAAACTATTATTTGAAATCAAATTTTTTCATAGAAACAAGCTAATTATAATATTAATTTGGAGTATATAGAAAAAAATACAAATAATTTACAGAATTGTGTAATTGTCTTACAAATTAATTAAAGTTCATACAATAATTTTTATAATTTTAAAGAATTTTCTGAGTTTATTTTAAGGGCCAAAAATCCTGAAAACAAAAATGTGGGGTTCCCCGGATTCGAACCGGGGACCTCAGGTTTATGAGGCGTGCACTATACCAGTGATCCATGGGCAGTTGTCGTGCTATGACACGGTTTAAAATCTTAAAACATAAACATATGGAAAACCCCCAAATCCAAGAACCCTAAATTATTCTTGGATCCAATTGAACATCAATTTGATCATATTAGCCGAATTAACCATTTTTACTTCCCATGTCAAGACGAGTGTGTAAATGTGTTCACCTTACCCAATTACGAGCGAAATGATATGATTTACTTTGGTTTGTCTTCGTTTCTTTCGCGATGAACAGGGGGTTTGATTTCAAATTTGCGATGAATCTTTCAAGCAATTGTGTGTACAGAGAGGTTAAATGGATCAAAAGGGATGACTCCCCTCTCTTATATAGCTCTGATTTGATGTGACTAAGCCCAAACGGTTATTGTTCGAATACAAAAGAAAATGGGTCAATTCGAGGTTTAATTCATCATTTCATTTGAAATTGGAATCATTGGTGAATTAGAAACGTTGAGACGAACATTTGAACTCTTTAATTGGGTTATTATCAAGGTTTAATGTTCGAACGGAGTAGAAAATTAAGGTCGACGGTTACCGAGCTAAATCGATACCCTTGTCGAATTTAAACTCAAATTAAAGTGTACTTAAAGCTCGAAACGTAATTAGGAATTCATGTGGAATGATTTGGGTATTAAAATTGGGTGTTTTTCATGGATTTTGGGTCTCGCCGGATCTCCGTCGGAGTTCCGCCGGAAAAACAAGGGTGAAGAGGGAATTTGGTTTGAGACATTGAAATTTTACACATATGGTCCCTTGGGTTTTTAATTTGTTATTTTATGCTCTAACTTTCATTTAAAGTTTCAAAGTTAACAAACCAACCCCCTTAACTTTCTTAATTTAAGTTTTAATTATTTTTTTTAATTTAATAACTCTTATAAATTGTTATTATTGATAACAATATTATTATTTTTGCTATTATCCTTAGTTATTACTGTTATTGTTATCATTTTATTATTATTATTACTATTATCAATATTATTATCAATATTATTATCATTGCTATTACTAGTTTTATTATTATTTTTATTATTACTGTTATTATGTTTATTACTTATTATGTAATAAGTAACATTTGTAACTTTCAAAGTAAAGAATTAAAGACAAATAAACATAAGTATCCCATGAGTTTCATACAAGCAACAATGGTCCTTACAATAATTAACTATGCTAACTTCTAGTTAACCAAAATTACATAATGTTACACTTTCTCCCTAACAAACCATTCCTCCTTCTCAAGTTCAAATATATCACAATCAGCAGGGGCCTTCTTGGCCATATAAGTCAAGTCGTTTATCAACTTCAAAATACTCCGGTTCTGAGTCATAATCCACCAACTATTCATCATCCTCCGCCTCATCAATCAAGTTCATCTCAGTCATCTTTTGAACACCCTCAACAGTCTTCTCTCTCACCACCTCCTCACATGTCAAGTCTGTATCAACATTTAACCCCAAATCTATGAATCCCACTTCAATCACCTCATCCTCACGTTCTCTGGCCTCTTTTCTAACCATTTACAGTCTCATCATCATCTCTCACACCCGATCCTCCTGCACTTGCCTCTGCTACACCACTTGGGGCCTCTCTTGCCTTAGTAGAGGTACCCATATTTAGGAATAGGTACCTTGACATATCAGTAGGATCATCTAACTCAGATTGAGTTAGTTGATTAGGTAGGCCGACTACAGCCTTAAGCTCATTCACCTCTATTAACAACCTCTTTAGTCAATCAACATCTTTGTCATACCTTCCAACATATCATCCTTCCTCTTCTCCCTCAACTCTTGATTTGTTAGTTTTGTCTTTATCATGCTCAACTCACTAGCAAGAGAAGAGTTGAGATTCCCGATAACATCCTCATCCAAGTTTCCCCTCTCTTCTCTCCTCTAGGGCTTAGTAAATGATTGATGCTTGTGCTTTTTTCTCCTTTTAGTCTCACCCATATCAGCCTTTTTCTTTGCTTGTTTTCCCCTCTCAACTCTTAATGCCTACTCCACCTCATCTATCTCCTCCTCAAAGTCATAATCATTCTCCTTTGCATATCTCTTCCTCTTTTTTACTAACTCAGCATGTTTTTCCCTCTTCTCCTCAGCATGTTTACCCTCAGCCCCTATCACCTTTCTTATGTAGTTCCACCTTTTGGCTGAATACATGTTCTCCCATAGGTGAGTGATCTTCCCACTAATGTCATGCCTGGTGGCAGAGCAGTTAGCAAATATTTTGGTATTCATCTGAACCAGTCTTTTGACTTCTCCATGTCTAGGCACATTAGGAATCAGATCATCTATAAGCATCTGAATAAACCTTGGTTATAGCAACCACTTATCCTTCTTTAGTGCTATAACATTCTCGGACATGTAATAAAAATAAGCATACTTATGTTGGCCTTCTACCCTCAACAAAAAATAAATATGGCCTTGGCCCAGTCTAGGTTTAACCCATCTGATCCACCCTTTCGGTGATCCAAACACATGATGAAAACATGCGCAATATATCTCCACTCCTTGGACAAGAAAGATTTCTTGATCTCTTTTCTTGTTGCGAAAGGAGGGTCCTCATATCCTATGCTCATGAATGCCTCAAATACCTCCCGATAATATAACATAACCCCATCTCCACAGTCTTCTTGAAGCCTTAATACATGTGCAATGATCTCCATAGTGATCAAGTTGCCGTTCTCTAGAACTCTAGCTACAATCCTCTAAGGATTAGCTCTCGTGTCATACTCAGTGGTTCTCTAGAAGTCTCAGATATGGAGATCATATATAGTAGGAGAATGAGAGACCACATAAGCTATAGGTGAGCGTTGGAGCCATCGTATATGTCACGGAATCCTACGTCCTTTGGTTCGTATCATCAAGAATAGCCATGATGTGTTTCGTGCGTCGAATTTTAAATTAGCCATTTATCTTAAAAGAAGAAAATGAAACACATTAAAAAGATAAATCAAAGTGGATAATAACGAATGATATTAATAAGAATAAAATTAAAGAAAAAACAAATTAAATTCGCTGGAAGAAAGTATAGTTTCGTTGGCCGAAACAGCAGTTTCGGCAAGCAAAAGTGCAGTTTCGCCAAAGAAACAGTTGTAGTTTCGGCCAGCCGAAGAAGTAGATTTGGCAAGCCGAAACTATATTTTTGGCCATGCGAATGTGAATTTAGTCACGTGGAACTGTCAAGTTCGATCGGATAGCACAACTTCATAGTTTCATTGAGAACCATTGAACTTTCATTCAACTTCGTAGAAGCATCTGTACTTTCGCAGTATGAACTACGAAGGTACTGAAGGGTCAAAATCCAATCGGTCCAGAAAACGATGATTAAACCTAGATTAAACTATAAACGAGGGTTCAAAACACACACCTAAAGTTTAAATAAACATCAATCTCACAATAACCAAACTAAAAATTAAAATCATCTAAAAGGTTTGTTTTTAGTGCTACGGGACTCAAACAACATGATGGTGCGGAAATGACCATTTAATTTCGCATTACCCATAATATAGCATTTAGTTTTGCAGTCAGCAAAACTATAGTTTCTCCTGATACATGTTCTGATCAGAAAGGTCTTCAGATGAATGAAAGTACTGCCGAAATGCGAAACTACTAGCGAATCTATAGTTTCGCTGAGACCATAAAACCTAAAAAAATCTATTTCTTTTTTTATACTTGATTATTTTGAAAAGAATTAAGACAAAGACAAAAATAAAAGAATAAAAAATGAAAAATGTCCCACAAGACCTATCATTATTTTACAAATTTTAGAGAAAAATAAAGAGACGAAAGTAAAGTAGAATAAATGGATATAGAGATACGATAAAATGAAGAGATCTTCCGGTAAATAAAAGTTTGGCGGGATTGATGATATACTTGTCCTTTTAAACCCATGCCTTCTTGTTTTCAATAAGTGAACTACAGCTTCTGTTATCATGTTTTTGTTTGTTAAAGAAGACTTAGATAACTCACTCCCCAGATACATTTGGCAAAAAAAACTCATCCGGTCCTCATGAAATATTGAACAAATGATACACTCTGCTTGGTTATCCTACTAAGAACAACAAAGATCTTTTACAAAAGAAGTACAGACCAAAAAGATGTCAAACGATAAGAGCTTCAGGTCTATACTCACGTATAATAGAGGAGATAATCATTTGATTAATACAGATGAGAGCTTTAGGTCTATACTCACATATAATAAAGAAGATAATCATGACATGCTGATGAGAGCTCCAGGTCTATACTTATGTATAACAGAGGAGATCATCACTCCAGGTCAATGTTCACACATAGTAGAGGAGATAAGCATGTAATATACAACAAGAAGCTTCTTTGATACAAAAGGAGCTAGCAAGTAGCACTTTTTGATAAAATGGGTAGGGACTTTGTCAAAGAAGAGATATCACGTTCTCAATCCTTTTTGGACAAATACTTGAAACTTTGTGAAGGCCAAGAATGTCGAGGGGTCCGATTCAATAAGTTTCTTATACTCTTAGTTTAGCCACAAAATCGATGTCTACTTTATGTTCTGGCTGAGCCTATCATGCATATCCCAACACAATACTGTTGACCACCTTTAGATCTTTCATGCAAGAACCAACTTTATTTTAGAGAATTCTGCAATGAAGACAAGAAACAAGAAAATATTTACTAATATCTCCCCTGATATTTCTACAAATCTACAAGACAAAAGAAATTTTTAAGTAAAATAAGAAGATATATATAATAATTTATTATTATTATTATTATTTATTATTTTTTTATGTGAAATGATGAAAGATTATGGAGCTTAAAAGTAAAAAGAAACAAAGAAAGAGAATAAAAGGAATTATGTACACAAATGACATGAGACAATTTTAAGTCATATCCAAAGGAACAAATCAGAAAAACGTATACACAAAATTACATGAGACCATTAAGAAAACGGGTTTTAGAACGATATTAGTCCTGACATAGAAATCTATTCATAAAACGAGGTTTATCAAATGTTTTAGTGAAAAGATCAGCCTTTTGACTTTTAGTGTCAATAGGAATAATATTGATGAAACCCTTCTCTTGAACATCACGGATTACATGAATCCTTATCTCGATGTGCTTGGTGCAGGAATGGTGAATTGGATTCTTTGCTATTCTAATGGCGGCTTCATTGTCACAGAATAATGGAGTATGGAGAATGTTGATTCCATAGTCAATCATCTGATGTGTATTCGCAGCACTTGTGAGCAACAACTTGAAGTGGCAATATACTCTGCCTCCCCCGTGGAAAGAGACACAGTAGTCTGTTTCTTGCTCCGCCATGATACCAGACAATTTCCCAGATATTGACAGCCTCTAGTGACAGTTTTTTCTATTTAACTTGCAACCTTTAGAATCACTACCTTTAGAATCACTATCTGAATAAGCTTGTAAATTAAAATTGCCACCATAAGGATACCAAGACCTAGACGAGAAGAGCCTTTCAGATAAGGAAACATCTGTTTAACTGCCTTCTTATAAGAGTCCTTAGGGTCAAAATGAACGACTTGTTGTAAGATACATTAGGGAACCGATCATGGATCTATACAGATGAGGATCAACAGATTTCCTGTTCTCATTAGGAGTGAGACGTGTTTGAGCTATGAATGGACTTATTTCAGAAGAAGCCTCATCCATCTTGAATTTCTTTAGAATCTCTTTGATATACTTCTCCTGATAAATAAGAATTCCTTTAGGCTTTTGCTCAACTTGCAGACCCAAGAAAAAACACATCTCTCCTATCATGCTCATCTTAAAGCGACTTCGCATAACCTCTTCAAATTTCTGACACAGGTTTAGATTGGTGGAGCCAAAAATAATGTCGTCAACGTAGACTTTCACGATTAGCATTTCACCATCACTACTTTCTTTGCTTCCAGAGCCTTTTTACTTTAACACACTGGAGTACTCTTCAAGTTTTCCTTAAGAGTGGATACAACATTATTCTTCTCTTTACTCTTCTCTCCTGTCTAGTTTACTGCTGTCTTTACCTTCTCACCTTCATCTTCTATGAAATGATCAGCCATCAAATTACTAGTCTCTTTTTTCTTAGGGCACTCTTTCCTCTTAATCTTAACACCTTGAGATGCTTTAGCTTCACTTCTGAATTCCTTGAACAAATTAAACTCATCCACAATCTCCTCCTTATTTATAACCTCAGCAACAAGAGCTTGATTTATTTCTTCTTTAGTTTCCTCATCTTCTGCACTCCGGTCAAAGCTTGAAATCAAAGTTGTCTCTTTCTTTAGTTTAGTTTCTTCCTTTTCTCCACTTGAAACTAGTCTTGGAACCCCAGAGTTACTTGGATCTGTGACAATTGGCAATGGACATTCTCTTTTGAAATGTCCTAACTGCTTGTAGTTAAAACATCTCAATTTGGATTTATCAAAACTTAACTTAGAATTGGATTTTTGACCTCTAAAGTTCTTCCTTCCTGTTCATTCCATAAATCTTCTTACTCTGAGAATCAACATTGACATTTGTCACTGTACATCGGTTTCTTCCAAATCATCCAGATCCACCTAATACATGTCTTCCATAGTCATTCCTTTCCCTTTTAGTTTTCCAGCCACCATGCCTCATAACTTTGCACAAACATGCCAAACAATGACATTGTTTCATATGGGATTGACTTCCAGAAGTAGCTTTTAAGTTAGCTTGATCTATGAGAGAGTTAATACCACCTCTAAGTTGATCACATGAGACATTTGTGTTCACTCCTCCTTGTCTTGATGATTGCATTGGTGAGTTTGCAACAGAAGTAAGCAATGCAGCATTCTATGGAATACTAGATGATGACTCATGGACTGATTAAACTCCCTTCTCTTCATGTCTAATTCAAATGATTTAAGATTGTTGATAATGTCCATAAGCTTGTAATCAGTAATCCCTCTTTCTTGTTTCAACATCCTCACTTGTAAACTTCATTGTGGTGGAAGTGAATCCAACAACATGTTCACTTGTTCACTATTTGAGAGTATTTCATCATACTTCTTTAACATGCTTGAGACAGTCAGAAAATGGTTTGTCAAATCAGTAGACTCTCATTTTTATAACTAACAAATAAGTTGAACTCCTTCTCAGCTTGTATACCTTTGTCTTTCACTAACTCATCATTTCCATTGTAAAATTCACACAGAGCATTATAAAGAGATTTTACATTCTTGTGTTCAGCAAAGCGGTTGTAAATATCTGGTGCGAGGCATAGAGTTAATGCTCCAAATGCTTTCTAATCCCTATCAATCAACTTCAGATCCTTTTCATTGAACGTGGCTGGATCCTTGTTTCGAGAAACTACATCCCAAACAGTAATAGTCGGAATGTGTGGACCAGAGATGATTGATTCCCATTGATAATGATCTGTGTAGTAAAAGAATGCTTTTAGACATCTCTTCCAATCTTCAAATTGTCTCCATTGATCAGCCTCGGGGGTCTATTGGGTGCCACACTCTCCAAATCAACAAGGGTGAGAGTAGTCATCTTTGACATGGTAGTTTCGTAAAGGAACTGCTAGTTTCGCTGGAAAGGGTAATTTTGCTACTACTTCGCTAACAATTTAAACAACAGTTTCACAAGCCAACTGCTTGAATATGCTATTTTCGCAGACAGATTCGCTTGAAACTAGCTTGAACTTTCGTTCAAATGTAAATTCCGTAGCAATTTCGCTTGATAATGGATCCCAAGCAATGTTGAACTTTCATTCAATGATGGTACTTTCACTGAGGTTGCAAACACAATCACAATATGCAATACATTCGTAGTTTTGCTGACTGAAGCTCACAGTTTTGCTAATAGAACTGTCATTTTGCTGGATGATTCTGAAATACTTTTTCAACATGAAATCAACCAAAATCACTCAAATCTCAACAAACTTTTGATATGATGATTACCAAAGCTTTTCCAACCAAGAACTAATCAAATTCAATCAAATTCCATATCAAATACACTAAAATTTGATTCGGAATTAATGAACTATTGATATTGAACTCAACTAACCAAAAACCCTAAACAATCAAGAGCACAAAGGCTCTAATACCATTTTATTGGCCCAAACATATCGAATCAAAGTACAATTGATTGAATGAATCATTTAATATCACTAACAAACATACAATAGAAAATTTTGATGAAGATGAATAGACCAAAAGTATTCAAAATAACACAATCAAATATTTTAGTGAAATTCCAGCTTACAAAGTAGCCTTGCAACAACAATAACACAAATTAGGGTTTTGCAAGAGTTACTACAATGAAAGAAACAAATTCTATATATAGAGTTCAATGAAACTATCATGCCTAAGTCTAGTTTCACCCAACTGAAAAACATAGTTTTGTCAGGTGAAGATTGTTAGGATCTGGTATTTGACCAAGCCCCAACTGATTAACGTGTTAAACCAAACCAAATAGTGCGGAATCCTATTTGATTGGCGATCCAATCGGTGAGAACGCATGTAGAAACAATAATGTATTGAAACTAACGTCAAGAATTGATTGAGAATCGATCTATAGCGTTCTATGAACTTGGAGTATGAACTTGGAGGCTTCTGGACGGCTAGGGTACGTCTGGAGTCGAAGTGGATTGAATGCTTACATTTTTCTATGAATTAGGTTGTATTTATAGGTTAGGATTTCTCATTCGGGTGACTGAACCATTAGCATGGTTCATTCGTGCGATTGAGACGTGCGTTGATCATTCGCACGGCTGAGTGTTCAGTCGTGCGACTGAGTCAGACGCATGAAGTTGTTCAGGCGTATGAACTATCTAGGCGCATGGACACTCAGTCTCATGGCCATTCGGATGCATGAGAACTTCACTTCACCAAGTTTGAGTGTATTCAATATTCTAACATTATGTATAACACTTCAAACAATCACAAACCTATATAATTAAGTCAATATGCGTTAAACAACTCATTAATGAAATATTAAACATTATAAACACAACCAAACATTTGTATTTCATTAAGTACCCAATAGTTACATAAGTGTAAGACATATTACATTCAGATCAAGATCTAGGTACATATATGTATCAACAAACTCCCCCTTGGACCTAGATCTATCTATTGTCTAACATCTTTCCTGATTTCCTTAAACCTTTTGTACTTAGCTTTTTGGTAACTCCTGTGTTTATCTCAAACAAAACAGAGTCTTATCACCTTTTGGAACTGTAAATCTTGTACAATATCTTGAGGGTCGTAGAACAGTGGCCACTTGTATAAAGTATAAACATCTTGTGCTGACAAGTTGGTGAGCCACATCGGGTCAAACACCCTTATGGTTTCCATTGTGCCATTCCTGTTCAAGACTATCACGGCCTCTCTCGTTGTCCAATCGTAGTACCACCATTTGAAGTGTGGAGTGAAGTCTTGTGGCATCTCACGTAGTGGGATCTTAGACATTGTACGTGGTGGACTCCACTTCAGCACTACTCTAGATTTACCAATTATGGCATTAACCTCAGATCTTCTGATGTACCTCATTGGTTGTTGAGGTTTGAAGTTGACCCATCTACTATGGTACTCCCTCTTTAGAGCAGCTTCAAACCAGCCTGACATCTTACGAGGTTCAGCATATAGCAAGTTTAACATAGCTAACTGGTTGAGCTCAAAACTTGGAAGAGTCTTCAGATCATGTGGAAATCTGAAGTACTCTATTCCTTCTCACGTTTAACTATGTAAACGTTGAGATCTGCAAAATGTGCCCATGCTATGATCCTGCCTGCCACCTTTTGATGTTTCTTGACCTGATACAGTTTGGTGTAGACAGTAGATGTTGTAGCGCTGTGTTAGGCTCTTATCTCTTCAAAACATGCTGCCCATTCAGCCTTTTTGATATTTACTTCAGCATCTAAGGCTTGGGCCTTCTCTTTGTCCTTTTCTGACTCTTTCTCCATTCTGTCCAGAGTCGTAAAAGTGTCACTGACAAGAGTGTCTCCCAGATTGGGAATAGCAGTTCCCTCCTTGTCAGTGTACTCAGGATAGTGTTGAGCCATGATATCTTCTATCTCAATCTCATCTACATCCTGAAGCTCATCATCACTTTCTGTTTGCACAGTTGGAGCATCTTTCACAATCTCATCAGTGTTTAGTTTGAACATTTCGGCTATCTACTCGTCAGTGAGATTGTGAATGATTTCTTCTTCTTCAAGAGTATACATTACCGATCTCCTGACGATACCCTGCAGATCAAGAATCAATGTTAGTTGAGTCTTGACCTGTTAGAGGGGAGAAATGTCATATTCATCTCTTTGGGAATCAGGATCTGCTTGATTTAAACATTCAACACAACAATCATTAGCTAATAATCAAGGCATAATCATTTACATGACATATAAACATTCATTTCATTAATTTTACTCATAATCCAAATACATTAAATAACAATAAGACATCTAAGCATTACTCTTGTCCTGGAGCATCAGCTCTTCTGCTGGCGGGACTGATGTGGAGGCACCTTGATCTTGTGCTCGTTTGGTCCTCCTTTCACTGGCAGATGTGGCACCCGCAGCAAGTGAGTCATCATCATCATCTCTAACATCATCTCCAACATCCCCAGTAGCATCAGTGCATCATCACCATCATTATCTTCATTATCACTTTCATCCCCATCCCCCTCTTTGATCTTAAGTGGCTCTTCCTTGGATCCTTTTAGGCGTAGCATGATGGTCTTGTTAGCAGTCTCCAACTCCTCAATCTTCTTTACGATAGAACATTTTGCTCTCGAGTTGGGACATCTCTGCACGTTGAATCTCCATCTGTTGTGCCTGCTGAGATATCTGCTAAGCTTGGCAGCAGTAAGATCTACAAGCTGTTGCAGCTGAGCAGTCTTCTCTTCGTCTACCGCTAACAGCCTCAGCACCATGCGGTTAAGTGCCGAGAGCTGTTCCTCTACCCCACTAGGAGGCAGAGGTGATCCTGATGGATATGGAGAGAAAGAGGATGGTGCTGTAGGGTGGCTAGTGGTGGTGGTGGTGGCAGTGGTGAAGATTGGTGGTGGTATAGATGATAGTGGTGGTGATGTAGGTGTGAATGGTGTGGTGGTGGATGGAAGGGTGGTAGTGGTGGTAGGTGGAAGGATGGTAGTGGTGGTAGGTGGAATGGTGGCTGTGGTGGTGGTTGTGGTGGTGATAAAGGTGATTTTGCGTTTCATCCTTTTCAATCCATGGGGCTGAGCCATCCTCTTCTTCCTCGATCATGTCGAGGAGGATGCTCCCCCTAGTACACGGCTTGGCGGATCGAGAGCATAAGTGGGGTCAGCATCATTCTCTCCCGATCCACCTGGGCGTTCACCAACCGCCCGGAGCCCTCGTTTTGTGGGAACAACTTTACTTCCCACAGTCCGAGTCAGCGGCTCCTCATCTGACTCATCTTCTTCTTCACCAGGCATGAAATCCTGGTGGAACCCAGCAGTCTCCGCTCTGTCCCCAGTGGGAGTAGATGCTGGAGATGGAATAGCAGTAGTGGGACCCCTTTGTTGAGTGGGTCCTTCATCTCCAGCATCTCCGCTATCATCATCGGAGTCATCAACAGGGAGCTGTATCTGCTCTTCTTCAGAGTCACTATCAATGTGACGCCATTTACGCCTAGCCGGCACCACATAGTCTTCCCGGGCCAGATGCCCAAATAATCTCCTCAGAGGGGGCTTTACCTGCTTCCCCATATAAACCTTCATCCTTCCCAAAGTGGTATCGTCCATTACCTCGAGTACCACCGCGTCTTCCTTCTCCTTCAGCAAGGCAGGAAGCTTCTGGTCTATGTTCATCTGCATAAAGCGAGGGTACATCCAGAAGCCCTCCTTCCCTTTCCCCTCAATGTTCTCCACCAAGTACTCCATCAAGTAGGTGAAGATCATTTTGGAGAAGCTGAACAGATGGTTCAGCACCAGAGCAGCATATGCGTTCTAGATTTGATCGACAGCTCATCAAAACCTCCTTTTCGAGACGTTAAGCACTTAAGCAGTACGTGCGCAAGGTACTTGAACTGGGGACACAGGTTGCTCTTGTTGAGCACCCCTGCATTGATTTCCCGAGCGTACTTGGCCCGTAGGTAACAACCTCTGACAGTCAAGGGGTGTAATCGTGTTGGACATTCAGCATCGTCCCCAAGCTGCAGCACTATCCTGAGATCTTCCTCAGAGATCTCAATAGCCTCTCCAAATATCGAACTTCGGATTCGATGAGGCTCTGATGTTCTATCACAACTGCAGCACCTTCCTAGAAGGGCTGAATAGACTTGTACGGTGTGCATGGAGTTGAGATTGCGTGAGAGATCCTTGAGCATCTAAGAAATGAGATGATTCTATCAAAGTCCGGTGCATCTCTTGATGACTGATCCAGATAAGCACAGATATTATGCTTGGTGCTCATTGTCCACCGACTCGTCATCTGTTACAAAAGAAAACGTTAGTATCCGTTGAATAAGAATATCTTGAATCACTTGGACTTGTAAACATTTCTTTTGATTTGTCGTGTGAATGAGACTATGTGACTAAGATCTAGTCGTTCGAATGAGTAGTGCGACTGAAATCAAGTCATGCGACTTACCTCATACGTACGACTTGTCATGCGACTGAGCTCATACGTATGTACACTCATTCATGTATATCAGTCATGCGACTGAACTCATACGTATGTACACTCTTTCGTGTATATCAGTCATGCGACTGAAACCATACGCATGGTTCAGTCGTGTGGTTTTGTCATTCGCACTACTCAGTCGTGCGACTGAAGTTCATCAACCTGTCCATTCGCATGACAGACTGCTGTTCAATTTAAATTCAAATTTTGACCAATTCTTATGATTAGATGTCGTGTTTTGGTTCATTGGACTCGCAATCATCATACTTAGCACATAACAACATTAATTTCAGTTGTTTGATTGAATTAATTAAGTTATTTAGTCAAACAAGTCTCGGTTCGTGGTTTGGACCGAACTTGTTGATTTTCCAGTCAAATTGAATGAGAGATGGTTGGATTGAACCGCATTGTACTTGTATAGTCAATGGAAATCGTCAGTGCACAAGAATTAGTGGTATAGAAAGATCAAATGAAAATTTGGCAGAGTAACGACAGTGATGCGAATCAGGGTTAATTTGGGAGTGATGAGTCTCTGCGACCGACTCCTCCTCTATTTATACTAAAGTTGGATTCAATCGTATGACTAGACTCATTCGCTCATTTCATTCGGGCGAATGGACTTCAGTCGTGCGATTGGATCAGTTTCTTGCCTTCAGTCGTCCGACTGGAGGTCAGTCGTGCGACTTGTTCATTCGCCCACTCTCAATCGGCCGTATGGCTCATCTGTATAATTCATTCGGTTGAATGGTCCATACTCATGTCCAATCGTGCGAATGGGTCATACACTTGACATTTGACTTTTAAACCCTTTTAACCTATTAATTTACCATTATGAACATTTGATCATCTCAGACATGATCATTTTAACTTGAAAAACCTTTGATCACCTTAGACGTGATCATCTTAAAACCTTTTGTCACCTCAGACGTGACCCATTACTTGAAAGCATGTGTGGTCACTTCAGACGTGACCTTTTCGATGATAAGGTCGCTTATCAACTTCCATGACATAGTCCGATACTACACATACTGAATATGACAAACTTTGTATAGAAATAAAAGAAATAATACTGAAAATTAAAATTTAGACATGTTTTGTGTTTTTATGAGAGTTAATTCCCAAGATGTAGTTCTAGGAATAATTATTCTGAGAGAGCAACCATAATCATTTAAGCTATACATGGATCAATTTAAGTTGGAATCATACAGGATATCATCATTCAGGACAATTTATAAAAACAGTTTTGATGCTCTTTCTTGTTGTTAATCTGGAGTCATTTAACAAATTTAGGAAATCATACTCATACTATTTGGTCCCCACACTGATTAGAACTTTCAAGAATTGTAGCCATAGTGATTGTCAGTATACTTGTCCTCTTAAATCCAACACAGACTTTCAACACAGTTTGGTGATCGTTTTAAGGTTTGTTTATTTCAACAAGTATTTGTGGATCCCACACTTATATGGTAATCAACATTCCTCAGGAGATTTTTGAGCGGTCTAAGGGTAAAAATTCAATAAGAGACTATTCTTAGAACTTTCAAAGAGAAGCCAATCCTCAGGTCAGTGCCATCGCACAGCAGAGAGGCGGCAAACAACAATGAGTTCTAGAATATATAGGTTATGCTTATCCTCAGGTCAGTGCCACTGCACAACAGAGAGGCACATAACCTATCTTCTTGTTTGAGCAATTTTTCTTCTTTTTGCACAGATCTCACCAACAGCATAGGTTATCAGTTTGATTGTATTTGTATTTTTCATGTGCTTTTGCTCACGCTTTGGTCTTACGCACACTTTTGTGGTGTTTATTTTGCTCATCACCCCTTATTGGAATCTGTTGATCATGTTAACCAGGGATAAGGTGTTACCCACAACTAGTCAAACATTTTAGTTTAATCTTGATATCACCAAAAAGTCTAGTCATCTAGTGTGTTCGATCTACCAACATATCAGCTGTAGTCTAGCAACCTCTAGGTTACTTTCTTTGTGTTACCTTAGTAGTAGCTAGCTTAACTATCATATTTTCCTTTTTATTGCTCAGACTGCTCAGACTATACTTGAACTTTGCATCTTTTTTCAATTTTGGATTTTTAAAGTCCCAAATGGTTTGTACCTGTGTACTATCATCTTCCACACGTTAAATCGGTATAACACGTACGATCTTATTTATTTCATCGGCTTGCCTCTCCTTTTCCCTCATTTTTTATACCTATTCTCCCCCTAAAATACTAAAACCTCTAAGGATTTGCGTTTTAGATTTTAAAGAGCAAGAACCGACACTAAGTGTAATTAACAAACTAACAGTAAACAAAACAAGAGAATTAAACTTAAAAATACTATAATTTAAGAAATTTTAAAATACACTAGACGCGACACATCGGACTATACATGGTCATCTTCAGGAATGACCTCACTCTTCTTTTTAACACCATTGACCTCTAACAGATATAGAAAACATGGTTTATTAAAAGCCTTTGTATAGAGGTCTGCACGTTGAAAATCAGTGTTTATTTTTATCACATCGATTAAGTGCTTTTCAAAACAGTCACGTATGAAGTGATATTTGATCCTGATGTGTTTGGTCTTGGGATGTTGGACCGGGTTCTTAGTGACTGCAATCGCAGAAAAGTTATCAACAAATATAGGAGTAGAAGTGAATTGCAAATCGTAATCCCGCATTTGTTGTTGAATCCATATGATTTGGGAACAGCAGCTTGCAGCAGCAACATATTCTGCTTCACAGGTTGACAAGGCAACCGAGGTCTGCTTCTTACACTGCCAGGTTACCAATCTTCTCCCAAAGAACTGACACCCTACTGTGTAGACTTGTAGTTCATCTTGCAGCAGCCGTAATCCGAGTCACTATACGCTGTAAGTTCAAAGTCATCATCATGGGGGTACCACAATCCAAGTGTGGGTGTGCCTTTCAGATAACGAAATATCCTCTTGACTCCAATTAAATGATTCACCTTAGGCTTTGCCTGATATCATGAGCATAAACATGTAGCATACATGATATCTGGTCTTGAGGCCGTGAGATACATGAGAGATCCAATCATTCGTCGGTACATAGTAGCATCTACCTGATCACCGTTCTCGTCGGGTGGTACATCATGGTTTGTAGCCAATGGAGTGCCAGCTATGGAAGCATTTTCCATGTCAAACCGACTGAGATATCTCCTACATAGTTGGTCTAATGTAAGAAGATTCCATTTGGTGTCTGACTACTTGTAACCCGAGAAAGAACTTCATCTCTCCCATGGCACTCATCTCAAACTCAGCCTTCATTACTGCTTCAAATTCTTTGCATAATTCTTCATTCTTTGAACTGAAGATTATGTCATCTACATAGATCTGTAATAGCCATAAGTCTCCATCTTTTTCTTTGATAAACAGTGTGCAGTCAATGACTCCCCTGCGAAATCCGTGTTTCACAAGATGAGTAGAGAGTTTTTCATACCAAGCCCGTGGAGCTTGATGAAGCCCGTATAGAGCCTTTTCGAGTTTGTAAACTTTGTCCTGATGATATGGATCTTCAAATCCCTCGGGTTGACTGACATACACTATTTCTCTGATTTCCCCATGAAGAAATGCACTCTTTACATCAAGTTGATAAACTTTGATTTTCATATAAGACGCATAGGCAAGGAAGATACGGATGGCTTCCATCGTTGCCACAGGTGCAAATCCTTCATTGTAGTCGATACCTTCAACTTGTCTAAAACCCTGAACAACAAGCTAAGCCTTGTTTATGATGATCACACCCTGATCATCTTTCTTACATTTCAAAACCCATTTGATACCAATGACTTTAGCACCTTTAGGTCTATCCACTAGTGTCCATACACCTAACTTCTTAAACTGAAGAAGTTCTTCCTGCATGGCACTAACCCAAGCCTCATCATTTAGTGCTTCACTAACATACTTTGGCTCAAACTGAGACACAAGCAGCGGTAGGCACCATCATGAAGATATCCTTTTTCCATCACAGAGGCATAATCAGCTTAATATAGCTGATTTCTAGTCTATACCCCTGATCTCACATCTCCTATAATATTATCCAATGGATGATAAATGTTTAGACATGAGCCAGGAGTTGTCGGAACAACCACCTCAGAGTCAAGATTAAGAACATTTGGTTCTGGATCTGAGGCAATAGGAGTCTGAGGTTCTGAAGGTTCAGAAGCATCACCAGCCGGTGCGTGTGAACTTGTGGTAGTTGGAACCTGTACATCCTGGTTGATCTGATCATTTCCTTCATTTTCTTCATCAGAAGAAGAATCACTCACATCAACTGCTCCCCCTGAGTTGGTAGGATCATGACATGTTGAATCTTGAGACGGTGTGTTCAAGACATCGTACATCATCTTGTTTTCCCACTCGTCTTCTGAAGAAGAAAGAGATATGTTGAAGGACTTGAAAATCCATCATAGTCGAAGAAGTAAGCAGGCCTTTTCCAGCAGGTGGTGTGATATATCTCTGAACATCAACATTACACCACACCTCTACTTGACCTGTTGAGTTATTGTACACTCTCTTGTTCGGTATGTTGTATCCTAAGAAGATCCCTTCATCAACCTTCTCACTGAATTTTCCCTCCTGAGTCTTTTTCAGTAGGGTGCACGGAGCGCCAAACGGCTCGAGATATTCCAATTAGGTTTACGTCGCTGTAATAACTTGTAGCACATTTTTCCATGGCGTTTTACTATCAGAACTCGATTAAGAGTATAACATGCATTTGCCACTACTTCATTCCAAAATTGTATAGGTAGTTTCGAGTCTGCAAGCATTGTCCGTGCCATCTCTATCAAGCTGTTGTTCTTCCGTTCAGCAACACCGTTCATCTGAGGAGTATAAGCCGAGGTGAATTGATGTACAATTCCCTTTTCCTTGCAATAGTCCTCCATCCTCTGATTCTTGAACTTTGTTCCGTTGTCTGAACGTACCTGTCTTACCTTCAGCTTGTATAAGGATTCCAGAGTAGTTACCAAATCCTTGAAGGATTCAAATGTTTCTGATTTGGATTTCAGAAACATTACCCAAGAGAACCTTGAGTAGTCATCGGTAACTACATAGCAGTACAAGTCACCTGCGATGCATCTTGTACTCACTGGACCAAACAGATCCATGTGAAGAAGCTCAAGTGGAAGTTCTATAGAATGAATTTTCTTTTCCTTATAAGATTTCTTCGTCTGTTTGCCCTTTTTGCACGCAACACAAAAATCTGGGAGTTGAAATTTTTTGACATTTACTCCTCTCACAAGATCATTCTGGATCAAGTGATTCATTTTCCTTGGATTTATGTGTCCCATTCTCCTATGCCAGGAGATGGATTCCTTCTCAGTAGCTTTGGACAAGAAATATTGGACTTCACTATCTGTTGTGGATGCCTTTGAGAGATCCAAAACATAAAGATCATTATATCTAGAAGCTGACATAAGGATCTGATCCTTTGGCATCACGTAGTCCTTCTTGAGAACGTAACACTTCTTGTTGTCAAATACTACCTTGAATTCTTTATCACAGATTTGAGAAACAGAAAGTAAGTTATTTTGTAATTGTTGGACATAGTTTACCTTATCAAACTTAACTTTCTCATTTCCCACTTCTCCTTAGGCTGTGATGTACCCGCCTTTGTTTCTAGCAAATGAAACATGCCCTCCTTTAATTTGTCTAACATTTGATAAGAGAGCTCTGTTCCCTATCATGTGCCTGGATGCTCCGCTATCAACTATCCACGTGTTAGTTTCAAAACGGTAGCGAACACCCTGCACAGTCAATGAAAACATTAGTTCATGTCAGGAACCCAAGCCTTAACCGGCTTGGGTTTCCCTGAGGCATCACATATCACAAACTCAACCCACTGACCCTTTGAGGTTAAGGATTGATTAGAATTTTGTTTGTTCTTATTTTCAGGCACTGAGGAGGTTTTTTCTTTCCATAGACCAGATTTGTGTAAGGCCTGTTTGTGATAAACAGACGACTGGCTAATGGATTGAATTTTGGGTTCACAAACTCTTTTAGAAGGCGTCACTGAGTTCCTTTTAAAAGATCTTGATGTAGATGTAGAAAGTTCAACTTTTCCCTCGGTGTCTGATAATAAGGACAATAAGATGCTACGTGACCATACTCTCACAATTATAGTAGGATCTGCTTTTAACTTGATGGTTTCTATTTTTTGGTGGAGATGCAGATGTCACACAGTTGACCTTAGTATGTTTGGATTGGGACACTTCTTTGTTTGATGTATGATTTGGTCTTACAAACTTAATTGCTTTACCTGGTTTTACATCTTTGATCTCTTGTTTACCTGGACTGTGACATGATGCATGTGATTGATTAGGTTTTACAGTCTTTTTAGGTTCTTGTTTGACTTTGTTTGACCCTGACTTAAAACTAATCTTTTCAAATTCTTGTTCCAGATTAACACAAGGCATTTTTCCTATTGCCTTTGAAGTGGCCTCCTTTTGTTTAGTGTCTCATCCAATTGATTTACTTAATGAATCTGGATCACTCACCAGAGGAGTGGACACCATGGGATCCTTGATGGGGTTATTGTTAATTGGTTTACATTTGGTGTTCATCAAGGTCTCAGGTGGTGGTGAACCACTTTGTATCCCAATCCCGCCCCATTATTTTTCTCTCTTACTAAGTGTTGGATAATATGTGATGAGCTTGTCCAACTATGCAGTTTTTGTTTTAATGAATTGACTTCTACTTCTAAAAATGCTTTTTGCTTCTTAGTGTCCTCAAGAGAGTTAGAGATTACCTAATGTCATTTTCTTGGTTAAAGGCAACTACCTCAGTTTCCCTAAGCTGTTTATTTAATAGGTCTATCTTTTCCTTGTAACTGTGCTCGTTTTGTTTCAATACTCGATTAGCTTCTGTGCACATTTCTTGGTCCTTTACTAGGCTATCATTATGATCTAATAACCTAGCAAATTTTGAATCTATACTTTCTCTAAATTTATTACATTCTAAGCAAGCATGATTATTAAACAGTGGTCAGAAGAACTTACCTGAGATGTAGAGGAAGAATCAGCCATGAGTACTGGCTCGCTTTTCTCTGGTTCGGATGATTCAGATGATGATGCATTTGCAAATTTTTCTTCTTCACGCAAGTAGTTGACCACATTTGCAGTGTCTTCAGAATTTGACATTGCGATCTCTATTGCTACATCACCTTCACTTGCAGAATCGTCATCAATTTCCTTCACACTAGCTACATTTGACTCTCCTGGTGAGACGAACCGAAAGCTCCAGTCCTGTCCTTCATCTTCGTTGGCAGTTAAGGCTTTTGGATCCTTACTTGATAAGTCAGCATTACTAGCAGTGGACTTGTCTTGATGGTTAAATGCGAGAAGGGATTTCCATTTCCTGTCTTCTTTGGTTTTATACACTCCCTCTTGAAGTGTCCCTTCTCACCGCAGTTGAAGCATGTAACCTTTGACTTATCAAACCCAAAGGTTGTATCTTTTGTTGCAACCAGGTTCTGTCCGATCTTTTTGACAAACTTTTTAGCTCGTCGGACAGCACTTGCCAGAGCCCACATTATGTCCATACGTTCAAACTCCATTTCATCCACATGCTCATAATCTTCATCTGCCAGGTGGTAGTTACCTATCTTTCCAGCAATTAATCCATCGTAGGAGTGAACCACCATAGCTAAAAGGTCCATATGTTCTCTGGCCACCTCTATAGTTACATTCCCGAGGTTGTCGGTTTTCAGCTTTGCAGCATTTGCTTCAGGTACTATATATTGGGTGCTAGACGACCCTGACATTTCTGATCCTGAAGTTGAGAGTTGTGCTGGAACTCCTGTGCTTGAGATGAAGGCGGTTTGCAATGGTGCTCCAGATGTCTTGACTGAAGGAGTAGCATTGTAGAGTGCAGGATTTTGATCATAGTTTGCCTTTTGGGCTCGATACTTCATCCTAAGCTCTTCTTCTCTCCGTTTCAGAATGAAGTCATTTATGTCTAACTTCGAGAGCATTCCATTCTGTCTGTGATTTGAAACAAATGAACCCCATTTATCTGGTAATCCATCAGCAAAGTTGGATACCTTATCTTCCATTGAAGTAACCACTCCATGAGTGTGCATCTCACTCATCAAGTGGTACATCTATGATCACATCATCAAGGCCTTCTTTTCCATTGAAGAGAAGTTGTCAAACTCCTTCTTCAATGCTTTTGCCTTGATAGCCTTCATAGAGGCATTCCCGTCATACCTCTTCTCTGACGCATCCAAAAGTTTCTTGGCTTGAGTATACTCCGAATACTTATGGAAAATATCCTTCGGAATAGACTGAGTAAGCAAGGCGTAGACTTTCTTTTCAGCGTTGTGTTTTACCTTCTGTGCATCCGACATGCCACTTAGAGTAAGTTTTACTCCGTCAGCTCCATCTGGCATGTTGTACCCCGACTCTATTGCCTCCCACAAATTTGCATCTACTCCATTTAAGTAGATTTCGAAACGTTGCTTCCATTATGGATAGTCGTCTAACGTGATAAGATTCGGGGATTTATTGTGTATTCCCACTTTGTTCTCCAACAATAGTAGTTTCTGAATACGAATATCTCTACTAGCTGTGTATGCTGAAAACTGATCCTCCATTTCACTTAACTTTACGGTTTAACACACTGCTGATGTATGCGAATGAAGGTATGCGATTGGGCTTAATCGGGCGATAGAACAAATACGGATGGTTCAATCGTGCGACTGAACAGATGCGGATGAGTCAGTCGTCCGAATGAACTAATGCGGTTGAACAGACCGAATGAAATTCTCAATCGTATGAATGAAGGTACGAATGAGTCCAATCGTGCGACTGGAAAGCACAAATGAACTCAGTCGTGCGATTGAGCCAATCGTGCGACTAAACTTGCTGAAGTTCGATAATTCGTAGGTTAAACTTGTTTTGGCCGTAAAAACTCGAATTTTATCAAACCCTAATAGCCGTATGCCGGAAAAACTACACTTTTCGATTAGGAACCGTCCAAGACTTCGTTAGACACAAAAAGATTGCGTTTTTTGATGCAAAAACACAGTTTTGTATAAAAACAATTGAATCAACATGTAATCAAGAGCCTGTTGCTCTGATACCACTTGTTAGGATCTGGTATTTGACCAAACACCAACTGATTAACGTGTTAAACCAAACCAAATAGTGCGGAATCCTATTTGATTGGCGATCCAATCAGTGAGAACGCACGTAGAAACAATAATGTATTGAAACTAACATCAAGAATCGATTTAGAATCGATCTATTGCATTCTATGAACTTGGAGTACGAACTTGGAGGCTTCTAGATGGCTAGGGTACGTCTGGAGTCGAAGTGGATTGAATGCTTACGTTTTTTCATGAATTAGGTTGTATTTATAGGTTAGGATTGCTCATTCGGGTGACTGAACCATTAGCATGGTTCATTCTTGCGATTGAGACGTGCGGTTGATCCATTCGCACGGCTGAGTGTTCAGTTGTGCGACTGAGTCAGACGCATGAAGTTGTTCAGGCATATGAACTATCTAGGCGCATGGACACTCAGTCGCATGGCCATTCGGACGCATGAGAACTTCACTTCATCAAGTTTGAGTGTATTCAATATTCTAACATTATGTATAACACTTCAGACAATCACAAACCTATATAATTAAGTCAATATGCGTTAAACAACTCATTAATGAAATATTAAACATTATAAACACAACCAAACATTTGTATTTCATTAAGTACCCAATAGTTACATAAGTGTAAGACATATTACATTCAGATCAGGATCTAGGTACATATATGTATCAACAAAGATGATAGCTGACTATCAGCGAAACTATACTTTCACTCATAGTTTCGTTGGGCAGCAAAACTCAAATAACTAACATACTTACAAAAATACTCTAACATTTAACCAATTACAACTAAACATAAACAAAATCTAATCTTCGGTGAGTCCAACCTATTCTTGATCTTCATTTCCCATGATGAGGAACTCAAATGTACGAACCCTTGTCCAGCAATTATTGTTTGTTTCAACACTTTCATCTCAAATAGGTCTAGGCAGTAGGATATTGCTTTTGTTGCTAGTTTTTCTCTAGGTACTAGGTAGATTTGACATTCCATTTCATATTTGAGTTGAACACTGGATAAATTTGTTATGAAGATATCTAGCTAATCGCAGAGTTCAAAAATGTTAACGATTTATTTTTCTAGTTTGGCTTCTAAAGCATAGGCTTAGAAAGCAATGTAACTTTTCTACAAGTAATTTCTAACCTTAACAAATGAAATGATTCTAACATCAATGTCATAATAACTCCCTAAACAAGCATTGACTTCCTATTAGACCTATGCACATTCATTGTCCTATGTTCATAGTAATATGAGCTTGTTCTAGTTCAACTCATCCATTCCTAGGATAATGTTGCAATCACTCAAAGCCATATACATCAACAACATAGAAAATTTAGTATTTGTTAAGGTAATGTCACAATCTCTATAGACCTTTCATTATTCTATCTTGTACTCCATTTATTGTTTTAATAATATATGCACATTCAAGTTGTGGTTCTTTGCTTAACTTGGGACCTAGTACAGTCAAAATAAAACATCTATTTGCTTCTATTACAAACAATACTCTAGCATAAATATTATTAGTAAGGAATGTACCAACAACTCCTTCATCATTGACTTTATTCCTTACTACCGGTCACAATGAACACTCGCCATTTTGCCTTTTTCTTGTCTTCAAATGTTTGTTATAATAACGCAGAAGCCATTATGGTAATGCCATGTCTCATTGTAGTTGTAGACTTATAACATTTAGTTCTTGGGTAACACATAAGGGTATTGTAAGATCTCGGAATATTTTGTACATAAAATGATAAAAAAAACATAAAAGTTCAAGGTTTAAAGTAAAAAATCTCAATAAATTAGGCTTTCAGCACCAGTCACGAACCACAGCTAGTGAGCTTGATGGTCTACAATAGATCAGGTTGAGGGAAATGAAATTTTGTTAGCTTAGTCGACTGCTATGCCACCCATAGTAATTCTTTAATGATCTACTACGTATACCTCGTCAAGACTACAAACATTCTAAAATATGCTTCATTTGGTAGAAGAAAAATTAAGGAATTGAAATCCTCTCTCACTTTAAGCTTCTATACCCCTATAATACCCCGTGAAGGCTAGTATCATACCCTTATGCTCAAGTAACTATTATGGAGGTGTTGTTGGGATCTCTATCCATCTCTAAGTCACGATTTGAGCTCGTTGATAAGGTGAATGTGCTTACAAAACTTTGTTTCCATGCTATTGTCTTATGTGCACAAATGTTTTCCAATGATTTCAAGCATGTTTATGAAACGTCTATTTACAAATGTTTCCATTTAACAAAAACAACATGTAGTTGTATAAATTAATCAAGCAAAGGTTTAAATGACAATGACAATGTATACATATACTTAGACATGGGCAAAAAACCTAGTTCGGCCGGAAAAAACCGAAACCAGTTTGAGGCCCAAACCTGTTCAACCAAAATCGATCTTAACCCGACCCAAACCGAGTGGTTCAAAGTGGTTTCACCTTTCATCCAAAGAAACCAGTTTCTAAACCATTCATGTTCTAAACTGGTTTCAAACTAGTTCCCAAATCGAGATTCTCGATCTTCAACTTTGTAGTATTTGCCTCATGAACTATGTATTGGGTTCCAGACGACCCTAACGTTACGGTTCCTCATACACTGCTTTAGGAAGGAGCAGAAAAGCTAGAAACAAACGCCGTTTGTAGCGGTGCGCCTGAAGTAGCCGCGGAGTTAGAACTGAATTGTATAGTGCAGGATTCTGAGCATAGGATCCTTTCTTTGACTTGTATTTCATACGTAGTTCTTCCTCCCTTAACTTCAAAATGAAATCATTTATGTCTAAAGTAGCAAGAGTGTCATTTTGTCTCAAATTAGACATAAATGGATCCCATTTGTCTTGCAAACCATCAAAAAAACTAGAGACTTTATCTTCCATGGATATGATCATGCCATGAGTGTGCAACTCACTCATCAGATGATAGAATTGATCAATGATATCATCCAAGCTCTCATTCCCAATAGGAGAGAAATTGTCAAATTCCTTCTTAAGAGCTTCTGCTTTTAATGCTTTTAGAGTTGCATTTCCTTCGTATCTCTTTTCCAGAGCTTCCCATAATTTCTTAGATTGCTTGTTCTCAGAGAACTGATGAAATATGTCCTTAGGTATAGACTGAGTCAACAAGGCATATACTTTATTTTCAACTTTATACAGTCTTCTCCTCCCAAAGTCAATTTAACTCCATTAGCACCGACTGGTACCGTGTAACTAGTCTCAATGGATGTCCAAAGGTTTGGGTCAACTCTATTTAAGTAGATTTCATACCGTTGTTTCCACTGTGGGTATTCATCCAAAGTTAACAGCTTTGGCAGTTTGTTGTGGTTTCGTATCTCATTCTCCAGAAGTAGAAGATTCTGGATATGCGAGTCCTTTCCAGTAGTGAATGTAGCGAACTGGTCTTCCATTGCTTTAAACTTGGTAAACTTAGAACAGGACATATCCACTTATGCGAATGAGCTATGCGAATGGGTCACTCATGCGAATGAGCTATGCGAATGGGTCACTCATGCGAATGAGCTATGTGAATGGGTCACTCATGCGAATGAAAGATACGAATGAATTCAATCGTGCGATTGGATTCACTCGTGCGAATGAGCAAGGCGATTGTAATCAATTGACTAGAGTTGCTCAACCATGTGAATGAGGGATACGACTGAGTTCAGTCATACGAATGAGAGTATATGAATGGGTTTAGTCGTACGAATGGTCCAATCGTGCGACTGAAGGCTGCTGTGTTTGAAAAATAGAATGTTTGAACACTTTGACACAAAATACGAATTTTCCAGAAACCCTAATCTTCCGTTTGATGAAAAATCGAAACTTTAGCACATGCACTCGTCAAACACTTTTTGAAGCAAAAAAAGGTGACTCTTTTGATTGAAAACGTTGGTTTTAACACCAAAACCAATTGAATCCACACAAAATCACGAGCCAAAGCTCTGATACCACTTGTTAGGACCGTTATTGTACGGAGTACTAACAGATTCTGCGTGAGACCAGATCAAATAGTGTGGAATCTTATTTGATTGGCAATCCAATCAGTGAGAATGACAACCTGATTGATCTAACAATGAAACAAACATTAAGAATTTATTAGAAATCGATCAAGAACGAACTATGAAGTTGGATAGGCTGCTTAGGACGCTCTTTGGCGGCTAGGGTATGTGAATATTCGAAATCTCTGTTTTTCCATGAATTATGTGGTATTTATAGGTTTTTAGTTTTCATTCGTACGACTAAACCATTAGCATCGTTCAGTTGTGCGACTAACTTATGCTGTTGATTCATACGCACGACTGAAGGTTCAGTCCTGCGACTGAATCAATCTTATGTCTCAGTCATACGACTGATCCAGTCTCCTGGTTTAGTCGTGCGACCGGTCCATAAGTATGATTCATTCGTTGGTATGGTCCATAAGTATGGTCCATTAGCATAAATAATCACCCGACTAAGTTGAACACATTTCTCAATCATTATTGACTAAGAACTATGTACAACAACCTCAAACCTATATATGATGTTCATACACATGAATTATACCAAATACAATAATAATATGAAATATTCAAAGACAAATAAACATCACAATGAATCTCATATTTCATAAGTAATCACATTATATATGTGTAAGAAATGAAAGACTTTTACTTTAAGAACATAAAAGTTGTTAATAATAATAATAATTTCTAAAAGTTGTTAAACTTAATAATGTTTAAACTTGAAGTTAAGAAGTCAAGGGGGCCTTAAAGTCAATTTAGAAACTTTAAATGGGAAGTTGGTACATAAAATGAAGAAGAATGAACCGTAGGGAAATATGTAAATTCAAAATAAACCCAAACCCCAGCCCTCATTACCCCCGTTTTTCCGGCCTGTTTTCCGGCCAACTTCCAGTGACCCTCCGGCGACTTTGAAACTCCTTTTTTTCCTTCGAATTCCAATCCCAAACCGATCCACTCGTCTCGTGAGGACATTTCAAAACCGTCCAACGAATTTAATCGTGTTTAAACCACGGTTATGAACTCGAATGACCCGAGTAACCGCTGCATTCAACCATCAAGTCGTTCAATCATTAACACTTAATAATAAGCAAAATAAATTATCTATAATCGAATGTTTAAATAGTCTTAAGCTATTATCAATTCCAATTGCACCTGAAACGAACACACATATCGAATCTGATCACCATTTTCGTCGTGACTTGGAACTAGTCGAACACCACCCTCTGGAGTTCAAGAATCAAAATTGACAGAGGGTTTTAATCCAGACCAGCACACAAAGCTATGTGCAATTTTAATTTGAATATCCTCGAAGTTTGCTCATCCTTCTACACTCATGACCGTGACTCGTTCTTGGTTGTCTTTTCCATCGGTTCGTATCAAATCACGTAAGTATAACACATCAACACCTCGAAATCACATGGGGAATCAAAGCCCCATGTTTATTAGAAAATGTTATCAAATCGAACTTCAATTTGATCAAAGAAGGTTCTAGGGTTCATGTAAATTGGGGGAAATCGTTGAAAGATTGCTTTTAAAATTTAAAGCCGGATAAACATCGCGGCTGAGAGCCTAGTTCACTAGTTAGAGTCTTACCCTTACAACTTTGAGGTCCTGGATTCGAAACCGGGCTCCCTTAACTATTTTTTAAGGCTTTTTAAGCCTTAATTTAATTATGGAAAATTTTTAATAATTATAAAAATAGTTTTTGTAAACTTTAAATATTTTTATAAACACCAAATAATTTTCTAGAATTTTTATTAAAATGTAGATAACTAAATAATTTTTAATAAAAATTTTATAAAGATTATTCTAAGTTTTATTCCTATTAAAATGGATTTCAAATCTTAGTTAGCAAAATGATTTTGATTTAAATATTACCTTTAATTTATTAGTTTAAATAATGTTTGTTCCAAGTGTTTATTTAAATTTTATATGTAACCTTATTAGTTATTTTAAATAGATTAGTTACATATTTTCTATTAAAAACATGAAATGGTATATTTCCTTATTATTTAGCGTATTTACAAAAACCCCCCAAATTCGACTTAGGACCCTAGTCCTCACTAATTCGTTAAACTTATTATTGAACTTAAATCTGTTAAATATACATACTTAGGTGCCTCGTGACGATTCATCTTGGAACAACATACATCATTCTTATTTCTAATCTCCATTATATACTTATTCATCACGTGAGTTTCCTTGCCCCTTTTTATATATTTCACACTATTTTGGGGTGAAACATGATACATATATACAACATACACTTAAAACGTTTGAACTTGTAAAGCACTTGCAATTCATCTTTATATTTTTTCATGGTTATTTGTGTGTTTAAAGTAATTATATGAGATATATATTTTGTTTGCAATCATTAACTATTGCTAGTCTGGCGACGTCTTAGATCTATAGGCCTGGCAAGCCTATTTGGTGCTAAAGCCGATGTATTGGCGGCTCCTGATGACGTATGCTTGTTCATCATGGGAACCAAATACACTTAGCCAATCATATATACTTGTAATGAAGTCGAGGTATGGTTGTAACGATATGTCTTCTATAAGCTTACTAACTTATAACCTATGACATGAATTGCTACTTGTAACCTTGTTATATTATGTATGAAAACCTTGGAAACTCACCAACTTTTTAGTTGACCTTTTATTTTTATTATGTTTCAGGAAATGCCCAAATTTAAAGTGATCAAATTAAGCTTGCAATAATCTAGGATTTGGACCTAGTTAATGAATAAAAGGATTAGGTTTTGTTATAATATGCTTGGAATTATTTCATGTTTGAGACTTATGTTTGTACTTTCTTTTGAACTTATAATTTTAATGTTACATTTAAATATAGCGTTATGTGGTTGTGAACAATCGTAACCCTCACACCTCAACGTTTTCGCCGTCAAGGTTGGGGTGTGAAAGATTGGTATTAGAGCCCATAACTATAAGGATTTAGGTTATTAGAAATGGTGACCTAGACTATAGTTTATGCATGAACCTTATAAAATAATATTATTCTTGTAAAAGTACATTGTTTGCATGCTAAATAATGCTATACCTTCTTATGTTCAACTTGATGCCTTAGCATAGGATTACCTTGTAAATGCTTAAACTTTGTTGCTTGTCCCCCTACTCTTATTCTCTATTTCTTTATTTCTCCCCGATGAATGAAACTTTTCTAAACTTATTCCCGACGACATGTGGAATCGACACTTATTATAGTGGGTTTAATTCCTTAGACTCTATGTCTAATCTATGAAAATCTCATCAAGGTCTTGATTTCACGAACCTAAGAAATTTATATGACTCATAGACACCTGTATCCTGGTTTTCCTGGCAAAAGGCCTCCGGGCTAAGGCAAGCATTTCGCATAAATCCTACGGCACTAGTTATGGTTACCTGGGGAATTCTAGGATGAGTGATAAACTATGGTCAATATGCACAAATTCCTAAGGCAAATGGGTCAATTTACCTTGACGTGTCAACGTTTCCAAATGGTAATGTGTTACTAAATGGAACCATTCCATGTGCCTTACAACTTTTGACTTATCCTTGTTATTCTCTCTTTCTCGTGTCTAACTCATTTTGTATATTCCAGCATGTCTCATCATCATGGAAAGCGTGGAAGTTCCGATTGTAAGCTAGCCACCATGATTGCCCGGCAAATGGCTGCCGTCATCCCGGCCATGGTTGCTGAACTCAATAGCACCTTAATGACCAACTCTAGCAACAATGGAAATGGTCAAGGGGAGAATAGTGATAACCGAGGGTGCAACAACCAAACATGTACTTTCAAACACTTTAGCTCTTGCAAGCCCACTAGTTATAGTGGCAAGGAAGGAGCCACTAGTCTTCTTGAGTGGTTCGAGAGTATGTAAAATACCTTTGTCAACTGTGAGTGTCCCGAGGCACTCAAAGTTCGTTATACCACTGGTAGCTCCAACTAAGGGCACTTACCTGGTGGAATAGCGAGAAGAGAAATCGTGGTGCTGAAGCTATGTTAGCACTTACCGGGGAAGAGTTCAAGAACATCACCATCGCAAAGTTCTGCCCGAGAAGTGAATTACAAAAGTTGGAGGAGGAATACTGGAACTTGAAGCAAGATGGTGGTGACCATTGGCCTACTCAACTAGGCATCATGAGTTCAGTATACTACTGCCTCACATGGTCGGCACTATCCCCTACAACATCGAGAAGTTCATCAAGGGTGTACCACTCCAAATTCAAGATGTTGTGGTGGGAAGCTGACCCACAACCTTGAAAGAAGCCATTACTATCACCGCTCAACTCATCGAGAATCATATATGAGCGGGCACCATGTCTGTTAAGGGTGAAAAGAAGGTGGAAAATACGGCTACCGAGACCATTAAGAAGACTAAAGCTGAACCATCCCATAACAACAACAACAAGAAGCGCAAGTTCACATCGGCGCGTAACTATGTTGTGGCTGCACCCAAACAGCCTCAAAGACAACTTGTACCTGTGGCTGCACCTGTGGCACAAGTGTCTAGGGCTAGGGCCTATGCTGGTCCTCAACCTATGTGCAACACCTATAGGTACCATCATCCAGGAAACCAACCGTGCCGCATCTGTACCTTATGCGGTAAATATGGTCATTTGGTGGCGACTTGTCACCGAGCACCTAATAATGTCGCGATGGTCACAAACCGTGTTTGCTACAACTGTGGGGAACCTGGTCATTTCCACCCATAATGCCCTCTTCTTGTGGGTAAGGTTACACAAGCCCGAGGACGTGCTTTCAACATCAATACAAATCAAGAACAAGCAAAGAACGATGTGGTGAATGGTATGTTAACTTACCCTTAACTTTTATGACCTAATTCTTTTCATTCGTTACCTGTATCATTAAATACCTTCAAATTGAACATGTATGTTTCTTATTAATAAATTATGCATATGTCCAATTTGACTCTGGAGCCGATAAGAGTTTTGTTTCATTAGAGTTTGAGCCCATACTTGCTAAGCCACATACGAAACTAGAAAGACCTCTCACCGTTGAAGTGGCCGATGGAGAACCGATCACCGTTGACATCATTATCGTGATTGCATCTTAAGTCTTGACACGCACGATTTTCTTATCGGTCTTATTCCTATGAAACTTGGAAGCGTTGACGTCATCATTGGTATGGATTGGTTAGCCAAGCACCATGCCAAGATCATTTGTTTCAAGAAGTGCATTCGTATACCGTTACCCTCTGGAGATACTTTGAAAGTGTTCGGTGAAAATCTTCCAAAGGGCTTAAACTCATGTCTTGCACTCAAGCCCAAAAGTGCTTAAACAAGAAGTACATGGCCTTCTTGGCTTACATGGTCAACACCAAGTCAAAGGGAAAGAACTTAAGGATGTCCCGATCGTACGAGACTTTCCTGAAGTATTTCCGATGACCTTAGCGGTTTACTTCCCGTGCGTGAAGTCGAGTTTAAAATCGATTTGATTCTGGGAGCCAACCCCATGGCTATGTCACCATATCGGCTTCACCATCAGAAATGCAAGAACACTCTAGTCAACTTCAAGAACTATCCGAGAAGGGCTTCATTCGTCCTAGCTCTTCGCCCTGGGGTGCACCTGTTCTTTTCATGAAGAAGAAAGATGACTATCGTAAACTTAACAAGCTTACCATCAAGAATCGTTATCCTCTTCCTCGTATCGATGACTTGTTTGATCAACTTCAAGGAGCTGCTATATTCTCGAAGATGATCTACGTTCTGGATATCATCAATTACGAGTCCATGATGATGATATCCCAAAGACCACGTTCCGTACTCGTTATGGGCACTATGATTTCATTGTTATGCCTTTTGGTTTAACCAATGCACCTACCGTCTCATGGATCTCATGAACCGAGTATGTAAGCCTTACCTAGACAAGTTTGTGATCATCTTCATTGATGACATACTTATCTATTCCAAGTCCCACACCGATCATGAGCTACATCTGCGACAAGTTCTTGAGTTGTTGAAGAAAGAGCAATTGTATGCAAAGTTCTCGAACTGTCAATTTTGGCTTGAGGAAGTTCGATTTCTAGGACACGTGGTGAATAGCCAAGGAATTCACATTGACCCTGCAAAGGTGGAAGCTATGAAGAATTGGTGTGTTCCTACAACTCCTACCGAAGTTCGTTCCTTCCTTGGTCTTGCTAGATATTACCAGCGATTCATTGCCAATTTTTCGAGGATCACGAAGCGGCTCACTTCTTTGACACAAAAGAATAAATCGTTCGAGTGGGGGTCCGAGCAGAAAAGCTTTTGAAATGTTAAAGCACAAGTTGTGCAATGCTCCTATTTTGACCCTACCTGATGGGAACGACAATTTCACCGTATATATGATGCATCAAAACAAGGCCTTGGTTGTGTTCTCATGCAACGAGGGAAGGTCATAGCTTATGCATCAAGACAATTGAAGGTCCATGAGGTGAATTACACAACACACGATCTCGAGCTGGTGCTGTTTTTTGCTTGAATGATTTGGAGACGCTACCTGTATGGTACGCAATGCATAGTCTACACCGATCACAAAAGCCTTCAACACATTTTTAATCAACAAGATCTCAATATGAGACAACCTCGTTGGGTGGAGTTGATTAGTGATTATGATTGTGACATTCGTTATCATCCTGGTAAAGCCAACATTATGGCCGATCATTAAGTCGAAAGGTTCATAACAAGATGATCTCGTTCCTGGAAATTTGCGGTCGACGTCAATGGTTTGACACCTGGGAGAGTTCGATACTGAAATCCGACTAGATGTCAATAAGGCTACTGTACTACTACAAAACTTGAGAATAGATAGTGACATCGAGTCTAGTATCTTGGAGGCTCAACAAATAATGCAACAAGAAGGAAGAATGAAGGATGAACTGGAGCATAATCTTCTAACCCAATTGGAAATGAAACCCAATGGGTTGATGTACTTCGCAAATCGAATTTGGGTTCCAAATCATGATAATCTTCGTACCTTTATCATGAACGAAGCTCATCAAACTCGTTATTCTATTCATCCTAGCATCGATAAAATGTACATGGACCTGTGTGGTCAATATTGGTGGCTTGGAATGAAGAAAGATATAGCGACTTATGTAGCTAAGTGCCTCACATGTACGAAGGTTAAAGCCAAACATCAACGTCCAAGTGGATTACTTGAGCAACCCGAGATTCCTATGTGGAAGTGGGAACACATATCCATGGACTTCATAACCAAGCTACCCCCAACCTCTCGTGGACATGATAGCATATGGGTAATCGTTGACCGATTGACCACATCAGCACATTTTATACCCATAAATGACACTTACAAGACATCAAGGTTGGCTCGTATATACGTTGATGAAATTGTAAGTCGTCAAGGGTGACCTTTGCATTTCATATCCGAGTGAGACACTCATTTCACTTAGCACTTTTGGTCGTCTATGCAAGAAATCTTGGGTATACAGCTAGATCTAAGCACGGCTTATCATCCTCAAACTGATGGTCAAACCAAGCGAACGATCCAAACCTTGGAAGATTTGCTACGCATGTGTGTCCTTGACTTTGGTGGTGACCGGGATATGCATTTGCCGCTCACGGAATTTTTGTATAACAATAGTTATCAATCGAGTATCAAAATGGCACCGTTCGAAGCACTTTACAGTCGTAAATGCCGTTCACCGATCTGCTGGACCGACATTAGTGAAAACTTCAATTGGTCCTGAACTTATACAAGAAACGACCGATAAAGTCTCTATAATCCGCAAGAACCTTGAAGTGGCAAGAAGTCGACAAAAGAGCTATGCTGATAAGCGACGTAAGCCATTGGAATTCCAAGTTGGGGAGATGGTTCTTCTTAAGCTTTCATCGTGGAAGGGTGTTGATCGCTTTGGAAAAAAGGGGAAATTGGCTCCGAGATTTGTAGGACCTTTTAAAATCCTGAAAAGGGGTGGAAAGGTGGCTTACCAACTGGAGTTACCTTCCGATCTTAGTGGAGTTCATCCTGTGTTCCACGTTTCAAACTTGAGAAAGTGCTTGGCCGATGAAAGTCTGCATGTTCCGCCGAAAGACATTCAGATTGAAGAGTCATTGCATTTTGTTGAGAAACCTGTTGAAATGATGGACCGCATTATGAAGATGACTAGGACCACCACTACCCCAATTGTCAAGGTTCGTTGGGAGAATAAGCGTGGCCTGAATTTACTTGGGAATGTGAGGAGCACATGAAGAAGAAAACCCCTCTTATTCGTATAGTTCATTCTTAATTTCGGGACAAAATTCTTTTAAGTTGGGGAGACTTAACATCTCGTATTTTTATGTTAATTAAAAGTTAACGTCGTTTATTCTTGTAAGGACCATTATGGTCAATTATGAAATTTATGGATTACTTATGCTTATTTCCTTGTGTTTTGTTTTTTGATTAGAAGGTTCATAATTTAATTACCAATTTGAACTTAATAATAAATAATAAAAATACTAAAAATATTAATAATAGTAATAATAATAAAAAGTTATAATAATGATAACCAAAATAGATAATAATAATAATATAATAATAGTGTTATTAATAATAATAATAATTTCTAAAAGTTGTTAAACTTAATAATGATTAAAACTTGAAGTTAAGAAGTCAGGGGGCCTTCATATCAATTTAGAAATTTAAATGGAAAGTTTGTACATAAAATGATAAGAATGAAACCGCAGGACTAAATATGTAAATTCAAAATAAACCCAACCCCGCCCTCATTACCCCCGTTTTTCGGCCTGTTCCCGGCCAACTTCCGGCGACCCTCCAGCGACTTCGAAACTCATTTTTTTCCTTTGAATTCCAATTAAAAACAATCCACTTGTCTCGTGAGGACGTTTCAAAACCGTTCAAGGACTTTAATTGTGTTTAAACCACGGTTATGAACTCGAATGACCCGAGTAACCGCCGCATTCAACAATCGAGTCGTTCGATCATTAACACTTAATAATAAACAAAATAATAAATATCTATATCAAACGTTTAACTCGTCTTAAGCTATTATCAATTCCAATTGCACTTGAAACGAACACACACATCGAATCTGATCACCATTTTCGTCGTGAACTTGCAACTAGTCGAACACCACCCTTTGGAGTTCAAGAATCAAAATTGACAGAGGGCTTTTAATCCAGACCAGCACACGAAGCTATCTGCAATTTTAATTTGAATATCGACGAAGTTTGCTCGTCCTTCTATACTCACGACCGCGACCGTTCTTGGTTGTCTTTTCCATCGGTTCGTATCAAATCACGTAAGTATAACACATCAACACCCTCGAAATCACATGGGGAATCAAAGCCCCATGTTTATTTCAGAAAATGTTATCGAATCGAACTTCAATTTGATCAAAGAAGGTTCTATGGTTCATGTAAATTGGGGGAAATCATTTAAGGGTTGATTTCAAAAATTAAAGTTGGATTTACATCGCGGCTGAGAGCCTGGATCACTGGTTAGAGTCTTACACTTACAACTTTGAGGTCCCTGGTTCGAACCCGGGCTTCCTCAACTACTTTTTTAAGGCTTTTTAAGCCTTAATTTAATTATGTAAAATTTTTAATAATTATAAAAATAGTTTTTGTAAACTTTAAATATTTTTATAAACACCAAAAATTTTCTGGAAATTTTATTAAGATATAGATAATTAAATAATTTTTAAAAACTTTTTTACAAAGATTATTCTATGTTTTATTCCTATTAAAATGGATTTCAAATCTTAGTTAGCAAAATGATTTGATTTAAATATTACCTTTATTTATTATCGTTTAAATCATGTTTGTTCTAAGTGTTTATTTAAATTTTATATGTAAACCTTATTAGTTATTTTAAATGGATTAATTACATATTTTCTATTAAAAGACATGAAATGGTATATTTCCTTATTAATTCGTTAAACTTATTATTAAACTTAGAACCCTAGTCGTCACTAATTCGTTAAACTTATTATTAAACTTATATATGTTAAATATACATACTTAGGTGCCTCGTGACGATTCATCTTGGAACAACATACATCATTCTTATTTCTAATCTCCATTATATACTTATTCATCATGTGAGTTTCCTTGCCCCTTTTTATATATTTCACACTATTTTGGGGTGAAACATGATACATATACACATACATTTATAAACATTTGAACTTGTAAAGCACTTGCAATTCATCTTTATATTTTTTCATGGTTATTTATGTGTTGTAAGTAATTATATGAGATATATATTTGTTTGCAATCATAACTATTGCTAGCCTAGTGACGTCTTAGATCTTTGGGCCTGACAAGCCTAGTTGGAGCTAAAGCCGATGCATTGCCGGCTCCTGATGATGTATGCTTGTTCATCATGGGAACCAATACCACTTAGCCAATCATATATACTTGTAATCAAGTCGAGGTTTGGTTGTAACGATATGTGTTCTATAAGCTTACTAACTTATAACCTATGACATGAATTGCTTGCTACTTGTAACCTTGTTATATTATGTATGAAAACCTTGGAACTCACCAACTTTTTAGTTGACCTTTTATTTTTAGCATTTTCAAGAAATGCCCAAGTTTAAAGTGATCAAATGAAGCTTGCAATAATCTAGGATTTGGACCTAGTTAATGGAATAAAAGGATTATGTTTTGTTATAAAAATGCTTGGAATTATTTCATGTTTGAGACTTAAGTTTATACTTTCTTTTGAAACTTATAATTTTAATATTTACATTTAAATATAGCGTTATGTGGCTATGAACAAGCATAACCCTCACACCTCGACGTTTCCGCCGTTAAGGTTGGGGTGTGACAGTGTTTCCTATTATCAATCAGTCCTCATTAAATGAGTGTGAAACAATAGTTGGTGCAATTGTTCAAGCTCCTGACCAAAATATGTTTAACTTGGATCTATCATTGCAACCGGAGGTGATCCTAGGCTTAGGATTCACAACACTCATCCAGCTGAGAAAATCATAGGAGAAGTCTGTGAAGGTGTGAGAATAAGGGGAAAAACTCCCTGTACTCATGCTTTTTATCACACATGGAACCCAAGAAAGTAGAAGAAGCCTTAGGATAGTAGTTGGGTGAGTCAATGCAAGAGGAATTGCTTTATTTCAAAAGACAAAAGGTTTAGAACCTGTGTCTGCTACCGTCTGCAAGTATCAATAGGCACTAATTGGGTTTTCATGAACAAGAGAGATGATAGAGGCTTCATAATCAAGAAAGGAAAGACTGGTAGTTCAAGGATACACCCAAGAGGAAGGAATCGATTATACTGATGTCTTTGCACCTGTTGCAAGACTTGAGGCAATTAGGATCTTCCTTGCTTATGTTGCATCCAAGAATTTTACTATCTACCAGCTTGATGTCAAGTGTGTCTTTCTATATGGGGATATAGATAGGGAAGTCTATGTATGTCAACCTCCAGGATTTGAAGACCCACAGCACCCCAACTATGTGTGTAAGTTGGATAAAGCTCTATATGGGCTGCACCAAGCATCTAAGTTGTGGTATGAGACTTTGTCTCAATTTCTCCTAAAGTATGGCTACACAAGAGGCACCATTGACAAGACTTTATTAATAAAGAAGTCTGGGAAAGAAATTTTGCTCGTCCAATTCTATGTTGATGACATCATATTTGGTTCCTCAAATGACCAAATGTGCAAAGACTTTGAGAGCATCATGAAGAAGAAATTTGAGATGAATTCTATGGGAAAGATGGACTTTTTCCTTGAAATTCAGGTAAAGCGGATGAAGGAAGGGTTCTTTATCAATCAATCTAAGTATGTCTCTAACATCTTAGAAAGATTTGATATGAAATATTGTAAACAAGCCAAGACACCCATACCCAGAAACTATAATCTTTTTCCTGACTCTAAGGGGGAGGATACTCATCAGCATCAGTATAGGGCAGTTGCTGAAGCTGAATACATTGCTGCTGCTAGTTGTTGTGCTTAGCTGTTGTGGATTCAAAATCAAATGTTAGACTATGGATTCAACTTTATAAGTACTTCTATCCATATTAACAGCAACAGTGCTATCTCCATTACTGAAAATCCTGTAATGCATTCCAAGACAAAGCATATTGACATCAGGTATCATTTCATTAGAGATATTCATGAGAAAAATCTTATTAAACTAATCAAAGTTGATTGAAATGAAAAATATGCTAATTTGTTCACCAATGCATTTGATGGACAAAGATTTAAGTATCTCATTACAGCTATTAAGATGATAAACATTGATTCGTCTATCTTATTTGAAAACCTTTTTAAATATGTAATGTCTTTTGTCAAAACATTCTAAGCCCTGTTACAAAAGGTTTTCTCTGAAATTTTTCTAAGTATAGATTCTTCCAAAGAGAAATTAACCCTTGGAAGATGCTTTACATATCTTCCGAAGCAAAATTTCTCCAAGTGAAATCTTCTTCTCGGAAGAGTTTTTAGTCTTGGAAGAAGCGATTGATAATTTATCAAATCTACTTCTGAAGGTTACAAACTTTTCATTTAGAAAAAACCACTTTACTCTCGGAAATAAGAAATTACCTTTGGAAGTTAAGTTGGCTTCGGAAGAAGATTACCTTCGGAAATCTCTTATACTCGGAAGAAGACCTTACTGTGTAACGGAAATCTTTGGGCCCACAACTATAAAAGGTAAAGATTTTCTTAATGATGTCAGAATATTTTAAATAGGTTTAACCTTACCGCCCTTGTCACATCATACCCAAACAATCACTTCACCTTATCCATCAGCCACTTTCACCCATTTAAATATTTTGACTTGCCCATTTTAATCGTTTTACTGATTTGACTATTGAAAGCTTTCTTCATCCCTAGTTTACCCAAATCTAGATCATTTCCCTGCTTCTTTCTCACTAATGGCGCTTAACACTCAGCACAATCATGTCGCATTCTTGGATTCGTCCATGGATGCTAACTTCTCTAAAATCATCTCCTTTCTAACCCAATCCACTTACTTCACAGCCCTAACTGTAAACCCTATCGTGTATTCAAACCACATGGCTAAAGTTTGGGGGAATGCATAGATTATAACCCAGAATGGGGTTACGGTTTTGAGGTCAAGCATCTGTGACCAAAAGTTGATCATATCTAAATAGATCATCAGGGAGCATCTCGAGCTTCATGATGAAGGTTCACCAACGGAGTTCCCCAAGACCGAAGTTGACGACACATATACCTTAATGGGATATGGCGATGATCTCAGCAGGTCCACTGTCTACAAGTTAACTTCTCATACTAGTGGAAGTTCCTGATGCACATTGTCCTTCACTGCTTGTCAAACAAGTCAGGGGGATGGGATCAAATCCTGTATGAACTAGGATTTGCAGTTCATGGATTGGTAAAAAGCCTCTACATTAACTACTCAAGATTCGTGCTAACTAGTTTGATGGGCAACCTTTAAATGGATACATTTTACATGTATCCCAGGTACATCCAGTACTTCATAAATTATTAGTTGGACCAGAGCAAGATTGTTTTTGTAGCTGCTCTTCCAGTCCCTCACATGAGGCCGACCATCTTCAAGATTCTGAAGAGGATGTCCACCAACTTCACTGGAAGACACACTCCACTTCTTCTAGGTATGATTGAGCGCATAGCTCCGGTGACATCCGTGTTAACCCCACAGGTGATGAACCCACCCCAGTAACAACCTCATATTGCCAAGTTTACCTTCTCACCCTATCAAATACACTATCAGAGATGCCCCAAACGAACCCTTGTTCAATCTAGTCTGATTAAACAAGCCCTTCCTGTTCAATCCAAAATACAAGAGTGGAAACATGGGCTCCCACTCTGTCTGAGGTCTCACTTTCCTTCACCATTGACCTCAATATGGGATTAGAGTCTCCTCAGTCTCAATCCCCTAAGCCCGAAACCCAAGCTTAAAGCCCTCAAGGTTGTAAGGCCCCATCCCCGGGACGCTTACAACTGGACAGTCATCTCACATAAAATATAAAACATACATTTAAATTTGCTAAAATATTGCAGTGGAATAACTTAAAACATTTCATATATTAATGACTGCTTTTGCAAAACAATACAATGTAGTTAACTGTTACAAAATATTATCATTTGCATTACATCACAAAAACGTCATAGTTATACAAATGGATGCCATTATAAAAATGGCAAGTAGCTGGCCCGTGCCATCCTCAGCAACAATCACCTGCCAACTGGAAAATACATAAAAGTTAGCGTTGCCGAGTGAGTTCTAGTTTTATAAATAAAATACTTTACTTGTTTTACTTAAAACCGATCTTTACTTTCATTTGTGATCATACATCATACGTACAAATAGATAATTATTATCATCTTCAATCATTATTCATTATCTTTCGTTCAATATACGTTATCATTATCATTCGCTTTCATTCATAGTTTTCCTTACTTATCTTTCGTACATTCATCATCTTTCTTATTTACATTTCGGTCCAATGCCATGTGCTATACCCTGAACATTATGCACGAAACTGGTTACTAGGCCTGAGGTCTATCAATAGACCCCAAACATTGTGCATGAAGCTGACTCCAGTACCTAGGGCAAGCAACAAGGATCCCATACATATGGTCAATCACAAAGATTAGACCCCAGTATGCATCCTTCTGGGGTAGCTAACCCACACACTGTGAGCTAACACCCTTCATTGGGTAAGTTAGTACACCTTTATCAGTTAGTACAGTTACCAACTTTAGTTATTGACAAAAGGTAAGTCATGGACAATGCATGACTACCAAATCTTAGATAAGACATTATCTAAGATACCTTAACTTTAGCTTTGTAGTATTTGCTTTAGTTATAGGTTTCTGGCTGATATCAAAGTATATGTGGCTGTAGGTGAGAGTGTATATAGTTTCTCATTGTAACTCTTTTAATATGCTTGTAAAAGTCTTGTAATACTTTGAGTTGAGAAGTAAAATATATACAAGTACCTTGAAATTTAATTTCCTTATGTTCTTTGTTACTTACTATATTATTATCAACTCTTAGAAGAGATTCTACTTTATTTAAAACTATGTGTGATTAAGTGAGTTAGAGAAAAACAAAATGTTAGTGACAAATATCAATCTTGCACAATCACTTTTGGTATTCGAGTTCAAAGATTTAGGAAAACTCGTTAAATTGATTTTTAAGGACAAGTTTTTAATACTAACTCGTTTGTGTCAATTACCCAACCATAGATGCCAAACACCCCCTACTTACCAAATTATTCACGATGCAAGAAAATCAAAACCAAATGATAATAAGCAAAATTTTGAAACATAACTAGTTCGTTTAAATTAATCAAACCATAATTGAATTTGTACTATCATTACAAATACAATCCAATAAACCCAGTCAAACCAAATAAATATGATTACCCATCACTCGGAGATGATCACAAAAGAGATTAGTCACTCATTGGCATGATTAGATCTTCAAGGGTTGATAGAATGTTGTTGATTTTTGATTTGGTAAAATGATGGTGAAAGAAGCACAAAAAATCGCCTTGAAAACATCCATAAATTCCAAGAAAAGAGTTAGGTTCGAAACCTTAAATTACACTTAATTAAGGTTGAAACCCCCAAATTTCTAAAGCTAATAAAAGGTTACACACAATGCACTGGGCATGGGGGCGATAGTGTGTTAGGGTCCCTCAAATCTTGATTTCTCCCCTGCAAACGTTGGTTGATGCGCTAGTATTAGAACACTACACATCGGTAGTAGAGCACCTAGGTCTTCATTTTGAGCTATTTACTCCCGATCACTTTGTCTTCACTTGTACAACCTTCCACTCTTCCATTAATCTTCCATACACATGTTAAGGCATTCATATTATGGTTTTCAAGCTCCATACACCTACAACACAAACATATCTCAAAATGATATTGTTCCATACTAATAAACAAATAAAATTATGGAATTAACCTCATTAAACACCAAGTGAACACTATCGAATCAGTCATACAATGCAATAATCAATGTATCATTTATAGTCGAATTAAAATACTTAAAATTCATAAATCCTTACAAGAACTTCCATAAGTCATATTTAATAGATGCTGAATTTTTATATATTGTTATCATCAAACAACATAAAATACTCGAAATGCAAATGAACGAATGATGTCCTTCAAAGTATTCTTTACTTGATATATTACATAAAACACAATTAAAGCATGTATGAGCAAATCACGTGGGCAACCTCATAGCTATATAAGAGTGTGATATGTATACTAGAATCAATCATGATCGCCTATTCTAAATTTAGGATCAATGAAAAGCTACAACCATTGATCTAACACATTATAAATTATCATAACTGTGTAATCTAATCCGGTCATATCAAAAGAGAAAAAACAGACAAACAATACAACAATATAGATCTTCAACAATTGTAGGATCATGATAGCACCACTACTCTTTAGTAATGACACATTGTTGTAAAAAAGCCAATGTATTAGCATACATAATGGTTGATTGGTAGTTGCAGCCTATCAACTGTTACACATTTGAATAATCCAAACTTTTACTCATAACAAGACAATTTAAATTTTAACAATCCAAACTTTATTTTTCTTACCATTAGCAATTTCATTAGCATAATTCTTATATATAAAAACTCGATTTTAATCCACTTTCCATTTGATTTTGCTTGTATATTTACATTTCGTTCATAATCATAGACGTGAATGAAGTCCTGTGAAAATTAAGTGTATATATGTGATGATTATGTTATTAGATTGTTATTGACAACATATATAAAAGTTGAAAGTGTGATTGGCTAAATTATTAGTATGCATTATTATCAAATAATAGATACTAGTTTAAATTATTAAAATTCAAGTTGTCTAGCAACAATGACAATGACAAGCATCAACAATAACAACAACAAAGTATTCACACGAAATTAAAGTGTTCGTTTAATAAATAGTTATTAGATTTTAATAATCTTAACTTTTATTTATTAGTGGAGAATAATCCCAACTCATAAACAATTTACCTACACTCCCAACTTTGACCTTATTTTCATTCAACGATCCTTTACTAACTGAGAGTTAATACCTGTAGAGAATATGCATAGAGGCTGAAGCAACCAAAGACTTTCTGCATGCATGCTGCACAAGTACTGAAGAAGAATGCTTCAGAAATTTCACACATGCAACAGAAATATTCTAAGTGTGAAATCTTCCGAAGCCAAGACCAATATCTTTCGAAGCCAAAGATGAAGTCTTCCGAAGCTTCAGAGACAAAGTCTTCCGAAGCCTGAACTCTTGAAGACAGATTTCTTCCGAAGACTTTAGTAACATGCTTTATCTGATGTACTATTCCATAAAGCTGGACACCTTTTCGCTGCATCTCTGTAAAGTCACCAACTTACATGAGTTAGTGAAAAGGTCCATGCTTTTGGTAGTGTACATTGAGGTCTTGAGTCTGTAAACTTTCTACTTCATGTACTTTATCCTTTTTGTAATAGATAAGGATGTGAGTTATGGAATGTCATAGTCACAAAGTCAAAAAGGCAATCTGCCTTTGTAACTCCAGAATGAACACACTTGAATCAAATCATGAAGATTATAGATCAAAATATAATAAAAACACTAAAACCCCTTTGATCTTCAATAAGATTGCAAATAATGTTTACAAATAATCCCCCCGAGACGTTAACTTTTGTTGACTTTGACCGTGATGTTGACTTTTGTTGACTTTGACTGTGATGATAATATAGACTATCTTGTACAGCTCCAACAATACTCCCCCTTAGTCTATCATTGTCAACGTCTTCAAACGAAATCAGCACCGAGAAGTCAACAGTAGAAAGATATTCAAATTGAAACTTTCTGAATCTGATGTGAAAAATTATTCATCTCATAAGCTCCCCCTATTTATATGCTCCCCCTTATCGAGTGCAAGCTTTGCAAGGATATTGGAATAACATTCCCAAATCTCTAATCTTGAGTGCTTTAGAAGATGTAGGAGGAGGATTCTTAGCTCGATATCTTCTGCAAACTTGAGGAGCAGGTTCTCAGATCAGGTAGACTACTCAACTGATGATCGGCCATCACTTAAAGCAAAAATCTGAAACACATTCTCAAACACAATCTTGACATTTCTAATTAGATCATCCCATTTTAACAAAATAAACTCGTGTTTATCTGTGTGTGAAAAACAAGCGAACCCGTGTTCGTTTGTGCGCAATTTCTATGAATACATGAAAAATGATAAAATTGTAACATCATAATATGGAAGACCTAAAAAATTTGAAATGAAAATTTATTATATATTTTTTTAACTTTATATATCAATTTTTTATTTGTTTTTTTAAACGAGAACTGAATCGATCATGAGATCACATCCTCAAGATATACTTTAGCACAAAGATGAATTTAAACATTGACAAGCAATGAGATCACACTGATAACTGAATCAAATCACAGTCTTTGAATGAATTTTGAAATTCTTAAACAGATCAATAGCGATTGCTAACATGTTTGTCCACTTAAAACCATGCCTTATCTTTACAACAAATAGCATATGATTTGTTAAGGTTCGATTAGATGCTTTTGAATGTTAGGACCCCACAATCATTTAGCAAAAACCCTCACCCAACCTCAGGATTTCTTGAATTTTGTTACGATCTTTATTGAACAAGGCATGTGCATTAGTTTGTAAGTGATTATCAACAAAATATTGCATTCTGTGATGAATTCATCATTTAGATGAATTGACATAACTTAGATCAAGATGGTGAGAGCTCCAGGTCTATACTCACGTATAACAAAGGAGATGACCATTAATCATGTGCCGATGAGATCTCCAGGTCAGTACTACCGTACAGCAGAGGAGATCATCACTCCAGGTCAGTACTACCGTACAACAGTTATTGCCTGATGATTCAACAACTGTTCCTTCTTTGAAAAACCTGACGGGAACAAACGAAGGAATGTTACCTGATTTGAATTTGTTGAAGAAAGTTAAAGAAGCAACTGATATTGGTGTTGGAGCATCAGAAGTGGAATCGTGTAACACCCGGTTATTTTAAAAAGACAAGACATGAAGAATAAAAGAAAGAAAAGCAATAAAGTCCAAGTGGAGGGACTAAAAGTGTCCAAAAGGACAAATCTTTGAAAAGTTGGTGTAAAGGTGGGCATGGCCGCCCACCCTCATTTCACATAACCATTTTCATTCTGTTTTAGAGAGAGATAGCAGAAGAACTCTCGGCTGAAGAAAACAAGAAGAAGAGAAATCGAATTCAAGGTAAGAATTCGTGGTTTTTAAGTAATTATGACAGGTTTTATCCTGGTTATATGCTTACGTGCTTACGTGTTTGTGTATGTGCTCGGGTGTGTGTGTTTAGTGTTGTTTTTAGGTGTTTGAACTCATTTGCAAGCGGGTTAGAAAGGAAGAAACACCCAAGTTGCATCAGGTAAGTTCTAGACCCTGGTTTTTACTTGTTTAAACCATCTTTGGGGCTGAAAATGTATTAAAACGATTTTTAAATGTTTATGTACGTATGCCCGTATGTATTATGCATGTTAGATGATGATTCTTAGATGCTTATAGGTTGTTCATGTTTAGAATATCCTTGTTAAGCTTAGAACAGATGGGTTTGATGATTGGGTTCGAAAACATCCTAGAAACATGTTTTACAGGAAGCTCATGTGCCTAGATAAGGCTCATGCACCTGAAAATGCCTTAGAAGGATGTAAGTGTAATTCATACGCCTGAACAGTAGACCATGCGCCTAAAATTGCCTTAGAAATGTTTTAAGTATAGCCCATGCACCTGTACAGTGACCCATGCGCCTAGAAATATCAGTCGGATGACTAAGTGTAGGGCCATGAGCCCCAATAGTGCTCATGCGCCCAAGTGGCACATGCGCCTAAGTGTCCATACGCCTAAGTTCATGCGCCCGAATAGTACCCATGCATCTAGAATTGGGCTGGAATTGACTAAGTGTCCAGACGTCCAGGATTCCCATGCGCCTAGGCACTCACTCGCCTGCATAGTGCCAATGCGCCTGAAAGTTGCCCATGTGCCTAAGTGTTCCCCGTGCGCCTGCATATTGTCCATGCGCCTGCATAATGCCCATGCGCCTAAGGACTTAGAATATTTTCTATTTTTTTAGGGAAAATTGTAATGTAGGCTTTGACTTGGGAGATTCCCGGGGGCTATGTATGTTGACTTTTGAGGTCTTTTATGTTGTGATGATGTGATGTATGATTGGTGGTTATGTATGATTGTATGATATGTTCGTTATGATGATGAATGTTTATCTTTCTTATGACTTTACGTATCATGTTAATGAATGAATGAATGAAATATTATGTAACGTAAAGTGAAAGATAATGAAAGAGGAACACGAGGTAAGAATGCATGCATTATTGAATGACGAATGAATGAAGGAAATGTTTGCAAGCACATATTTGAGGTGAGAAACCTAGTTGTTGCAACAGACTCGGACAGCATGCTATCGTGAAGTTTCCATGAGGTGAGCAACCATATGGTTGCAACAGACTCGGATAGTGTGCTATCATTGAAAGTGGCAATTGGGGTGAGCGACCCTATGGGTGCAACAGACTCGGATAGCGAGCTATCCTGAAGTTGCCATGAGGTGAGCGACCTATGGTTGCAACAGACTCGGATAGTGTGCTATCATTAAAAGTGGCAATTGGGGTGAGTACCCTATGGTTGTAATAGACTCGGATAGCGTGCAAACAGTTGTTCTTGTTAATGAGGTGAGTGACCCTGTTGTCGCAACAGACTCGAAAGGACGAACGTATAAAATGAACGAGGTGAATGAATGTAATGGAAGATAATAATTATATTATCAGTATGTACGTATGATGTATGATCACGAACGAATGAAAAGTACAGTTTGATTCTGAAAGAATGTAAAGAACAGTTTTAACGATTGAAATGTATGTTTTATTATAAAACTTGAACTCACTCAGCGACGTTGACTTTTATACGTTTTCAGTTGGCAGGTAAACGTTGCTGAGGATGGCACGAGGCGGCTACTCAGCTCTTTTTGATGGCATTCTTTTGTTAATGTTTTTGCATTGTAATGCGAACGAACGATGTTTTGAAATGAACGCTTGTATTAACTTGCAAAAGCATTTGTAATGATATGAAAAGTTAAATTTTTATGTTCCCGCTGCAAGGTTTTCGTAAGGCAAATGTAAATATATGTTTTATGTGCGATGAGGATCCAACTGTAAGCGTCTCGGGAACGAGGCCTTACAAGTTGGTATCAGAGCTAAAGTTTAAGTGAAATGGGTGAATTTTCAAAATAAACCTTAACTTAAACTGAGAATGGGACGGAATGGGAATGGGATGCCAATCTGAGTAGCTGTGTGTCATCAGGTATTTTTGTAATGTTAACCGGTTTATGTGCGCATGGTATGTGGTTATGTGTTCTATGTAGATTTAAATACTGATGTAGTCAGGACAGGTAATGCTTGGGGTATGAAGAGTAAAGTAAGTGACTAATCACAACTAGCCACTTTAATTAGGGACTTACTATACTTGACATAAACTGAGCTGTTCCCTTGAATGACCGTGTTGGTGTTTGAATCTTCCAGTGTGCATATGATGGCCGGTGGTAGATCTTTGAAAGCTTCACGGGGAGGAGATCACAGTACTGAACCACGACCCAAGAGAGGGAGACCCAGAGTTAAGAAGGTGGTTCATGAAGAACCAGAGACCCCTCATCCAGAGGGTGGCGACGAGAGCGCCAATCTGAGAGCCTCAGTAAAGGAGGCTGTGGTGGAGGAAGTTCATCAGGTCATGCAGACGATTCTACCGCCTGTGGTGACCGAAGTGATCAAGGCAGTAAGGGAAGGGGAAAGAAAGGAGAGAAACAGTCCTCGGGAGGACGGGAGCAACCAGAGCCGGAAACGGTTCTCTCTGATGATGAGGAGGAGGAAGAAGAGGAGACTGCGCCGGAGGCGGCCCGAGGCTGTAATTACGTGGTGTTTATGAGATGCAAGCCCCCTACTTTTGATGGAAATGGCACTGTTGCAGCTGCTCACTGATGGGTGAGGGAAATGGAGGCTGTTCTTGACATCAGTGAGTGCCGTGAAGATCAGAAGGTGAAATTCGCTACCCACTCTTTTGTGGACTCGGCTTTGTGCTGGTGGGACAACATTGTCCAAGCCGAGGGTAGCAGGGCCATTGGGAGAATAGGAAATCTATCCTCACAGAGAGATGGACAAGGTAGAAAGAGAGTTCCTGCAGCTGGAGGCGGGAACGATGACACACCAGCAGTACACCACAAAATTTAATGAAATGGCGCGGCTGGTGCCAGATCAAGTGACACCACTGTCACGAAAGATTAAGAGATAGATCCAGGGGTTGCCTGTGGATATCTGTAGGCATATGATCGTTGCCCGGCCGAGCACTTTTAGGTCAGCAGTTGACTTGGCTGGTAGGTTATATGATGAGCACGAGGTGATGGGGGCTAAGGTGAACAAGAAGGGTGGTGACCGGAACTGGAATGGGAAACGGTTGGACGTGGTGGAGCCGCTCCAAACAATAAGGTGGCGAAGGTGGGTGACCGACGTGTGGTCACATCTGGAGCAGGATTGAAGAAGTGTGGTAAATGTGGGAAGGAACATTCGGGAGAATGCAAATGGGGATCAAACAGCTGCTTCAAGTGTGGGAAGCCTAGCCATATGGCTAGCGATTGTGGGGTTCGTAGGTGTTACAACTGTGGGGAGAATGGTCATCTGAGCAGGGATTGTAAGAGGCCAAGGGCTGAAAGTTCGGAGGCGAAGAAGGCTAGAGGAAAAGGGCAGAAGGAAAGCGCCCGAGCTTTCACGATGACTTGGGAGGAGGCTAGGACAGACCCCGATGTGGTGTCAGGTATGTTTCTAGTAAACCAAACTCTTGCATCTGTGTTGTTTGATTCTGGTGCTAGTAGGAGTTTCATTTCTGCTGCCTTTTGTGCTAAGTTTCCCATTAAGAGTAGATGTATTGATGAGCCCTTCGAGGTAGAAACTGCCATAGGTAAGTCTACGAGGATTTTTGAGGTGATAGAAGGTTGTGACATAGAACTAGACGGTCATAAGTTTCCTGTTAGACCATTCGTGATGGCCTTAGGCGGTTTCGATGTAGTCCTAGGAATGGATTAGTTGGCGGACTACGAAGCGAATATTGTGTGTTGCAAGAAGATGATCCGATTGATAGTGCCGGATGGGAATAAGGTGACGGTTTATGGCGATCGAGTCACAACGATCCCGAAAGTGATTTCAATGGCGGTGGCGGGAAAGTGCATGAGGCGTGGATGTAGTGCCTACTTGGCCTACGTAAAGGATGTGGACGCACCAACACCACAACTATCTAATGTACCAGTTGTGTGTGACTTTCCGGATGTGTTTCCAGAAGATTTACTAGGTGTGCCACCGGACCGTGAGATTGAGTTTCAAATTGATTTGATACCCGGTGCTCAACCCGTTGCCAAAGCACCGTATCGGTTAGCACTGACAGAAATGAAAGAACTGATGGAGCAGTTGCAAGAGCTGTTCAATAAAGGGTTCAATAGACCGAGTATCTCTCCCTGGGTTGCCTCGGTCCTGTTTGTGAAGAAGAAAGACGGTAGCATGAGGATGTGCATCGACTACCGAGAGCTGAACAAGTTGACGGTAAAGAATCGGTACCCATTACCAAGAATTGATGATCTGTTTGATCAGCTCCATGGTGCCAGTTGGTTTTCAAGGATAGACCTTCAATCTGGTTATCATCAGTTGAAGGTGAGGGAGCAGGATATTCCTAAAACAGCTTTTCGCACGCGTTATGGACACTACGAGTTCTCGTTATGTCTTTTGGTTTGACCAACGCGCCAGCTGCTTTTATGGACTTGATGAATCGAGTGTGTCAGCCAATGTTAGATAAATCAGTGATTGTGTTTATTGACGATATCCTGATTTATTCAAAGAGCGAGGAGGAGCATGCCGATCACATTCGAGAGGTGTTAGAGACGTTGAGAAGGGTATGCAAAATTCTCCAAGTGAGCATTCTGGTTGCATGAAGTTTAGTTTTTGGGTCATGTGGTGAATCCCGAGGGGATTATGGTGGATCCAGCAAAGGTGGAGGTGGTGATGCAATGGAAGTCTCCAAAGACGCCATCCGAGATTCATAGTTTCTTGGGATTGGCGGGGTATTATCGAAGGTTCATTCAGGACTTTTCCAAGATCGCTTCTCCACTGACCAAGTTGACCCAAAAGGATGTAAGTTTATATGGGGTCAAGCTCAAGAACAGGCATTCAAGGAGTTAAAGGTCAGGTTGACTCAAGTTCCTGTCTTGTCGTTACCCGATGGAAGCGAAGATTTGGTGGTTTATTCAGATGCTTCTTACTCAGGTTGGGGTGTGTGTTAATGCAGAGAGGGAAGGTTATAGCTTTCGCATCCTGATAGTTGAAGGTTCATAAGGTCAACTACCCTACTCATGATTTGGAGCTAGCAGTCGTGGTCTTTGCACTAAAGATTTGGAGGCACTATCTATATGGAACGAAGTGCACCATCTTCACCGACCACAAAAGCTTAAAGTACTTCTTTGAGCAGAAGGACCTGAATATGGGGTAGAGATGATGGTTGGAGCTCATAAAGGATTATGATTGTGAGATCCATTACCATCCGGGCAAAGCTAACGTGATGGCGGATGCCCTTAGCCGAAAGGATAGGCCCGAACCGATCCGGGTGAAAGCTTATCAACTAATCATGACCTCTGATGTTATGAAGCAACTCAAGGAGTTTCAAAATGAGGCATTGAAAGAATATCATCTAAACTCTAAAAGAATGAGAGGTCTGGTTGGGGAACTGGGTGAAAACACACTTAGTGTTAAAACCCGATTTGGAAGAGTGTGGATTCCTCGTTTTGGGGATCTACGGGTGAAGATAATGAATGAAGCCCACAAAACTCGATACTCCATCCACCCTGGTGCCACAAAAATGTATCAAGATATGAAGAAGAATTATTGGTGGTCGGGTATGAAATGCGATGTGGTGGGGTATGTGAGTAAGTGCCTTACTTGTTTGCAAGTGAAGGCCGAACATCAAAAGCCGTATGGGAATATCCAACCTTTGGACATACCGGAATGGAAGTGGGAGCACATCACCATGGATTTCATAATGAAGTTGCCACGTACTCCGAAAGGGTACGATGCCATACGGGTGATTGTCAACCGTCTGACGAAAGGTGCTCACTTCCTACCGATCCGCGAGACATATTCATCCGAGAGGTTGGCTGACTTGTTCATCAAGGAGATTGTAACTCATCATGGCGTGCCGGTGTCCATCGTGTCTGATCGCGACACCCGGTTTACCTCTAAATTCTGGAAGTAATTCCACGATGCCATGGGGACGAGGTTACATATTAGCACGGCTTATCATCCCCAAACTGATGGTCAGTTAGAAAGGACCATTCAGACATTAGAAGACATGCTTCAGGCATGTGTGATTGATTTTGGGGGAAGTTGGGATGACCATTTACCGTTATTTGAATTCTCGTACAACAACAGCTATCATGCTAGCATTGGCATGCCAGCATACAAGATGCTATACGGTAGGAGATGCAGAACACCTGTTTTGGGATGATATTGGTCAAAAGGAATTAGGGAGCATCGAGGTAATTGAGGCTACGACTGAGAAGCTTGAGAAGATTAAAGCCTTCATGAAGGCAACCGAGGATAGACAGAAGTCAGATGCCGATAAACGACGCAGGCCGATCGAGTTCCAGGTGGGTGACCGGGTTATGTTGAAGGTCTCACCTTGGAAGGGTATTATCCGATTCAGGAAGCGGGGCAAGTTGAGCCCAAGATATATAGGCCATTTCCGAATCATTGCTCGAGTAGGAGAGGTGGGCTATAGGTTGGAATTACCGGATGAGTTAAGTGGGATTCACCCGACATTCCATGTATCTCATTTGAGAAAGTGTTTAGCTTATGAAGACATGATTGTTCCACTGGAGGATATCAAAGTAGATGAAAGACTCAATTATGTGGAGCAACCAGTGGCAATCATCGATCATAAAGAGAAGAGGCTGAGAAATAAAGTGGTTCCTCTTGTGCATGTACAGTGGAAGCACAGGAAGGGATGCGAGTCTACATGGAAGACTGAGGAGGAGATGAGGCAGCATTATCCTCATCTGTTCGAGGAATAACAGGTTTTGGGGACGAAACCTATATAAGCGGGGTGGACTTGTAACACTCGGTTATTTTAAAAAGACAAGACATGAAGAATAAAAGAAAGAAAAGCAATAAAGTCCAAGTGGAGGGACTAAAAGTGTCCAAAAGGACAAATCTTTGAAAAGTAGGTGTAAAGGTGGGCATGGCCGCCCACCCTCAGTTCACATCACCATTTTCATTCGGTTTTAGAGAGAGAGAGCAAAGGAACTCTCGGCTGAAGAAAAGAAGAAGAAGAGAAATCGAATTCAAGGTAAGAATTCGTGGTTTTTAAGTGTTTATGACGGGTTTTATCCCAGTTATATGCTTACGTGCTTACGTGTTTGTGTATGTGCTCGGGTGTGTGTGTGTTTAGTGTTGTTTTTAGGTGTTTGAACTCATTTGCAAGCGGGTTAGAAAGGAAGAAACACCCAAGTTGCATCAGGTAAGTTCTACACCCTAGTTTTTACTTGTGTAAACCATCTTTGGGGCTGAAAATGTATTAAAACGATTTTTAAATGTTTATGTACGTATGCCCGTACGTATTATGCATGTTAGATGATGATTCTTAGATGCTTATAGGTTGTTCATGTTTAGAATTTCCTTGTTAAGCTTAGAACAGATGGGTTTGATGATTGGGTTCGAAAACATCCTAGAAACATGTTTTACAGGAAGCTCATGTGCCTAGATAAGGCTCATGCGCCTGAAAATGCCTTAGAAGGATGTAAGTGTAATTCATACGCCTGAACAGTAGACCATGCGCCTAAAATTGCCTTAGAAATGTTTTAAGTATAGCCCATGCGCCTGAACAGTGACCCATGCGCCTAGAAATATCAGTCGGATGACTAAGTGTAGGGCCATGAGCCCCAATAGTGCTCATGCGCCCAAGTGGCACATGCACCTAAGTGTCCATACGCCTAAGTTCATGCGCCCGAATAGTACCCATGCATCTAGAATTGGGCTGGAATTGACTAAGTGTCCAGACGTCCAAGATTCCCATGCGCCTAGGAACTCATTCGCCTGCATAGTGCCAATGCGCCTGAAAGTTGCCCATGTGCCTAAGTGTTCCCCGTGCGCCTGCATAGTGTCCATGCGCCTGCATAGTGCCCATGCGCCTAAGGACTTAGAATATTTTCTAATTTTTTTGGGGAAAAGTGTAATGTAGGCTTTGACTTGGGAGATTCCCGGGGGCTATGTAAGTTGACTTTTGAGGTCTTTTATGTTGTGATGATGTGATGTATGATTGGTGGTTATGTATGATTGTATGATATGTTCCTTATGATGATGAATGTTTATCTTTCTTATGACTTTACGTATCATGTTAATGAATGAATGAATGAAGTATTATGTAACGTAAAGTGAAAGAAAATGAAAGAGGAACACGAGGTAAGAATGCATGCATTATTGAATGACGAATGAATGAAAGAAAGGTTTGCAAGCACATATTTGAGGTGAGCAACCCAGTTGTTGCAACAGACTCGGACAGCATGCTATCGTGAAGTTTCCATGAGGTGAGCAACCATATGGTTGCAACAGACTCGGATAGCGTGCTATCATTGAAAGTGTCAATTGGGGTGAGCGACCCTATGGGTGCAACAGACTCGGATAGCGAGCTATCGTGAAGTTGCCATGAGGTGAGCGACCCTATGGTTGCAACAGACTCGGATAGTGTGCTATCATTAAAAGTGGCAATTGGGGTGAGTAACCCTATGGTTGTAACAGACTCGGATAGCGTGCAAACAGTTGTGCTTGTTAATGAGGTGAGTGACCCTGTTGTCGCAACAGACTCGAAAGGACGAACGTATAAAATGAACGAGGTTAACGAATGTAATAGAAGATAATAATTATATTACCTGTGTGTACGTATGATGTATGATCACGAATGAATGAAAAGTACAGTTTGATTCTGAAAGAAAGTAAAGAACAGTTTTAACGATTGAAATGTATGTTTTATTATAAACCTAGAACTCACTCAACGACGCTGACTTTTATACGTTTTCAGTTGGCAGGTAAACGTTGCTGAGGATGGCACGAGGCGGCTACTCACATCTTTTGGATGGCATTCTTTTGTTAATGTTTTTGCATTGTAATGCGAACGAATGATGTTTTGAAATGAACGATTGTATTAACTTGGAAAAGCATTTGTAATGATATGAAAAGTTAAATTTTTATGTTCCCGCTGCAATGTTTTCGTAAGGCAAATGTAAATATATGTTTTATGTGCGATGAGGATCCAACTATAAGAGTCCCGGGAACGGGGCTTTACAAATCCTCATTAATCTTTTTATCAGACCTTTGCCTAAGGAATCCCAAACCTACAGGAGAATCCTGCACATCTCTAACCTCTTTAAGATTAACGTTGCTTAAACCTGCATTTAAACTATTAGTTTCTGCAGCTTTAATCAATCATTAGATGGATGAGGTTGAGGCATAGGACAGTAACAATGAGTGCTAGGAGGAGGACAGACGTATGGATTTTCACTATAACCCACTCCTGTTTTAATTCTAGCTCCCCTTTGTTTACACAGTAGCTCTTCCTGCTTCATTCTGGATATGGTCCATCTATTAAGCTTTGTTTTAAGCTTGCTTGTTTCAAATTCAGCCAAGGTGACTCTTTCGTTTAAAAGATTAATTTCAACATTTCTTTCAAGAAGAGTTCGTTTTAAATGATCATTTTCTTTTAAAGCTTCATTTAATTTTATGAAATACTTGGCTTCAGTCTTTTTATATTCTGCGTTTATGGTGTTAATTCCTTTTGGTTATCTAAAAGTAACCTATTAGCTTTATACACACCAAATAAACGAATTTTGCATGCAGAAGAACACATATCCTGAACAGTCTCATATGGAAGATCCAGGATGACTCTTTCAGCAGTAAGAGCCTTCTCGCAGTTGCAATCTCTAGTATTTCGCTTCCATTCCTCTTCCTTATCATCATCGCAAACTGCATCATTCAACTCAGCTCCACCTTTACCATTGATGTTTGCTTAAGATCCTCTTGTACCTCTTCAGTTCCAGGTTTCGATAAACCGTCAGAATTGGTGTCAGAATATGATCTCTCTTCTGGTTTCTCTTTGGAGTTTAAAGTGATCTTTGGAGTTAGATATGTCACTTCATAGTACTCACGACGTTTGATATCCAACTCAATCTCTTTCAGTTTTTTGATCATATCCATAAGTTTTGTGTTGACGTAACCTCTTTCTTGCTTCAACATTTTAACTTGATGATTCCATGCAGACGGAAGAGAGTCAAGAAGCTTTTGAATTTGTTCATGATTACTAAGATCTGGAATATGCTTCTTTAGATTATTTGCCACTTTCAAAAATCGATCAATTAAATCTGACAATTTTTCTTTCTTTGTACCTGCAAAAGAGTCAAACCGGCTTTGTGCCATTGTGAGATTATCTAATTTAAAGTCTTCTGAAGATGATATTTTATTATAAATTTTGAATAATTAAACACCCCAAAAATATTTTTCCCAAAAAAATTTAGAATAATTCTCCCCCGAAAAAAATATATTCTTAAATATCATGCTAGACAATCTTAGCAACTGGGGTCAAGCTGGCAAGTCAGCTTGTTTTTTTTTTTACAAAACTTGCAAAATCGATGAAAATATATTTATCGGGATAAACTCAATTAATCCCAACTAGGGGAAAAAAGTCATCTTTAACATTCGAATTTCACTGAAAAATGATAGTTTCGCCGAAATTATAGTTTCGCAGAGCTAGTTTCGCTGAGCCGACGGTAGTTCCGCTAGAAATTTCGACAGCAGTTTCGCTAGCCAAATGCCAAAAACAGCTTAGTTTTGCGGACAAGTTCGCACGAAACAAGCTTGAACTTTCGTTCAATGATACTTTCGGCAGCAATTTCGCTTGTAAATCACCCACAAAATGAAACTAGTTTCGCAAAGATGCTGAAATTAACTACAGGGTGTAAAACACTTGTAGTTTCGCTGAAAGAAAAAGCAGGCAGCTTCGCCAGATGAATCTGTAATTTCGCTGGACGAAGCTGAAAAGCTTTTTCAATACAAAATCAATCTGAAATCATCAAAAACTTAATGGATTTGAGATCTGATGATTAACAGAGCTTCCCTAACCAAAAACAAACAAAATTCAAGCAAATTCCATATCAAATACACTTGAATTTGATCTAAAATTGATGAAAATTTGATATTGAATAAAAACACCCAAAACCTCAACTTCTCTCTCTAAAAATCTTCAAATCTTCAGTAAATTTGATCCAAAATGGCTCTGATACCAAATTGTAACTTCAAGATGAACACACTTGAATCGAATCATGAAGATTATAGATCAAAATATAATAAACACACTAAAACCCCTTTGATCTTCAATAAGATTGCAAATAATGTTTACAAATAATCCCCCAATCTATTGGTCATGCAACCATTAACCAACACCTAATGACAATTAACCTATTTATAGTCTAAATTAATATTCACTAATTACACTTAACCCCCTAGACTTAGGCTAATTAATACAAAATTACATATTAAGCATAAAAATGACTAAAAACAAGATAAAATATATTTTCTTCACACAAAATTTATTTATTACAATATAACTCCTAGTCATCTAAATCTTCAACGTCTTGTCTCGGTTCCTCGTCTCGAACATGTCGGGTTTGACTTTTGTTGACTTTGACCGAGACGTTGACTTTTGTTGACTTTGACCGTGACGTTGACTTTTGTTGACTTTGACTATGTTGATAATATAGACTATCTTGTACAGCTCTAACAATATTGGTCTTGATTCAATTTTTGGAAGCTTCTGTTATGACTTGACAATGTTAGGAGACATCTTGATCTGTGACGAACCAACACTCACCTCTATGATTGATTCATTATCTGAGCTTGTCCGGTCTCATATACACAGATCTTTCTCCAACGGATCTTGATTGACATCTCCTATTGTGTCGGATTTGATTATAGGATTTTGATTACTTGATGATTCGACAAGTGTTCCTTCTTTAACAAACCTGACGGGAACAAACGAAGGAATAGTACCTGTTTTGAATTTGTTGAAGAAGTTTGGAGAAGCAACTGATATTGGTGTTGGAGCATCAGAAGTGGAATCATCATTAATCTTCTTACCAGACTGTAACACCCGGTTATTTTAAAAAGACAAGACATGAAGAATAAATGAAAGAAAAGCAATAAAGTCTAAGTGGAAGGAATAAAAGTGTCCAAAAGGATAAAACTTTAAAAAGTTGGTGTAAAGGTGGGCATGGCCGCCCACCCTCACTTCACATCACCATTTTCTTCGGTTTTAGAGAGAGAGCAGGGGAAACTCTTGGCTTAAGAAAAAGAAGAAGAAGAGAAGTCAAATTCAAGGTAAGAATTCGTGGTTTTTAAGTGTTTATGACGGGTTTTATCCCGGTTACATGCTTATGTGCTTATGTGTTGTGTATGTGCTCGGTGTGTGTGTGTGTGTGTGTGGTGTTGTTTTTAGGTGTTTGAACTTATTGCAAGCGGGTTAGAAAGGAAGAAACACCCAAGTTGCATCAGGTGAGTTCTAGACCCCGGTTTTTACTTGTTTTAAAGTATCTTCGGGGCTGAAAATATATTAAAACGATTCTCAAAGCTTATGTATGTTTACCCGTATGTATTGTGCATGTTGGATGTTGATTCTTGAATACTTATAGGTTATTCATGTTTAGAATAGCCATATTAAGCTTAGAACAGATGGGTTCAATGAATGGGTTTGAAAACATACTAGAAACATGTTACACAGAAAGCTCATGCGCCTAGATAAGGCTCATGCGCCTGAAAATGCCTTAGAAATATTTACGTGTAATCCATGCGCCTGAGCAGTAACCCATGCACCTAAGATTGCCTTAGAAATGTTTAAGTATAGCCCATGCACCTGAGCAGTGGTCCATGCGCCTAGAAATATTAGTTGGACGACTAAGTGTAGGGCCATGCGCCCCAATAGTGCCCATGCGCCCAAGTGACTCATGCGCCTAAGTGTTCATGCGCACGAATAGTGCCCATGCACCTGAATAGTTCATGCGCTTAAAGTGATAAAATGATTAAGTGTTGGCTGATGCGCCTACATAGTGATGAAGCGCCCAAACAATGCTCATGCGCCCAAATAGTGCCAAAGCGCCTAAACACTTAGAAATTTTTACAGAATTTTCTAGGAGTCTATGCTTTTAGGGTTTTGACCGAGATTGACCAGGGCTTATTTATGATGATGTTTCATGCATGGTTATGATTGTTCCTTATTATTGTTATTGCTATTGTTATTATTACTTATAGTATGTGACTTTATGTGCTATGTTATTATCATAACGTAAAGTATTTTGTAATAATAAAGTGAAAGAGCAATAAAGAAAAGAAGAGGAACATTAATGAAAATGTTAACAAGTCTTGCAAGCTTACAGGAGGTACACGACCATGTTGTCGTTAGCTCAACTATGTTGCGGGTTAGCTACCCTATTATACACACAGGGCCAATCAATTGAGATTGGCAGGACCTTTGTAGCGTGCCATGGGTGATTGGGTCGGCCTTGTACACAATACACAGAACCCTTTCAAGGGATATAGTTGACCCTTTTGGGGGATACAGTTGACCCTTTCGGGGGATACAGTTGACCCTTTCGAGGGATATAGTTGACCCTTTCGAGGATATAGATGGCCCATCACCCGTTTTCCATCGCGCATATAGTTGGGGTATTGCTCATTGGTCCATACAGAAAGTGAAACATAAAGATAAAAGTTTACAGAACAGACAAGGCATACAGTAAAGAGAATGAACATTATCTGTTCATATAGTTTATGCGTGCTCGCATATACAGTACAGAGTTGTATTTTACAGAAAAGAGTATTTTCATATACAACATATAAAAAGTATTTTATTAATTATAAAACTAGAGTTCACTCAGCAACGCTGACTTTTATACATATTCAGTTGGCAGGTAATTATTGCTGAGGATGGCACGAGGGTGAAGCTACTCGGCAAGGGAAGACTGACATCCATTCGTATTCTATGTTGTTGTTGTTTTGTAATGCGTTAAAACAATTATTTTGTAAACATTAAATGATGATGTATTGCCTAACAACAGTATTTTAAATGAAATGAATGGTTTTTGATAAATCATTTCCGCTGCTTAAGTTTGTATAATTATAAAGGATAGTGTTTTTAACTGCTATGGTTGACCAACTGTGAGGTGCCCAGGAACGGGGCCTTACAAGTTGGTATCAGAGCCAAAGTTTAAGAGAATTGGGTTAAATAAACTTTTAAAACCTAAACTTAAACTGAAAATAGGACAAATGGGGGGATGTCAGCCTGAGTAGCTACATGCCATCAGGTATGTCTTTTCCTAATGTTAACTGGTATTATGTGCACATGCTATTTGATTATGTGCTCTTAGTAGATTAGATACTGATTAAGTCAAGATAGGAGATGCTTGGGGTATGAAGAGTAAAGTAAGTGGCTAATCACAACTGGTCACTGTAATTAGGGACTTACTATACTTGACATAAACTGAGTGTTACCTTGAATGACCGCGTTAGTGTTTGAATCTTATAGTGTGCTTTTAAAGGATGGCTAGCGGTAGATCTTCAAAAGCCTCTCATGGTGGAGGTCACGGTGCTGCTCTGCAACCCAAAAGAGGGAGACCCAGAGTCGAGAAAGTGGTTCATGAAGAACCAGAGACCCCTCATCTAGAGGGTGGCGACGAGAGCGCCAATCTGAGAGCCTCAGTGAAGGAGGCTGTGGTGGAAGAGGTTCACCAGGTCATGTAGACGATTCTACCGTCTGTGGTGACCGAAGTGATTAGGGCAGTAAGGGAAGGGGAAAGAAAGGAAAGAAACAGGTCCTCGGGAGGACGGGAACAACCAGAGCCGGAAACGGTTCTCTCTAATGATGAGGAGGAGGAAGAAGAAGAGCCTACGTCGGAGGCGACCCGAGGCTGTAACTATGGGGCGTTTATGAGATGCAAGCCCCCTACTTTCAATGGAAACGGATTGCGGCAGCTGCTCACCAGTGGGTGAGGGAAATGGAGGTTGTCCTCGATATCAGTGTGTGTCGTGAAGATCAAAAGGTGAAATTCGCTGCCCACTCCTTTGTGGACTCAGCTTTGTGCTGGTGGGACAACATTGTCCAAGCTGAGGGTAGCAGGGCCATAGGAGAATGAGATGGCCTGAACTGAAGAAGTTAGTTACTGAGGAATTTGTCCTCACAGGGAGATGGAAAAGGTAGGAAGAGACTTCCTGTAGCTGGAGGTGGGAACGATGACACACCAGCAGTACTCCACTAAATTTAATGAAATGGCGCGGCTGGTGCCCGATCAATTGACACCACTGTCATGAAAGATTAAAAGATACATGCAGCGGCTGCCGGCGGATATCCATAGGCATATGATCACTGCCGGCTGAGCACTTTCAGGTCGGTGTTGATTTGGCTGGTAGATTATACGATGAGCGTGAGGTGGTGGTGGCTGAGGTGAATAAGAAGGATGGTGGTGGTCGGAACTGGAATGAGAAACGATTTGGACGTGGTAGATCCGCTCCAAACAATAAGGTGGAAAAGGTGGGTGACCGACGTGTGGTCACATTTGGTGCAGGGATGAAGAAGTATGGCAAATGTGGAAGGGAGCATACTCGTGAGTGCAGGATGGGAATGAATTTATGCTTCAGGTGTGGCCAGCCTAGCCATATCGCTAGAGACTGTAAGAAGTTGAGGGCGGAGAGCTCTGGAACAGAGAGGAAGAAGCCGGAGGAAGGAGGGCAGAGGGCAGGTGCTAGAGCTTACACTATGACCCGGGTGGAAGCCAGAGCTGATCCCGATGTTGTGTCAGGTATGTTTCTAGTAAACCAAACTTGGGCCTCTGTATTGTTTGATTCTGGTGCTAGCAGGAGTTTTATTTCCACTACTTTCTGTGCTAAGTTTCCTGTTAGTAGTAGAGAGGTCAGTGCATCATTCGATGTAGAAACTACTATCGGTAAGTCCACTAGAATTACTGATGTGATAGAGGACTATGCCATAGAACTAGAAGCTCATAGGTTTGCTGCTAGGTTACATGTAATACCCCTAGGTGGATTTGATGTAGTACTAGGGATGGACTGGTTAGCAACCTATGAAGCAAACATCGTGTGTCGCAAGAAGATGATTCGATTAGTTACGCCCGATAAGAGTTTGGTTACGATTCATGGTGATCGTGTTACTACGATCCCGAAGATGATTTCGATGGCGGTGGCGGGGAAGTGCATAAGACGTGGATGTAGTGCCTACTTGGCCTACGTAAAAGATGTGGATGCGTCAATACCGCAATTATCCAAAGTACAAGTGGTGTGCGACTTTCCGGTCGTATTCCCGGAAGACTTACCCGGTGTGCCACCAGATCGCGAGATTGAGTTCCAAATTGATTTGATACCCGGTGCTCAACCCGTTGCCAAAGCACCGTATCGGTTACCTCCCACGGAAATGAAAGAACTAATAGAGTAGTTGCAAGAGTTGCTCGATAAGGGGTTCATTAGACCAAGTATCTCTCCGTGGGGTGCTCCGGTCCTGTTTGTGAAGAAGAAAGACGGTAGTATGAGGATGTGCATTGACTACCGAGAGTTGAACAAGTTGACAGTGAAGAACCGATACCCCCTACCAAGAATAGATCATCTGTTTGACCAGCTCCAAGGTGCCAATTGGTTTTCAAGGATATATCTTCGATCTGGTTACCATCAGCTGAAGGTGAAGGAGCAGGATATCCCTAAAACAGCTTTTCGCACGCGCTACGGTCACTATGAATATTTTGTTATGTCATTTGGTCTGACCAATGCGCCAGCTGCTTTTATGGACTTGATGAATCAAGTGTGTCAGCCAATGTTAGATAAATCAGTGATTGTATTTATTGATGATATCCTGATTTATTCAAAGAGCGAGGAGGAGCATGCTGACCACATTCGAGAGGTGTTGGGGACGTTGAGAAGAGAGAAATTGTATGCAAAATTCTCCAAGTGCGCATTCTGGTTGCGCGAAGTTCAGTTCTTAGGTCACATGATAAATCCCGAGGGGATTATGGTAGACCCTGCTAAGGTGGAGGCTATGATGCAATGGAAGTCTCCAAAGACGCCATCCGAGATTCATAGCTTCTTGGGGTTGGCGGGGTATTATAGAAGGTTATTCAGGACTTTTCCAAGATCGCTTCTCCACTGACCAAGTTGACCCGAAAGGATGTAAAGTTTATATGGGGTCAAGCTCAAGAACAGGCGTTCGAGGAGTTAAAGGTGAGGTTGACTCAAGCTCCTGTCTTGTCATTACCCGAAGGAAGCGTGGATTTGGTGGTATATTCAGATGCTTCTTACTCGGGGTTGGGGTGTGTATTAATGCAGAGAGGGAAGGTTATAGCCTATGCATCCTGATAATTGAAAGTTCATGAGGTCAACTACCCTACTCATGACTTGGAGCTAGCAGTCGTGGTCTTCGCACTAAAGATTTGGCGGCACTATATGTACGGGACGAAGTGCACCATTTTTACTAACCATAAGATCTTGAAGTACTTCTTCGAGCAGAAGGTTCTGAACATGAGGCAAAGGCGATGGTTGGAGCATATAAAGGACTATGATTGTGAGATCCATTACCATCCGGGCAAGGCCAACATGGTGGCTGATGCTCTTAGCCGAAAGGAGAGGCCCGAGCTGATTCGGGTGAAAGCATATCAACTGATCATGACATCTGATGTAATGAAGCAAGTCAAGGAGTTTCAAGATGAGGCATTAAAAGAAGATCATCTAAACTCTAAAAGAATAAGAGGTCTGGTTGGGGAATTGGGTGAAAACACACTTGGTGTTAAAACTTGATTTGGACGGGTGTGGAATCCTTGTTTTGGGGATCTACGTGTGAGGATTTTGGATGAAGCAAACAAGACTCGATACTCCATTCATTCTGGTACCACAAAGATGTATCAAGATATGAAGAAAGATTATTGGTGGCCAGGTATGAAGCGTGACGTGGTGGAGTATGTGAATAAGTGCCTTACTTGTTTGCAAGTGAAGGCGGAACATCAGAAGCCGTATGGGAAGATCCAACCTTTGGATATACCAGAATGGAAGTGGGAGCACATCACCATGGATTTCATAACAAAGTTGCCACCTACTCCAAAAGGGTACGATGCCATATGGGTGATTGTTGATCGTTTGACGTAGAGTGCTCACTTCCTACCGATCCGCGAGACATATTCATCCGAGAGGTTGGCTGACCTGTTCATCAAGGAGATTGTAACTTGTCATGGTGTGCCGGTGTCCATTGTGTCTGATCGTGACCCCCAGTTTACGTCTAAATTCTGGAAGAAATTCCACGATGCTATGGGGACGAGGTTACATATTAGCACGGCTTATCATCCCCAAACTGATGGTCAGTCAGAAAGGACCATTCAGTCATTAGAAGACATGCTTCAGGGATGTGTGATTGATTTTTGGGGAAGTTGGGATGACCACTTACCGTTAGCTAAATTCTCGTACAATAACAGCTATCATGCCAGCAATTGTATGCCACCATACGAGATGCTATACGGTAGAAGTGCAGAACACCCATTTGTTGGGGTGATATTGGTCAAAAGGAATTAGGGAGCATCGAGGTAATCGAGGCTATGATTGAGAAGCTTGAGAAGATTAAAGCCTTCATGAAGGCAACTAAAGATAGACATAATTCGTATGCTGATAAACGACGCAGACCAATTGAGTTCCAGGTGGGTGACCGGGTTATGTTGAAGGTCTCACCTTGGAAGGGCATTGTCCGATTCAGGAAGCGGGGCAAGTTGAGCCCAAGATATATAGGCCCTTTCCGAATCATTGCTCAAGTAGGAGAGGTGGCCTATAGATTGGAGTTACCAGATGAGTTAAGAGGAATTTACCCGACAATCCATGTATCTCATCTGAGAAAGTGTTTAGCCAATGAAGACATGATTGTTCCACTGGAGGATATCGAAGTAGATGAAAGGCTCAATTATGTGGAGCAACCAGTGGCAATCATCGACCATAAAGAGAAGAGGCTGAGTCCGAGTCTACATGGGACACTGAGGAGGAGATCCGAGTCTACATGGGAGACTGAGGAGGAGATGAGGCAGCATTATCCTAATCTGTTCGAGGAATAACAGGTTTCGGGGATGAAACCTATATAAGGGGGGTGGACTTGTAACACCGAGTTATTTTAAAAAGACAAGACATGAAGAATAAATGAAAGAAATGCAATAAAGTCCAAGTGGAATGACTAAAAGAAGCCAAAAGGACAAAACTTTCAAAAGTTGGTGTAAAGGTAGGCATGGCTGCCCACCCTCACTTCACATCACCATTTTCTTCGGTTTTAGAGAAAGAGAGCAGGGAAAACTCTCGGCTGAAGAAAAAGAACAAGAAGAGAAGTCGAATTCAAGGTAAGAATTTGTGGTTTTTAAATGTTTATGACAGGTTTTATCCTGGTTACATGCTTATGTGCTTATGTGTTGTGTATGTGCTCGGGTGTGTGTGTGTGTGGTGTTGTTTTTAGGTGTTTGAACTCATTGCAAGCGGGTTAGATAGGAAGAAACACCCAAGTTGCATCAGGTGAGTTCTAGACCCCGGTTTTTACTTGTTTTAAACTATTTTTGAGGCTGAAATTGTATTAAAATGATTTTCAAAGCTTATGTATGTTTACCCGTATGTATTGTGCATGTTGGATGCTGATTCTTGAAGGCTTATAATTTATTCATGTTTAGAATAGCCATATTAAGCTTAGAACAGATGAGTTCGATGAATGGGTTTGAAAACATACTAGAAACATGTTACACAGAAAGCTCATGCACCTAGATAAGGCTCATGCGCATGAAAATTCCTTGGAAAGATTTAAGTGTAATCCATGTGCCTGAATAGTAGCCCATGCGCCTAAGATTGCCTTAGAAATATTTAAGTATAGCCCATGCGCCTGAACAGTGGTCCATGCGCCCAAGTGACTCATGCGCCTAAGTGTTCATGCGCATGAATAGTGCCCATGCGCCTGAATAGTTCATGCACTTAAAGTGATAAAATGATTAGGTGTTGGCTGATACGCCTACATAGTGATAAAGCGCCCAACAGGGCTCATGCGCCCAAATAGTGCCAAAGCGCCTAAATACTTTGAAATTTTTACAGAATTTTCTAGGAGTCTGTGCTTTTAGGGTTTTGACCGAGGTTGACCAGGGCTTATTTATGATGATGTTCATGCATGGTTATGATTGTTCCTTATTATTGTTATTGCTATTATTATTATTACTTAGACTATGTGACTTTACGTGGTATGTTATTATCGTAACATAAAGTATTTTGTAATAATAAAGTGAAAGAGCAATAAAGAAAAGAAGAGGGACATTAATGAAAATGTTAACAAGTCTTGCAAATTTACAGGAGGTACAAGACCATGTTGTCGTTAGCTCAACTATGTTACGGGTTAGCTACCCTATTATGCACACAGGGCCAATCAGTTGAGATTGGCAGGACTTTTGTAGCGTGCCATGGGTGATTGGGTCGGCCTTGTACACAGTACATAGAACCCTTTCGAGGGATACAGTTGACCCTTTTGGGGGATACAGTTGACCCTTTTGGGGGATACAGTTGACCCTTTCGAGGGATATAGTTAACCCTTTTGAGGGATATAGATGGCCCATCACCCGTTTTCCATCGCGCATATAGTTGGGGTATTGCTCATTGGTCCATACAGAAAGTGAAAGATAAAGATAAAAGTTTACAGAACAGACAAGGCATACAGTAAAGAGAACGAATATTATCTGTTCATATAGTTAATGCGTGCTCGCATATACAGTACAGAGTTGTATTTTACAGAAAAGAGTATTTTCATATACAACATATAGAAAGTATTTTATTACTTATAAAACTAGAGCTCACTGCATATCTCTAACCTCTTTAAAATTAACACTGCTTATACCTACATTTAAATGATTAGTTTCTGCAGCTTCAATCAAATCATTTGTTGAAAGAGGTTTGGGGAATTAAAAACAGTTACACCATTAGATTTATATCCAATCCCATGTTTTACCCGCGTCCCTTGTTGTTTAGCAATAAGCTCATCATTTTTCAAGTTTTATAGTTTTCTTTAATAGTTTCTCTGAATTCAAAATTTAAATTCGAATCAGTTCTCAATAACTTCAACTTTTCAATCATCTCTGTTTTGTAATCAAGTATGCTTGTTACAGAAGAAACAAGATCAGTATTAAGCGTGTGGGTTTGATGTGGGAACATGACTTGCTGAAATTCGTTTCTTTGGATATCCAGCTCAAGAGATTTTAGTCTGTTGATCATATCCATAAGTTTTGTGTTGACGTAACCTCTTTCTTGCTTTATCATTTTAACTTGATGATTCCATGCAAACGGAAGAGAGTCAAGAAGCTTTTGAAACTGTTCATGATTACTGAGATCTGGAACATGCTTCTTTAGATTATTTGCCACCTTTAAGAATCGATCAATCAAATCTGTCAATTTTTCTTTTTTTCATTGTTGCAAAAGAGTCAAACCGACTTTCTGCCGTTATGAGATTATCTGATTTAAAATCTTCTGAAGATGAAACTTTATTAAAAATTTTGAACAATTAAACGCCCCAAAAATATTTTTCCCAAAAAAATTTAGAATAATAACACATTCTAAGTTTATTTGGTTATGTCCCTTCGGTGTCTTCGTTGTTCATCCAGGAAAACTACCGTTTATCCAGCGTAACTGAACGAACGTTCTTTATATTTCAGCGAAACTGTGAGGTTATTATGTCCATGCGAACCTAACAGTTTCGCTGAGCTAGCTTTAGTTTCACCGGATATGAACATAAGCTCCTACAATTTTGCCCGGTCGAAACTATCTTTCTTGGTTAGCGAAATTGATATGTTTTAGCTAGCGAAACAACATTTTCGCCCGCCGAAATTGTCTGTGAAACTATTCTTTCGGCAAGCAAAAATCTTTTAATTTAATTTTCCTTTATTCTTTTCTTAATTCCTTAAAGTCTTATTCAACTTATTTGGTCTCTTTCTTAGGATCAAATGGCTAACTTAAAGTTCGCTGAGCGGAATAATATCACTGCTATTCTGGATGATACACATCCTAAGGCTGTTGGGTTCAGAGACTGTATTAGATGGCTGCAAAGATCACCCATAGCTTATGCCATATCTCATTCGACCACCATTTATGATCTTCATATCAGAAATTTCTGAAGTCTGTAGAGTACGATACACGAGGAAATTCACAAAGAATTACTGCTAAAGTCCTAGATCACGAAGTGACCATTACTGCTGAGATTGTTTCGAGGATTTTGAGACTAGAAGAGGATTCTGGAGATGAAGTTACTATGTCAAATTCAGAGGTCTTCAAGGCGTTTAGAAGCATGGGATATGAGGGGCCAGCTTTTGGTTCCTGCAAGGAGATCAAGAAGTCATTTCTGTCCAAAGAGTGGAGGTTTATTGCTCATGTTTTTATTATGTGTCTTGATCACCGTAAAGGTGGATCAGACGGACTAAACATTGATTGGGCAAAGGAAATGGTGTTATGTTGCAAAGGAGAGAAGGCCAACATTGCCGAACTGATATTTGCATGCATGGCTGAGAACGTGATGGCCTTGAAGATGGACAAATGGTTTTTATATCCTCATTTTCTTTAGATGATTTTTGATGATCTTAAACCAAATTTACCAAAACATGGAGAGGTAAAGAGGCTAGTACAATGAACCCTCGCATTTTTGCTGACTGTTGTGCAATTCGCCACGATTTTAGTGGAAAGATCACCCATCTTTGGGAAAATATGTACCCTCCAAGAGATGGAGTTATATTAAACGAGTGGATGAATCTGAGAACAAAAGAGCTGAAGAATCCAGGGCACAGCGATCTGAAGCAACAAAGAAAAGAAAAAGATACGCTGAGGAAAAAGATTATGATTTTGTTGAAGATATAAATGAACAAGCTGAAGAGATAAGAGTAGAGAAGGAAAGAAGATCGAAGAAAAAAGCCAATACTACAGAAACTGAGAGGCGTACTAAATAGAGACATGAAGGATTCACTGAAAGAAGGGAGGAAAGAGGAAACCTTGATGAAGACATGATTCACAATCTGAATACTTTTTTGGCAAATGAACTGAGCATGATCAAGACTAAACTTACCAACCAAGAGATTAGAGAAAGCAAAAAGATGAGGTGATAGAGGGCATGAAGAAGATGCTTATTGATCAAAACTGCCTTCTGAAGAAGTTATTTGAGGAGATTGCACATCTGAAAGTTGCAGTTGGCCTGCCTGATCAGCTAACTTAATCTGAGTTAGATGATCTTACTAACACTTCAAAGTATCCATTTCTGAATGTGGGTACTTCATCCAAGGCAGGAGAGGGCACATCTGGTGTAGCAGCCACTGATGTTGAAGATTGTGAAACTAAAGCCGAGGATGTTAGAAGAGAAAATGAAGAAGAAATCTTTGAGGCTGGATTTGTTGAGATGGTTCTTGATGTAGAGAAGGATTTAGTTGGAGAAGAAGTAATAAGAGAGAAGTCCGTGGAAAGAGATGTTGAAAAAGGGAAGGGGTTGATTAATAAAGAAGTTGAAGATGAAAAGCTCATAGACTATGATTCTGAACCGGAGTTCTATGAAGTTGATGAGCGACCTTTGATCTATGTGGAAAAGAAAGGGGAGGATGCTGAAGATGTGTTTGAGATGGATAGAGCCAACTGGTTTATAAAGGAGAAGGAACCAGAAGAACTCACTCCCCTATTCCAATATATGGGAGGGTTGAGAAAACAGGAGGCCAACAAGAAGATTATAAGCTGGGCCTATAATCCCAGGCTAAAAATGTTCATGATTAAGAGGATGGGAGGTAATATTAGCTATTTGCATAAGAGGAAGGCTTTTAAGTCCTTGCGTAAATGGGATCTTAGGCATTTGGCAGCTCTACCACTTCTAAATGCACATCTGAGCGAGAGAGCCACACTTCTGATGAAAGAATTACAGAACGGGATTAATGACAACTTCGAATCGTTTGGTTACATGAAGGCAGAATGGAGAAGGTCAAAGAAAGACAAGGACTGGGAGACAGGAAAGGGAAAAATTGTTCTGAGAGTTAAGCCGCCAAAGACTGTGAAGAGGGTGAGATTATCTGATCCCCTTCCCCAACAACTACAGGATTTTGAGAAATGGTTTTATGGTAATAACACTGGGGAAGCTATGATTAGGGTGAAAAATGGCAAAGAATTTAAAGTTATTGATCCTATGGAGTTGTTTAGTTTCTATGACAAAGATTTATTGGTGTTGTGTGAGATCACATAAGGCTGGGGTTGGGGAAGAGACTCGGAAAGAAGCTAGTCTTTTTATGAATGTAGCCAACAAGATTAGAGGGGTGAGGTCAGAGGTGAAGAAATTAGCTGAAAGTGTAAGGGCTCAAGATAACCTTAACATGGATATTCAAGATTTGGCAAAGCAGTTGAGAGGGCTAGTGCTCATCCCGACGGAGCTAGTGATGCAAGAGGAAACCGTAAAGAATCATGTGCTGAAGCTTCAGAGTGACCTGTTGTAGGAGATGCTCAAGATTAATCTAAAGCAACAAAGGTCACTAGAGCTGAAGAGACTAATAAAGCCAAGTGAAGATGGTGAGTTACAACCTAGGGGGAGTATTGAAGATCATGTATAGGTTGGACTCACCTTAGTTTAGATTGTTTACTTTTACTTGTAATAGGTCTTTTGTTAGTTTCCTTTTGTAAGTACTTAGATTTATGTATTTTGGCAGTCTAGCAAAACTGTGAGCAAAACTATAAGTTCGCTCACAGTTTGCTGTTTTGTTTGCCTGGCGAATCTACTATTTCGCCTGGCGAAACTATAGTTTCGACAGTGCAGTTTCGCTATCAGTGAAACTGTCTGCAAAACTATAAACTGCTATATATTGTTTTGTTTCTTGACATTGTAGGTAAGCTTGCTAAACCCTAATCGTTTATCATTGTTGCAAGTTACCATTTCAAAGCAGTTAATACACAAAATTATCCTTGTGCTTTATGTTATTGATTATTATTGATCATTGTCTTATTATGAATGAGTTCTCATTGTGTTCAATCCTCTTTGTTATTGTTGTTTAGTACATTTGTTGGATATTGTGACATACGTCACCACAAGGTCCGTCATTTAACGTGGCTTCCGTTAATTTTTCTTTGATCATTCATTTCTCATCCTTATAAACTATTCATGAGGATATTATACTTGCTTTATCATCTTTATGCTTGTGCTCTCATCGTAAATGCATACTATCTTCAAAACTTTAACAATTTTTCATCACCGTTATCACTAAATATACCATTTTTATATAATATTATTGTCATTAATGAGACCATTTTTTTAAGTTACCAACATCATTAATTACATGTTTATCATTAATATAATTAGCCTATTAAAGTCGTTTTCAATCGAAACAAATTTGGGAAACTCGGGGGCTAAGTGCAGGGACCAAATGTGACATTTTGCCAAACTAGAGATGGGTATATAAACCCCATTTCCAGGCCTAGCCTCCATTTCACCTCCTTTTCTTCATCTTCTTCTTCTCCACTTTTTCTCCTCCTCCTTACACCGAACCGCCCCATTTCTTCGCGTCTTCACTGACAAAACCTCGGCTACAGCTGAGTCTACTCCTTTCTTGTAGGTAGACGACCTTGGTTGTCCCTTTCCTTGCTTGCTTTCTGCTGTCCATTTAGGGTTTCGGGTGCTCGGGGCCTACATGAGCACATGAGGTCGTGTGGGTGCATGTGATGTCTTTCTGGGTGTTCTTCTTGTTTAGGTGTGTGCAAAATGTGTTTCTGGAAGTCCTTGAGGTGTAAGTCTCGTGCACGGAGTAACCGAAGGCTGCTCTGCACTTCTGCAGTCGCGATTCTGCTGTTTGGGCGACTGGGTAGATCATGCGACTGAGCCGTGCGACTGGGTGATTCGTACTACTGAGTCGTGCGACTGGGTGATGTGTGTGATTGAGTCAATGCGGAGGAATGTGTGCTATTGTGCATGTATCGCACAACTGAATGCCAGTCGCACGAAAGGAGGTTCAGTCGTACGAATGAAGCTGATTCGTAGGAATGAAGGTTGATTCATGCGTATGGAGGTTGAGTTTTGTGATTGGGTGTTGTGTGGTACGACTAAATGTTGAGTCGCTCGAATGAAGGTTCAATCATACGAATGAAGCTGATTCGTACAAATGAGGTTGATCCGTGCGGATGGAGTGTTGAGTTGTGCGTCTGATCCTGTCATGCGATTGAAGTTGCTATGTGTGAATTCTTTCTTGCGTGTGGTGTGTATGTCATGTGATGTTAAGGTGGCATTGACACGGTTACCATTGCTAATGACTGTCAGGACCTGGTATTTGACCGAAATACCTAGAGATTAACGTGTAAACCAGATCAAATAGTGCGGAATCCTATTTGATTGGCGATCCAATCAGTGAGAACACACGAAGAATCAATCAAGAATTGAAACCACCGTTAGAAATCGATTAGGAATCGATCTAATGTGTTCTATGAACTTGGAGAACGAATTGGAAGGTTTTGGACGGCTAGGGTACGTCTGGTCATAATTTTTCGAGAGATGTATTTTTCACGAATTGAGTTTATTTATAGGTTGGTATATTCAATCGTGCGACTGAACCATTAGTCTGGTTCAGTCGTGCGATTGAACCTTGCGGTTTGATTCATTCGTACGACTGAGTGTTCAGTCATGCGACTGAGCCAATCTTATGTTGCAATCGTACAACTGATCCAATCTCCTGGTTCAGTCGTGCGACTGAGTCAATCGTGTGAAGTTATCCATGCGTATGGTTCATTCGCATGAGCCATTCGCATGAGAACTTCATTAAGTTAAGTTTGAATGTTTTAATTAATATAACATGATGTGCAACCATTCAAGCAATCATAAACCCATCAATTCAATCACGACTTATTAATGAAATATTAAACATCACAAGTAACAAACAATTTATGTCATTTCATTAATCAATACAGATTACATCATACTCAACAGACAAGATTCATTACATTTCAAATCATGATCTAGGGACATATACATGCATCAACAAACTCCCCCTTGGACCTAGATCTATCTAGTCTCTTTCTTCTGCATAACCTCCTTATACTTCTTGTACTTCTCCTCCTTAGTGACTCCTACGTGAATCTCAAATGCAAACAAAGTCGTATAACGTTTTGGAACTGGGGCTTGTACAATGTCTTGTGTGTCATAGAACAGTGGCCACTTGTATAATGTATAGACATCATTAGCAGACAAGTTGGTTAGCCACATCGGGTCGAATACCCTGATAGTATCCATTTGGCCCTCTTTATTCAGAACTATGACAGCTTCAGCAGTTCTCCAATCATAGTACCACCATTTGAATGTGGAGTGAAGTCCTGTGGCATTTCCCTGAGAGGGATTCTCGACATAGTGCGCGAAGGACTCCACTTCAACACAATCTTGGGCTTGCCAGTACTGACATCAACCTCAGACCTTCATAGATACCTCGTAGGCTGTTGTGGTCTGAAGTTAACCCATCTGGTGTGTACTCCTTCTTCAGGCAGCCTCGAACCAGCCTGACATTTTTCGTGGGTCAGCATACAGCAGCTTTAGCTTAGCCAGCTGGTTGAGCTCAAAACCAGGTAGAGTCTTCAGATCATGTGGAAATCTGAAGTACTCTATGCCCTGTTCCCTCTTAACTGCATACCGTTAAGGTCATCAAAATAAGCCCATGCAATAATCCTGCCTGAACCTTATGGTGTTTCTTGACTCTGTAGAGCTTGGTGTAGGCATCTTTCTTTGGTGCAGCACACTGGGCTCTAACTTCTTCAAAACAGGTAGCCCACTCGCCTTTCGAGTGTCTACGTCATTATTTGAGGCTTGGGCTGTTCCTTTGGTCTTTCCTGTTTCCCTGCTCCATCTTGTCTAGTACCTCAACATATCACTGACTAGGGACTCACCCAGATTGGGGACCACATTACCCTCGTTGTCAGCGTACTGAGGGTACTCTTCTGCTGTAATATCTTCAACCTCAACTTCATCAACGTCATTTAGTTCTTCATCACTGGTTGAATCACTGTTGGAGCATCCTTGACAATTTCATCAGGATTGAGTCTGAACATCTCTGCCAGTTGCTCGTTAGATAGGTCATGAATTATTTCCCCTTCTTCAGGGTATAACTCACAGACCTTCTTATAATCCCTTGCAGATCAAGATTCATGGTTATTTGAGTCTTGACCTGTTGAAGGGGAGCAATGTCAACTCATCCCTTTGATAGTTTGGATCTGTTTGATTTAAACATTCAACACATAAACCATTAGTAAGTGATCAAACAGAATTATATCAACTTAATATATAAACATTCAACACATAACCATTAGTAGTAATCACCATTAATCATAATATAAACATTCAACACATTTGTTTTTTTTTCATTCCATGATTCAATCACAAATAAATAAATACATAAGACATCTAATCTGTACTTTTGTCTTGAATCCTTGGCTCGTCGCTCGAGGAGCAGAAGAGGTAGATGGCTGATCCTGTCGATTCTTCGATCTTCGCTCTTGACCAGAAGCAGAGGCCGATGCAGCCGCATCCCCTCCTTCTGCTTTGTCATCATCATCTCTACCTTCTGTCCTTTCTTCCTCTGTCTCTTCTTCATCCTCAGCATCTTCCTCATCGTCATCATCATTTTCATCATGACCATCTCCATCATCCCCATCACCCTCCTTTATCTTCAACGGCTCATCCTTTGACCCCTTTAACCTCAGCATAATCGTCTTGTTGGTCGTCTCCAAATCCTCTATACGTTTGGCTGATTGGGCCTGCTGCTCCTGGAGTTGGGACATCTCGACTCTCCTAGCATCGATTAGCTGGGTCTGCTGATCTATCATCCGAGCCTGCTCTGCCAACTGCTGAGACTGGGCAGCAGTCAGATCGGTCAACTGGCGAATCTGCGCCGCTTTCTCTTCATCTGCAGCTAGCAGGCGCATCACCATACGGTTAAGCGCCGACAGCTGCTCCTCTACCCGATGTGAGGTAGAGTAGATCCATATACATGTGATGGCTGGTTGAGGGTTCGGCATGATGTGAGGTGGTGGTGGTAGTAGCAGTGTGAATATGGGTCGGTAAGCAGGTGCTGGTGATGTAGGTGTGAATGGTATGGTGGTGGATGGGAAGGATACAGTGGTGGTAGGTAAGGTTGGTGGTTGTGGTAGCAGTAGTGGATGTGGTGGCTGTGGTGATGGATGGTATGTCAGTGGAGGTGGTAGTGGTGGCTGTGATGTGGAAGTAGTGGCAGCAGTGGTAACGAAGGTCAGGCGAACGCTTCTTCTTCTTCAGTCCGTGTGGTTGAGCCATCCTCTTCCTCCTAGTCCCGGTGGAAGTGGATGCTCCCCCTGCAGCTCTGCCTACTGAACCCGGAGCATAGCTTGGGTCAGTCTCTCTTTCAGTGGAGTCCCGAGGGTGTTCACCAACCACCCTAAGCCTGTGTTCTGTGGGAACAACTTTGCTTCCCACAGTCCTAGTGAGGGCTCCTCATCCGACTCCTCCTCTTCCTGATCACCAACAATGACCCCCTGATGGAAACCGGCCGTCTCAGCAACCTCTCTGGCAGTGTCAGACCCCGGGGAATAACATCTGACTCAGTGCCTCTTTGAGTAGCAGGCATATCATCCCCGGCGTTGCCGCTGTCATCATCATCAGAATCCATATCTGGTAGGAGCAACCTCTCATCATCGGAGTCGCTGTCATCGTTACGCCATTTGCGTCTGCCAGGCGCCACATACCTCTCGTTGGCCAGGTGGCCAATCAGTCTCTTCACTTGGGGCTTTACCTGCTTTCCCCTGTAACTCTCATCCTGCCCAGAGTAGTATCATCCATAATCTTAAGGCCACTGCGTCATGACTCTCTTTGGGCAACTGTGGCAGCTTCTCGTTGAAGACGAGCTGTAAGAATCTGGGGTACATACAAAACCCCTCTTTACCCTTGACCTCCAAGTTCTCCACTAAGTAGGAGAATATCATGCTGGAAAAACTGAAGGTTGGTTCAGAACCAGTGCCACGTAGGCATTTTGAATCTGGTCTGAGAGGTCAAACCCACCCCTCCTCGATGCAACACACTTGAGGATCACGTGTGCTAAGTACTTGTACTGGGGGCTCAGGTTGCTCTTGTTGAGCACACCTGAGTTGATATCCCCAGCGTACTTTATCCTCAGAAGCATCCTCTCACTGTCAACGATGTAGTTTAGTAGATGATCAGTGTCATCCCCAAACTCTAGGACCCTCTGAATGTCGGCAGCAGAGATCTCAATATCATGGCCCAATATAGAGCTCCTAATACAGTACGGCTCACGAGAGCGGTCCACCGAGGCATTCTCCCAGAATGCCTGATGGAGTGATCTATATGGCGTGCAAGGCGTGGAGATAGCCTTATGAATCCGGGACCGTCTCAGAAAGGCTATAATGTCAGTAAACTCAGCCCCGTTCCTGGTGGTGTGATCCAAATGGGCACAGATGTTGTGCTTTGGATTTATGGACCACCTTTCTGCCATTTACCTGAAACACACAAGACATAGAACCATTAGTACATAGACATGAAAACTTCTGTTCTAAGTAAAGTTGAAAGTCATTTTGATTCATTCGTGCGAATGAATCATGCGACTGAAGTCAGTCGTCTGTTCTTTCATGCGACTGGACCCATCTGGTCAATGTGACATGCGATTGGGTTCAGTCTGCTGACTGAGTCTGCGAATGGTTCAGTCGGCCGACTGAGATCAATCGTATGGTTCATTCGACCGAATAACCCAATCGCCAGATTCAATCGTGCGATTGAAGTTCATCCGGACGACCAGTCGCCTGTCTCAGTTGTTCAGTCGCCTGTGGTTTGCGTCTTGATCATATACAAGTGATTTAACATGGATTACCGGTTCAATATACTCGCATTCTTGTTACTAATAACCTATCAACCTTAATTTTAACATTTTGCATAGTTGAAGTAGGTTATTAGGTCGCGTTCTGTCTGTTTCTTGTTTTCGTTCGCATTTCACCACATTATGGTTCAATCCTTCTGATTTCAATGAAACAAGACTTCAATCTACCTGTATAATGAATGGCGAACGTTAGTGAATCAAAAACATGATAAACCAGTGCTAGTAAAATTTGGCAGAGTAACGGTAGGAGTGCGATTTAAGGGCGATTTGGGAGTGATGATGAGATGCGATCGACAGAGCCCTTAAATACTAAAGCTGGGCTCAGTCGGCCGACTGGCCTCAGTCTCCCATTCATTCGGGCGACTCAGGCTCAATCGTACGATTAGCCCAACCAGTCGCATGCACTTGACCGACTGAGATTCAGTCGGTCGACTGGCTCAGTCGTGCCTTTCATTCGCATGTTCAGTTGACCGAATGAGTTTCAATCAGTCGACTGACTCATTCACCCTCTTTCCAATCGGTCGAATGGGCTATTCTGATGAGCCATTCGTGTTAGTGGAAGCCATTCGCATGGTTGGTCCATTCTCATGGTCCAATCGTGCGAATGGGTCACACTTAGTTAATTTTCTGCCATTTATACCAATTTACATTTAAGCCCTTTTAAATAAATTGAAATTAACGTTATGAGCCTTTGATCATTTCAGACATGATCATTTTATTTTGAAAGCATTTTGATCACCTCAGACGTGATCCTTTTAGACACTTTAGTCACCTCAGACGTGACCATTTTTAAACTTTCGAAGCACATATGGTCATCTCAGACATGACCCTTTTAGTGATTTGATTCCTTCTGATTTTCCTGATGTAGCCCGACACTGCCTACAATTACAATTAAAACCAACTAACTAATTTAAAACTTGAACTAATTTCATAAACAACTTATTTTTTGGCTTTTTGTGAGAGATAAATCCAGAGATTGATATCTACGAGATTTGGTTTGGGAGTAGACAGCTTTCAACTTAGATTGATCATATCTGGACCAATTCAATTTTGGAATCATACAGGTAGGTCAAATCATTAGGACTTGTTATTAAACTTTTTGATGCTTAATTCTCGGTGTTCATCCAGAGTCGTTAGCAACTTAAGGAAATCATACTGGAACTCTTAGATTTTCACATTGGTTTGAACTCTTGAGAATGTAGCCACTAAGATTGTCAGTATGTTTGTCCACTTAAATCCATACACAGACTTTTGACGCAGACTGGTGACTGATTTAGGTTTAATTTTTTCCAACTAACATTTGTGGATCCCACACTTATATGGTAATCAACATTCCTCAGAAGCTTTTGAGCGTCTACGGGTATTATACAAGAAGAGACTATTCTTAGAGCTTTCAAAGAGAAGCCTGTCCTCAGGTCAGTGCCATCGCACAGCAGAGAGGCGGCAAACAACATGAATTCTAGAATATCTAGGTTATGCTTATCCTCAGGTCAGTGCCATCGCACAGCAGAGAGGCACACAACCTATCTCCTTGTTAGAGCAGCTTATTTTATTTTACACAATATGCACCAACAACATAAGTCATTAGCTTTATTGCATTTGTCTTTCATTTTTTCTTGCTTTGCTCTAATTATGGTCATCCGCACACATTTGTGGCATTTAAATGCTCATTACCCCTTATTGGAATATATTTGATTGTGTTAACCAGTGATAAGATAGAAGCCCACAGTCAGTTGAACAACTTAGTTTGATCTTGAGATCACCAATCAGGTCTAATTGTCTATTGTGTTGAATCTACCAACATATCATTTGTGGTCTAGCAGCCTCTAGGTCTACTTTCTTTGTGTCACCTTAGGAGTTGCCAGTTTTCTATCATCTTCCCTTTTTATATTGCTTAGACTACACAGACTTATACTTTGAACTTGTGCATCTTTTCAAAACTTAAATTTTTAAAGTCCCTCTTGATTTGTTCCTGTGTACTATCATTTTCCAAAGGTATTGAATCGGTATCACAGACACAATCTACTTATTTCACTGTTACCCCTACCCCTTTTCCCTCATTTTATTTATTTTTTTAATGTTAACTTGCTGACATATTCTCCCCCTAAAATTCTAAAATCATTTCTGGTTTAATTATTTTTGGATTTTAATAAACAGCAAATAACATGAGTTTAAATATAACAGACGAAAATAAACAGATAACATAAAATAATAAACTTTAACTAAACTACCTCGGACTACACATTATTATCATCAAATTACCTCACTTTTCTTTTAACGCCGTTGACCTCTAGCAAATATTGAAAACGTGGTTTATCAAAGGCTTTAGTATAGAGGTCAGCGCGTTGAAAATCAGTATTAATTTTAACCACATCAATTAAGTTCTTTTCAAAACAGTCTCTTATGAAGTGGTATTTAATACCGATGTGTTTGGTCTTAGGATGTTGAACTGGATTTTTAGTTACTGCAATTGCAGCAGAGTTATCAACAAAATAGGAGTAGATGAGAATTTTTTAACCGTAATCCCGCATTTGCTGTTGAATCCAAATGATTTGTGAACAGCAACTTGCAGCAGCAACATATTCTGCTTCACAGGTTGACAATGCAACCGATGTCTGCTTCTTACACTGCCAGGTAACTAATCTTCTCCCAAAGAATTGACACCCCGCTGATGTAGACTTGTAGTTCATCTTGCATCCCCCTTATCCGAGTCACTATACGCGTAAGTTCAAAGTCATCATCATGAGGATACCACAATCCAAGTGTGGGTGTACCCTTCAGATAACGAAAAATCCTCTTGACCCCGATCAGATGGTTGACCTTTGGTTTAGCCTGATATCTAGAACATAGACATGTAGCATACATAATATCAGTCTTGAGGCAGTGAGATACATGAGGGATCCAATCATTCCTCGGTACATAGTGGCATCTACAAGATCTCCATTCTCATCAGGTGCTATATCATGATTCGTAGCAAGTGGGTCCCTAGCAGCAGAAGCATTCTCCATGTCAAAGCGACTGAGAATGTCTCCTACATACTTGGTCTGATGTAGAAAGATCCCATTAGGTGTTTGATCCACCTGTAACCCGAGAAAGAACTTCATCTCCCCCATCGCACTCATCTCAAACTCTTTCTTCATCACTGCTTCAAACTCTTTGCATAACTCTTCGTTCTTTGACCCGAAGATTATGTCATCAACATATATCTGTACAAGCAGTAGGTCGCCATCCTTTTCTTTAATAAACAGTGTACAGTCAATGACTCCCCTGCGAAAGCCGTGTTTCACAAGATGAGTCGAGAGTTTCTCATACCAAGCTCGAGGAGCTTGATGAAGCCCATATAAAGCTTTGTCGAGCTTGTAAACTCTATCCCGATGATAAGGGTCTTCAAATCCCTCGGGTTGACTTACATAGACTGTTTCCCTGATTTCCCCATGAAGGAATGCACTCTTCACATCTAATTGGTAGACTTTAATCTTCATGTACGATGCATAGGCAAGGAAGATACGAATAGCTTCCATCCTTGCCACGGGTGCAAACACCTCATTATAGTCAATCCCCTCGACTTGGCAAAAACCTTGAACCACCAGTCGAGCTTTGTTCCTGATAATGACTCCTTGGTCATCCTTCTTGCATTTTAGTACCCATTTGGTGCCAATGACTTTAGCACCTTGAGTCTATCAACCAGAGTCCATACACCTAACTTCTTAAACTGCAGAAGTTCTTCTTGCATGGCACTCACCCACGCCTCATCATTTAGTGCTTCACTGATATATTTTGGCTCAACCTGCAAAACAACATCTATAAGCACCATCATGAATGTAACCTTTCTCCATAACTGAGGCGTAATCAGCTGAGTATAGCTGATTTCGGGTTTGTACTCCTGATCTGACATCCCCAATAACATTGTCAAGGGATGATAGACGTTTAGTCGTGATCCTGGAGTAGTAGGCACAGCCACCTCAGAACCGAGATTGTGAACATTTTGTTCTGCATCTGAGGAGGATGGAGTTTGAGGTTCCGAAGTCGAAGGTGCATCACTCATGGATGCTTGTGGACTTTCAGGAACTGGGACCTGTTCCTCCTGACTGTTCTGGTCATCTGCTTCAGTTTCATCTTCAGAGGAGGAGTCACTGTCATCGACTACCCCCCCTGACTGAGTAGATGATTCTCCCTGTGTGCTAGATGGTGTATTTAGAATATCATACATCATCCTAGTAGCTAACTCATCCTCCGAGGGAGAGAGAGGATGTTGAAGGACTTGAAGAATCCATCATAATCGAAGAAGTGTGTAGGTCCTTTGCCTGTAGGTGGTGTGGTATATCTCTGAACGTCGACATTACACCACACTTCTACAAGACCCGTTGAGTTATTGTAAACTCGCTTGTTCGGTATGTTGTATCCTAGAAAAATTCCTTCATCTGCCTTCTCACTGAATTTGCCTTTTTGTGTCTTCTTCAGAAGTGTACACGGCGCGCCAAAAGGTTCAAGATACTCCAAATTCGGTTTGCGTCTTTGTAGTAGCTCATAACATGTCTTTCCGTGGCGCTTGACTATTAGGACTCGATTCAGTGTATAACACGCATTTGCCACTGCCTCATTCCAGAATTGGATAGGCAGTTTCGAGTTTGCCAGCATAGTCCGTGCTGTCTCTATCAAACTCCTGTTCTTTCTCTCAGCAACGCCATTCATTTGAGGTGTGTAAGCAGAAGTGAATTGATGCACAATTCCCTTCTCCTTGCAGTATGCCTCCATCCCTTGATTCTTGAATTCTGTCCCGTTGTCTGAGCGTACTTGTCTAACTTTTAGCTTGTAGAAGATTCCAGTGTGGTTACTAATTCCTTGAATGTCTCCAATGTTTCTATTTGGATTTCAGAAACATTACCCAAGTGAACCTTGAGTAGTCCTCAGTGACCACAAAACAGTACACGTCGCCTGCAATGCTCCTTGTACTAACTGGACCAAACAGATCCATGTGAAGAAGCTCAAGAGGAAGTTCTATTGAATGAACTTTCTTTTCCTTATGAGACTTCTTTGTCTGTTTGCCTTTCTTGCAAGCTACACAAAAGTCAGGAAGTTGGAAGTTCTTGACATTTACTCCTCTCACTAAATCCTTCTGAATCAAATGATTCATCTTCCTTTGACTAGTGTCCCATTCTCCTATGCCAGGAGATTGAGTCTTTCTCAGTAGCTTTAGATAGAAAGCACTGAACCTCATGATCCGTTGTAGCAGCTGTTGACAGATCCAAGACATAAGGTCTTTATATCTTGAAGCAGTCATCAGAACTTGGTCCTCTGGGATCATATATTCTTTCTTCAGCACGTAACACATCTTGTTGTCGAAGATGACTCTAAATCCTTTATCACAGATTTGGGAAACAGAAAGTAAGTTTTTCTGAAGTTGTTGAACGTAGTTCACTTTATCAAACTTAACTTTCTGATTTCCCACTTCTCCCTGAGCTGTGATATAGCCTCCTTTTGTTTCCTGCAAAGGAAACATGCCCTCCTTTTATTTGTTTGACGTTTGATAAAGGGCTCTATTTCCTGTCATGTGCCTGGATGCTCCGTTGTCTATAATCCACGTGTTAGTCTCAGCGCTGTATCGAACACCCTGCACATACAAAGTAAATGAATTAGTTTAGGTTAGGAACCCAAGCTTTCACTGTCTTGGGTTTCCCAGAGGCATCACACATCATAAACTCCACCCATTGACCCTTAGAGGGTGAAGGTAGCTCAGGTTCCTTCTTGTCATCAGTATTAGGCACGTAGGTGGACTTTTCTTTCCATAAGCCGATTTGTGCAATGCATGTTTATGATAAACAGTCATCTGGCTTACAGTTAGACTTTAGGTTCACTAGCTCTTCTAGGTGGAGTTAGAGAACTCCTCTTAGAAGATCTAGGTCTAGAGTCCTGAAGATCAATCTTCTTCCTAGGTGTCTGATAGAAATGACAATAGGAAGCAATGTGTCCACATTCTCCATAGTTGTAGCATGACCTTCTATCAACTTTATGAGTAGACTTTCTTTGTGGAGAAGTGCGTGACACTCTAGTAACAATCACTTTAGTTTTTGACTCTTGTATGTTTGATGTTTTCTCTGATTTAACAAAATTTACTATTTTAAACCTGTTTCACTTTTTTGTTAACTGGTTTTTGACTTGAAGCATGTGAGAAAGTAACATTTGAAGTCCTTTTAGGTTCTGATTTGACTCTGTTTGACCCTGACTTTAAGTTGACTTTTTCAAATTCATTTTCCAGATTAACACAAGGCAATTTACCCTTTGCCTTTGATGTGGCCTCCTTTTGTTTCTGTCCAGATTCAGTAGATGAACATGAGGTGTCTGGATCAGTAACAAGAGGAGAAGTCACCACATGATCCTTGATGAGGTTATTATTTACTGGTCTAGACTTAGTGTTCATCAAGGTCTCAGGTGGTGGTGGAACCACTTTGTAGCCTAATCCCTCCCCGTTATTCCTTTCTTTCACTAAGTGTTGAACTATGTGTGAAGAACTAGTCCAACTGTGCAGTTTCTGTTTTAATGAGTTAACTTCTACTTCTAGAACTGCCTTTTGCTTCTTAGTTCTTCTAGGGAGTTTAGATAGTACCTAATGTCATTTGCTTGGTTAAAGGCCACTACTTCGGTTTCCCTAAGTTGTTTAGTCAATAGGTCTATCTTTTCTTTATAACTGTGCTCATTTTGTTTTAGTACTCTATTAGCTTCAGTGCACAGTCGTAAATCTTTTACTAAGTTATCATTATGATCTAATAACCTAGCAAATTTTCCATCTATGCTATTCCTAAAAGTATCACAATCAGAACAAGCATGATTATTAAACATTTGGTCAATAGTACTTACCTGAGTTGGTTCAGAGAGTTAGCCATAGTGCAGCATCAGATGTCTCTGGTTCTGGTGATTCTGACTTTTCTGTCTCTGACGTGGAAATCTCCTCATTTGGCTTGTAACTGACCTCGGCTGCAGTTGTTTCTTCACTATGTGACATTGCTATCTCAACTGCTAGATCCCCTTCACTCGCAGAATCATCATCAATATCTCAACACTGGCAATGTTAGATTCTCCTGGTGAGACAAACCTAAAACTCAATCCTGTCCTTCATCATCATGAGCAGTCAAGGCTTTTGGATCCTTGTTTGATGAAGTAGAACTGGAGGCTTGCTTGTCTTGGCGAGTAAAGGATGAGAACGGGTTCCCATTACCCTTTTCTTTGGCTTGACACATTCTCTTTTGAAGTGCCCCTTCTCTCCACAGTTGAAGCAGGTCACTTTGCTCTTGTCAAAGCCAAATGTGGTATCCTTAGTAGCTATCAAATCTTGTCCAGTTTTCTTAACAAAACTCTTCGCCCTTCGGACAGCGCTAGCTAAGGCCCACATTATATCCATCCTCTCAAGCTCCATTTCATCCACCTGCTCATAGTCCTCATCTGCCAGATGGCAGTTTCCAATCTTCCCTGCAACAAGTCCATCATATGAATGAACCACTGCTGCTAACAGATCCATATGCTCTCGAGCTACTTCTATGGTCACATTACCGAGGTTCTCGATCTTCAGTTTGGTAGCACTTACTTCTGATCCAATATGATGGGTACATGACGACCCAGACGTGTCTGAACCAGAAGGAGAAGCATGTTAAGGACCTGACGAGCTAGACACAAAAGCAGTCTGGAGTGGTGCTCCAGATGTCTTAGCTTGAGGTGTGGTGTTGTATAAAGCTGGATTTTGTGTGTACGAAGACTTCTGAGCTCTATACTTCATCCTTAGTGCTTCTTCCCGCAACTTAGAATGAAGTCATTTATATCCAGCTTTACAAGCATTCCATTCTGTCTCAGGTTAGACACGAATGTAGCCCACTTATCAGGCAATCCGTCTGCGAAGTTGCTTACTTTCTCTTCCATAGTCGTTTCCACTCCATGTGTATGCAATTCGCTCATCAAGTGGTAGAATCTGTCTATGACTTCGTCTAAACTTTCATTACCAATCGATGAGAAGTTATCGAATTCCTTCTTTAACTCCTTTGCCTTGATTTCCTTCAATGACGCATTCCCATCATATCTCTTCTCTAGCTCATCCCACAGTTTCTTGGACTGCTTGTTCTCTGAATACTGGTGGAATATGTCTTTGGGGATAGACTGAGTGATCAATGCATAAACTCTTTCTCTGCATTGTACTTTTTTTTGTGCGTCTGTCATCCCGCTTAATGTTAGCTTAACTCCATCAGCTCCCACCGGTGTACTATAACCGATCTCAATGGCTTCCCACAGATTAGGATCCACTCCATTAAGGTAGATCTCAAAACGTTGTTTCCAGTGGGGAAACTCATCTAAAGTCAAAAGCTTTGGTGGTTTATTGTGATTACCCACCTCACTCTCAAGCAACAGCAGGTTCTGTATCCTTGAGTCCTTCCCAGCAGTAAAGGCTGACATCTGATCTTCCATGACTAATAAACTTAGAATCTAATCAAACAAACTTTCACTGATGCGACTGAAGGATGTGAATGATCTAATCGTGCGTATGAACTCTGTGACTGGTTCAATCGTGCGGCTGAACTGGGCGATTGGTTCAGTCGGGCGAATGAATCTGGTGCGTATGAGCTATGCGAACGAACGGTTCAGTCGGCCGAATGAGGGTGCACTATGTCCAATCGTGCGTATGAGCAATGCGAATGGAGTCCAGTCGTGCGAATGAGTCACTCGTGCGACTGAAGCTGCTGTTTTGCGAAAATTTCTAGGTTTGACGGGTTTCAGCCGTAAAGATTTGAAATTTCACCTGTTCTAATCGCCTAAGTCCGTAGAAACCAAACTTCAATGAGCAGGGAACTTCCAAGATCACTTTTGATGCCAAAGATTGCGTTTTTAGTGCAAAAACACAAACTTTTATGCAATCTTGATTGAATCAACACGTAATCAAGAGTCAAAGCTCTGATACCACTTGTCAGGACCTGGTATTTGACCAATACCTTGAGATTAACGTGTAAACCAGATCAAATAGTGCGGAATCCTATTTGATTGGCGATCCAATCAGTGAGAACACACGAAGAATCAATCAAGAATTGAAACAACATTAGAAATCGATTGGGAATCGATCTAATGTGTTCTATGAACTTGGAGAACGATTGGAAGGTTTCTGGACGGCTAGGGTACGTCTGGAATCGTAATTTTTCGAGAGATGTATTTTTCACGAATTGAGTTGTATTTATAGGTTGGTATTATTCAATCGTGCGACTGAACCATTAGTCTGGTTCAGTCGTGCGATTGAACCATGCGGTTGATTCATTCGTACGACTGAGTGTTCAGTCGTGCGACTGAGCCAATCTTATGTTGCAATCGTACGACTGATCCAGTCTCCTGGTTCAGTCGTGCGACTGAGTCAATCGTGTGAAGTTATCCTGCGTATGGTTCATTCGCATGAGCCATTCGCATGAGAACTTCATTAAGTTAAGTTTGAATGTTTTAATTAATATAACATGATGTGCAACCATTCAAGCAATCATAAACCCAATCAATTCAATCACGACTTATAATGAAATATTAAACATCACAAGTAACAAACAATTTATGTCATTTCATTAATCAATATAGATTACATCATACTCAGACAGACAAGATTCATTACATTTCAAATCATGATCTAGGGACATATACATGCATCAACAATGACAATATTAAAGTTAACACTATAAAACTTACTAATGTATTCACAAATCAAATCAATGTTAACATTTTCACAATAATCGAGAACTGAATTGTTACCGCTAATATTTACCAATATTTCTCTAATAACAATGGAACTCTTACACAAATATCATCGGCAATGGCGACGGTTTCTAGTACTTGGATCTACATAAGATCTAATATGCATATCTGCTTGTGTGTGTTACACGCGACCGAACCGATACAACCCTAACCGACCGAACGTTGCTATTTACTTTATACATATCATTAATGCTTAACAATAACTGTCAATAGGTGTTTGACCGTTCATTGCATACAACATTTGGAAACTTTGATCATTCAGACTTACCAATTAACAAGTGAGTTTCGTGGCCCTTTTTACGCTTATACAACTTTTCAATCATTTACAAACATGGGGGAAAAGTATGCTCACCCATTTTCTATGCTGTACAATTTACATACAATTTACATACTTGGAATCAACGTGTTACTGTTTTGTGAGTACTTATCTTATACATGCTTGAGTTTGATGCGTGGTATTTTCTTTACAACCATTTAATTCCGGTGTAGGAACCGACGGATAGGTATTGGTAGTACTACTGGGTTGACACCCCACCCTTGTTTGTTGGTATACTAGCTGGTACCAACAGTGGCCAGGAACAGGCTCTTGGTTGAATATATTCCGACAAGATTCTGTGGGTACGTCATTAGGTTTGGTTGTAAGTTCATTGTCATGTGATTTTGCTTACTTATAACTGTATTCACGGTATTCCACATCAATTACTGTACAACATCATTTACTTATTTACTACTTAAACCTGCGAGCTCACCAACAATTTTGTTGACTATTTTGAGCATATCTTTTCAGATGACAATGCTAATTGAAGATCTAGGTGTGTTGCCTTAGTGGAGACCCTACGATGCATTTTTTAGACTAAACATACTTGACAAACATTCTTTATGGAACATTGTTGTAGTCTGATTAAACAATATCATTCTTTTGTTACTTGTTCCCGGGTTGTGGGAATTACAATACAATGTTATCTTCATTTGATTATGTGAATCGTTTAACATGTTATTCTTATGGCTATGTTGTCGTGAATATTGACTAAACACGACATAAGTCTCCTTTGTATTGGGTGTCATCATGACACGCTTTGTCATAATTACTTATATTGCATCTCTATTGTTTACCATGTGTTATGATGATCCCGTCTCGTTACATCCCCATGTTTTCGCTTTCAGCGGGGGTGTGACAGACTGGTATCAGAGCCATTGGTTATAGAGAATTAGGCAATTCACTTGACCTAGACTATAACCTAGGAACCTTCATATAGATTTTCATGCTAGGATCTGTGTGCATTTTATATCTCATGTATGTGTTCCTCTTTACTTGTTCGTTTATCTATCTGCCTTGTGATCTATTCACCCTATGAGAGAGCCCTTATGCTCACTCTTTACGGGATGCTTCTATTTAATCTTCGGATCCCTCTACGCGCCGAGTTGGTTTATCAAACACGGGTATTAAACCCGAAGAGATCTTCACAGATCATACTATTGCGCTTAACCTTGGACATTGAGATTTACCCTGAGGAGGTTATGTCTGAAACCTCAAAAGAAGAGGAGATAGACAACCTTTGCTAGACTAACATGATTATATGCATGGGTTTGCAATTATTATGATGGACTACTGTTGGAACATTACCAATTCATGGTGTGAGAACCACACGACTTGTATGTGATGTGTGGTAACAACGAGTGTGATATTAACTTGGAATGCTGGACTTTGATGAGTGGTATGGATAATATACCTTGAAATGGTTAAAGCTTATGTGTTTACTACTTTTATGATTAGAAATGCCACCTCGAAGAGTTACCCGCAGCAACAGCGGCGGAAGTGAAGCCCCGAGGGGCAGAGGCAGAGGCAAAGGTAGAGCACCAAGAACAAGTGATGGCCCTGCCAGTAATAATCAGGAATAGAAAACACTGACATGGCAGCTCTGATCGCTCAATAGCTGGCCACACTGATCCCGACTATTGTGGCCCAAGTGAGCAATGCTCTTCAAAATCACCACCCCCATGGGGATGGTGGCAATGATAATGGGAACCCGACTGGGAACGAGAGTAATCAGGAAACCGGGAATGGTGGAAAAGCCGGTAATGAAACTGGAGTTGTAATGCTAGAAGGGGATGTTCGTATAAGGAATTTGCGGCCTGCAAACCGAAAGAGTTTGATGGAAAAGGTGGAGTGATAGCCTTGACAAGGTGGCTTGAGAAAATGGAGGCAATGATTGACATCAACGAATGCCTCGATAGCCAGAAGATCAAGTATGCCACGTGTTCACTATAGGGCAAAGCACTAACTTGGTGGAACACCCAGGTTCAGGTTAGGGGAAGAGAATCAGCAATGCAAATGTCGTGGGATGAGTTTAAAGCACTGATCACTGAAGAATACTACTCCCTCAATGAGATGCAGAAACTGGAGCATGAATTCTGGAATCATGCTATGGTGGGGCTGGGCACACAGCATACACTGGCCGTTTTCATAAGTTGGCAAGATTGGTTCCACATCTGGTCCTCCGGAATCAAAGAGGATCGATAGGTATATTTGGGGACTTGCGCCTCAAATCCGAGCGATGGTAACAACAGCTGCTCCTCCTACGATTTAGAGCGCAATTCTGAAGGCTGGCGCTCTGACAGACGAGATGGTGAGAACAGGGTTTTTGGAAGAGAGCAGAGAAAAGGAAGGATGTTGGGGAAACGAGCTGGTCGAGTGCCGGGAAATTTGACAAAAGGGCCAAGGAAACCAGGAATTTGTGGCCGTGACACAGGGCAAAAGAGAGTATGTTGGGCCGCACCCCAAATGTGATAGGTGCAACTTCCATCATCCCCCAGGATTGTAGTGTCGGGTGTGCGTGAACTATAGACGCCCGAGGCATCTAGCAAAAGACTGGAGAGTGGCACCGAATCTGGTGGCACGGTGAACGCGGTTAACCCCGCTGGGAATGCCAGGGTCTGTTATGAGTGTGGAGGCCCTCATCACTATAGAAACAAGTGCCTCAGACTGAATCGGGCGCCGGGTCAACAAGGCATCAACCAGCAACCGGTGATAGCCATAGCTAGGAATCAAGGCCCAACAAATCAAGGAAATACAGCTTGGGGACGTGCATTTGTCATTGGAGCCAACGATGCTCATCAGGACCCGAATGTTGTCACGGGTACGCACTTACTCAATCATCACTTCATATCTATATTATTTGATACTGGAGCAGACAATAGCTTTATATCTTCTGAGTTTGTGCAATTTCTTGATTTGAGTCCTAGTAGGCTAGAAACTAGCTACTCCGTAAAAATGGCCAATGGTAGGGTTGTACAGGCCGATGAAATCATTAGAAAGTGCATGATGATATTAGAGGACCATTCCTTCGATATAGACTTGATTCCCTTGAGTTAGGGAGTTTCGACGTGATTGTGGGAATGGATTGGTTGTCGAAACACAGAGCTGAGATTTTCAGTCGGGACAAAGTAGAACGAATCCCTATGTCAAACGGGGAGGTACTCAGAATTCAAGGAGAACGACCGGGAAGAAGCCTAAAGCGTATCTCCTGCATGAAAGCACGCTGAAGTTTACAAAAGCATGCTACGCGTTTCTGGCCCACGTAGTAGAAAAGAAGGAAGAGGGAGGAATTGGTAGATATTCCAGTAGTACGGGACTACCCAGATGTATTTCCTGATGACTTTTCTGGATTGCCTCCTCCACGACAAGTGGAATTTCGTATAGATTTGGTTCCTGGAGCTACACCGGTGGCAAAGACGCCATATCGGTTAGCACCATCAAAAATGCAAGAGTTATCCAGTCAATTACAGGAACTACTGGAGAAGGGTTTTACCTGGCTGAGTCACTCACCATGGGGAGCACCAGTGTTATTTGTCAAAAAGAAAGATGGGTCGTTCCAAATGTGTATCGATTACCGTGAGTTGAACAAATTAACCGTGACGAATCGGTACCCTCTCCCCAGGATCGACGATCTGTTTGACCAGCTGCAAGGAGCTTCATATTTCCAAGATCGACCTTCGTTCTGGATATCATCAACTAAGAGTTTTCGAGGATGACATATTGAAAACAGCGTTTAGAACTCGTTATGGACACTATGAGTTATTGGTCATGCCGTTCGGTTTGACTAACGCACCAGCTGTGTTTATGGACCTAATGAATCGGGTGTGTAAACCTTACTTGGATAAGTTTGTGATCGTGTTCATAGACGATATACTTATCTACTCCCGATCGAAAGAGGATCATGAAGAACACCTTGGGCAATACTGGAACTGTTACGGGAAGAGAAACTTTTCACCAAGCTCTCAAAGTGTGAATTCTGGTTACGGGAAGTGAAGTTTTTGGGTCATGTGGTTAACGAGGATGGGATTCATGTAGATCCGGCAAGATCGAAGCGGTGAAGAAATGGGATGCACCCCAGACACCTTCAGAGATACGGCAATTCTTAGGATTGGCCGGGTACTATCATCGCTTCATTGCGAATTTTTCAAAGATCGCTCAACCGTTAACACTGCTGACTCAGAAAGACAAGAAGTTTGATTGGGGACATGCACAAGAGCAAGCTTTCCAAACATTGAAAGAAAAGTTATGCAACACACCGATATTGTCCCTCCCAAACGGAACTGATGATTTTGTGGTATACTGCGATGCTTCACATCAAAGAATGGGATGTGTGTTAATGCAGAAGGATAAGGTGATTGCCTACGCTTCGTGACAACTTAAGGTGCACGAAAGAACTATACAACCCATGATTTGGAGTTGGGCGCTTTAGTATTTGCACTCAAGATATGGAGGCATTACCTGTATGGAACCAAATGCATCATCTACACAGATCATAAGAGCCTCCAACATATCATGGATAAGAAGGAACTTAATATGCGTCAGCGATGTTGGGTAGAGCTTCTTAGCGACTACGAATGTGAAATCCGGTATCATCCGGGGAAAGCTAACGTGGTGGCTGATGCTTTAAGCCGCAAAGAACGCATGAAACCACTATGTGCTCGAGCGATGGGATTGACTATCCAAACAAATTTGAAAGCCCAGATCCAAATTGCACAAAGTGAGGCATTGAAAGAAGAAAACCTTGTGGGAGAAGGATTCCGAAGGTTGGATATACAGATGATTTGCAAGGATGATGTAATACAGTACTACATGGATCGTATATAGGTACCCAGATAGGGAGGTGTACGTCATGGATGAGGCACACAAGATGCGATATTCTATTCATCCTGGTGCAGACAAGATGTACCGCGATCTTAAGGATCTGTACTGGTGGCCAGGCATGAAGAAAGACATTGCTATGTACGTAAGCAGATGCTTAACATGCTCGAAAGTTAAAGCTGATCATCATAAACCATCGGGATTATTATAGCAACCTAGATTCCCGATTGGAAATGGGAGAACATAGCCATGGATTTTATTACCAAACTCCCTAGAACGAGCAGCGGCCATGACTCGATATGGGTCGTAGTGGATCAGATGACGAAGTCAGCTCATTTCTTGCCGATCCGAGAAGACTACAAAATGGATACGTTGGCGAGATTGTACATAAAGGAGGTCGTGACAAGACACAGAGTACTGGTGTCGATTATATCCGACCGTGACAGCTAATTTACTTCACGATTCTGGCAGACACTGCAGAGAGCGATGGGCACTCGATTAGATATGAGTACAGCCTATCACCCACAGACAGACGGCCAAAGTGAATGAACTATACAAACATTGGAAGACATGCTGAGGGCATGTGTAGTCGACTTTGGTGGTAGTTGGGACACTCATCTACCGCTGATTGAGTTCTCTTACAACAATAGCTACCATACGAGCATTGGATGTGCTCCATTCGAAGCATTGTATGGAAGGAAATGTAGATCACCGGTTTGTTGGGCCGAAAGTGGTGAAAGTCATTTACAGGCCCAGAGATCATTCAAGAAACAACGACAAGATTTTCCAAATCAAAGATAGACTAAAAGCGGCCAGAGAACGCCAAAAGAGCTATGCCGATAACCGTCGGAAGCCTCTAGAATTTAACGTTGGGGATCATGTTTTACTCAAGGTCTCTCCTTGGAAGGGAATCGTTTGATTTGGAAAGAAAGGGAAGTTAGCCCCAAGATATGTAGGACCATTCGAGATTACAGAAAGAATCGGTCCAGTGTCTTACCGATTAAGGTTACCACAAGAACTCAGCGGCGTACATGATACTTTCCACGTGTCGAACCTCAAAAGTGTTTGGCTAATGAATCCCTTCACGTATCAATTGAGGACATCAAGATCGATGAAAGGCTTCATTTTTTCAAGGGACCTATTGAGATCATGGATAGAAAGGTCAAGAAATTGGGCGTAGCAGAATACCATTATCGCGTGAGATGGAATTCAAAACGAGGCCAGAGTTTACATGGAATGGAAGACCAGATGAACTTAAATATCCACATCTATTCGAGGATGATACTCTTGGACCTAACTCCAGCTGAATTTCGGGACGAATTCTCTCAACTGGGATACTGTGACATCCGTCACCACAAGATCTGTCATTTAACGTGGCTTCCATTAGTTTTTCTTTCATCATTCATTCTCATCCTTATAAACTATTCATGTGGATATTATACTTGCTTTATCATCTTTATGCTTGTGCTCTCATCGTAAACGCATATCTTCAAAACTTTTACAATTTTTCATCATCGTTATCACTAAATATATCATTTTTATATAATATTATTGTCATTAATGAGACCATTTTTTGTAGGTTACCAACATCATTAATTACATTTTTATCATTAATATATTACCGTATTAAAGTTATTTTCACCGAACAAAATGGGAAACTCGGGGGGCTAAGTGCAGGGACCAAATGTGACATTTTGCTAACTAGGGCAGGGTATATAAACCCCATTTCCAGCCCTAACCTCCATTTCACCTCCTTTTCTTCATCTTCTTCTTCTCCACTTTTTCTCCTCCTCCTTGCACCGAACCGCCTCGTTTCTTTCTTCTGTCTCACTGACAAACCTCGGCTACAGCTGAGTCTACTCTTTTCTTGTAGGTAGATGATGTCTCCAAATTATACATAAAATCCTTTCAAAAGCACATCAATTATTCCTTAATATCTACCTTAAAATGATGAAAATGTACTTAAAAGTCTTAAATTGTGTTTTCAGGTGTTTAAAAGGGCAAGATGGACAAAAGAAGCATATTTAGCAAGAAATTGAAGTAATTCGAGCTTTGGAGTCCAAGCATGGGGCCATGCCTCTTTAAGCACGCCCCATGCTTTGCCAAAAACACACCCCCGTGCTAAATTAACACACCCCCGTGCTTTGACATCTGACAAGGACAAAAGTACTGTTCCCTAAAAGTAGATACGGGTCGTGCCTTATGACACGGGGCCATGCCTTTTAGGCACGGGGTCGTGCCCCACCTCCAACATGGGGTCGTGCCCCATTTAGCATGGGGTTGTTCCCGACATAACCTGCATGTACGAGCCGACCAACTTTCGTAAGCATTGTACTAGCATGGGCCGTGCCTTTTAGGCACGGGGTCGTGCTTAAACACTCCGGAAAGCCTATAATAGAAGCCTAAGTTCACCATTTTTAGCAAGCTTTGGTGGGAGAGTTACTCTGCAGAACTCTCTCGGGAATCAAGACTTCAAGGTCATTTGGAGGCTCGAGAGGTGCATACACACTTGGAAGAAGCTCGGAATCGTCTAAACGCCATCCATTGTGGATTATCGGTTTGATTGTTCCATTTCACCGATGATTACATATCTATCTTCTTTGTTATATGTTGTTAAGTTCAAGCTCATTATGAGCTAAACTCTTTTTATCATCCTAATCGGATGAAACTTATGTAATTTGTGATGAACTAATGGTGTGATAAATATTATGTTAATGTTATGGTGGTCTTGGGAAAACTATTGATGGGTAGCATCTATACTTGAACGGGAAGTTATAAATTTATGGTTTGTGATTGTGATCGTCATACAAAGTTAAAAAACCATATAATTAACTTTCATTTGCGAAACCGGTCTTCATAATAAATCCATGGCTAATGAACTAGAAATGGTTATTAGAAATCATATCACTTTAACTTTCTGATCATTTGCGGGTTCCCTTTTATTAGTTCGGAAACTTCAGTAATTGTTACGGTTTTCTAAAATTAATGGTATGTTACGAAGGAACCTGATCAACTCTCTTTTTGACATTAAGTTATGTTTTCAGAAATCGTATGTCAAATAGGTCACAAAAGATTTACCTACATTACTAGGGCTTTGATCTGAGCAGTAAAACTCAGCCTGACAGGATCAAGTCACTGCGGCAGCAGGATAGACGAGAAATCACGCCAGCTCATCTTTATAAACATTAACATAATTACATTAATTCATATCTTTAAATCACACCACCAATTCATCATGGTTACATAAGTGGAATCTAATTAGGATGATAACTTTTATTTCGTGGTTTTAAATCCAAACGCTTCAAATCTTAGTTTACTTCCTTTCTATTATTGTTTACTTTTAAATCCTAAAAATCTTTCCAATGCAAATTATCATTTTCTTTAACAAAAACCAAATCTGATAGTCAAACATCAAGTTTGTTGAGTAGGCTAGGTGTGTCCACGGATTGATACTCGGTTCTTACCAACACTATATTACCACATGACAGGTACACTGCCTTTTGTGTGTGTGGTTTAGTATTAGTATTAACCAATTAAAACTGAATCTATGCACTAAATCTTTATTAATTTATATACTATCCGCACACCCATCAAGTTTTTGGCATCGTTGCCGGGGACACGGCAGTTTGAAAGAAAACTAAATTTTTGACTATCTTGTATACAACTTGTTAATATATTTGTTTAAACTTCATTTTTATTTTTAGGTAGTTTTCCCTAGTTAGTTTAGTTACTTTTTCCAGATTCATTTTAAGCCTTAGCTAGTTTTGCTTCTTTAAATTAGTGTATGTCTGACTCGTCTAGTTCTGAACTTATTCCGCCTCTTTCGGACCTGAATGACTTTTCCATCAAAGATTGCGCAAAAGATCACAACAAGCAGCACCAGTCATTAAAGAAAACATTTTGGAAGATACACCATCCGAAGAAGACATGGCTAACCAAGACATGGAAATGAAGATGACACGCTATGCTACACCGTCAATAGATGGTTATGAGTCTAGTGTTGTCCAACTAGCAATAGCGACCAACAATTTTAAGATTAAGTCTAGTATTATCCAACTCGTAGAAAACTCTGTTCAGTTCCATGGGTTACAAGGCGAAGATCCTAATGCTCACATATCACGATTCCTTCGTATCTGTGCCACCTTCAAAATCAATAACTGTTCAGACGACGCCATTCGACTAAGACTTTTTCCATTTTCACTTCGAGGCCGAGCCATCGATTGGCTTCATTCACTTCCGCCTGGTTCTATCACCACATGGGCAGAAATGGCTGAACAATTCCTTTTGAAATACTTTCCACCCGATCACACTGCCAAACTAAGAAGCAGCATCACAAGTTTTCGCCAAGACGACAAAGAATCATTACACGTAGCATGGAGAGATATAAAAGTCTCCTTCGGAGATGCCCACATCACGGACTTGATCTGTGGCTACAATGTCAAACCTTTTACGATGCATTCAGCGGAGCCCACAAGCAAGCGGTAGACCAAAGTGTGGGAGGAGATTTTGGAAGTGTCACGCCAACAGAACCATACCAAGCCTTAGAAAGAGCAGCTAAGAAGAGCTTTGCTTACAACCCCTTAAGAACCAACCTAGTTCTAAAGGTATTCATCAAGTAGACTCTGAAACCCAAATTGCAGCCCAATTAGAAGCTCTAACCAAAATATTCAAACAATTGCAAAGCGAACTAAGGAAAACTCCAACACGATGTAACGCATGTGGAAATTCACACAAGACCAACGAATGCCCACAAGGCATTATGATGGTTGAAGATGTTGACTACGTAGGAGGCCCAAACAACTCATACAACAACAACTCAAATTGGAGAAGCAACTCGAATTACAGAGATGCTAGTAATAACCAACAATCGTCTGGATTCAACCGAAGGCCACCTTACCAACAATAGAAACCACCATACCAAGGTCCAAGCAGTAGTAACCAAGACTGTGGAGCATCATCAATGGAAGACTTATTGCAGCAGTTGTTGTTAACCACACAAGCAACAGATGAGTACATCCGGAAATCTGATCGAAGAAATGAGGAGAGGTTCCAAAGAAACGGAGCTGACATCAAAAGCAACAAAGCATCATTGCAAACCATAGAGCGCCAAGTAGGTCAAATAGCACAACAGCTATCTAAAAGACCTCAAGGAGCTTTGCCCAGCAACACTGAAACAAACCCTAATGCTTAAGTCAAAACCATCACCACCAGGAGTGGCAAAACCACTCAAGGTGATGCACTCGCATTACAACCCATCCTTGAAGAGTAGAAATTGAAACTCCAAGTAATGCGAGTGATAAGCAAAAGCAACATGTTGTTATTGAAGAACCAGCCAAGAAATACGTTCCCCACCACCTTATGTTCCACCACATCCATATCCAGGTCATTTGAGACAACAAAGAATGGAGGCACAATATAGCAAGTTCCTTGGGTTATTCAAGCAACTCCACATCAATCTACCCTTGGTGGAGGCCTTAGCACAAATGCCAAACTACGCTAAGTTTCTAAAAGGTGTCTTGTCAAACAAAAAGCAACTAGAAGAGTTATCACACGTAGTTTTGAATGAAGAATGCTCTGTAGTTCTTCAAAACAAACTACCTCAAAAGATGACTGATCCAGGAAGTTTCACCATACCTTGCCTAATAGGAAATCTTTCTGTCAGTAACGCGTTAGCTAATTTAGGTGCAGCATTAACCTTATGCCTTATGCGGTTTTTGAAAAATTAAACATAGGTGAACCTAGACCTACCCGTATGAGCATCTAGTTAGCTGACCGTTTTGTCAATATCCGAGGGGCATCATGAAAATCTCTTAGTTAAAATTGACAAATTCGTATTTCTCGTTGATTTTGTGATCCTTGACATGGATGAAGACAAAAAGGTTCCACTTATCCTAGGTCAACCTTTCTTAGCGACTGCTCGAGCCCTTATTGATGTTTGTATAGGCAAACTCATGCTTAGAGTAGATGAAGAGGAAGTAACTTTCGATATAGGCCAATCCATGAAACACCCTCAACATCATGATGACTCACTCTATTACGTTGATGCTTGTGATTCGATCATAAGTTGTCATTTGGAGAAAACTCTTCAAAATGAAGCTTGCAACACTCAATTAATAGAAGTCCAAGTCACCGAACCCATTTGTGAGAACCAAATCATTCAAGAACTTGAAGTTGATGAAGCATCATTTCATCAAGAAGCATTTGAGATCATTGAGCAAAACCTAGAACCAAAAGCCAAACCTTCTATAGAAGACCCTCTAGTTTTAGAGCTCAAAGAACTTCCATCTCATCTCGAATATGCTTTTCTTAAAAACACAACTCAACTTCCTGTCATAATCTCATCCGCCTAATCAATTGATAAGAAGAACAAGTTGCTCAATGTGCTCAAGGCACACAAACGAGCAATTGCAGGGAAAATCATCGACATCAAGGGAAAATCCATCCTTTACACTTATAAAATATTGATGGAGGAGAACTTCAAATCCGTCATTCAACCTCAAAGATGTTTAAACCCGAACATGCAAGAGGTGGTGAAGAAAGAAATAATCAAACTGCTAGATGCCGGTTTGATTTACCCTATTTCTGATTCACCTTGGGTCAGTCCCGTCCAAGTTGTTCAAAGAAAGGAGGAATGACTGTTGTAACAAACGAGAAGAATAAGCTTATTCTCACTCGTACGGTTACCAGATGGAGAGTTTGCATAGACTACCATACACTCAATGACGCCACAAGGAAAGATCACTTCCCTCTTCCTTTCATCGACCAAATGCTTGAGCGATTATCCAGAAAAATGTTCTATTGTTTCCTGGATGGTTTCTCAGGTTATTTTCAAATCCTGATAGCTCCCGAAGATCAAGAGAAGACGACATTCACTTGTCCATATGGCACATTTTCTTATCGGCGAATGCCCTTTGGATTGTGTAACGCTCCTGCTACATTTCAAAGATGCATGGTAGCAATTTTTCATGACATGATTGAACACTCAATGGAAGTTTCCATGGATTATTTCTCCATCTTTGGAAACTCATTTGAGTAATGTCTTGAAAATCTGGAGAAGATGCTGGTTAGATGTGAAGATTCTAACCTTGTTTTAAACTGGGAAAAGTGCCGCTTCATGGTTACGGAAGGAATAGTGTTAGGACACAAAATCACTCGAGCAGAGCTTGAAGTCGATCAAGCCAAAGTCGACACTATTTCTAAACTTCCACATCCCACAACCGTGAAAGATATTAGAAGTTTCCTAGGTCATGCAGGATTCTACCATCGTTTCATCAAAGATTTCTCAAAAATCGCTAGTCCAATGACTCAACTTCTCGATAAAGATGCTCAATTCGTATTTTCTGACGAATGTATTAGTGTATTCAAATTGCTTAAAGAGAGGCTGGTAACCACTCCAATCATGGTTTCCCCAGATTGGACACTACCATTTGAACTCATGTGCGACGCAAGCGATTTCGCGGTAGGAGCCGTATTAGGACAAAGGAAAGACAAGCAATTTCACCCAATTCATTATGCGAGCAAAACCCTAAACGACGCACAAGAAAACTACACCACCACCAAAAAAGAACTTCTTGCGGTAGTTTTCGTGTTTGAAAAATTCCGCTCGTATATCATCCTTTCAAAAACAATTGTTTACACTGATCATGCAGCCCTTCGTTATTTGTTCAACAAACAAGATGCAAAGCCGAGATTGATTCGTCGGATCCTTCAAGAATATCTAGCGGCTGATCATCTCTCGCGTCTCGAGGATTGAAGTCCTTCACAAATTGAGGAAGCCATAATAAGCGACAACTTTCCTCACGAATTCCTTATGCACATTCAATCCTCAATCGATGAACATCCTTGGTTTGCTGATTTTGCAAATTACTTAGCAAGCGGAATCCTTCTCAAGGGAATAACTTATTAGCAAAAGAAGAAGTTCTTTACTCATATCAAACATTACTATTGAGAAGACCCGTATCTATTCAGAATCGGTGCAGACCAACTCATTCAAAGATGCATATACGAAAAAGAAGCAGAACAAATTCTAAGGCACTACCATGAAGGACCCATTGGAGGACATGGAGCAACCTTAACAGCCAAAAAAGTATTTGACTCTGGATTTTACTGGCCCACGATATTCAGAGATGCTCACAACATGGTACGCACCTGTGATGCATGTCAAAGGCCAAACAATATCTCAACACGGGATGAGATGCCTCAGAAACCAGTTCAAGTATGCGAGATATTTGATATATGGGGGATTCTTCATGGGGCCATTCCCGGTGTCATTTGGCAATCATTACATCTTGGTAGCAGTTGATTACGTCTCCAAATGGGATGAAGCTCAACACCCTACTACTAATGATGCCAGAAACGTTGTCAAATTCCTTAAAAAACAATTTTCTCGTTTCGGTGCCCCAAAGCTCTAATTAGTGATCGAGGAACTCATTTCTATAACAATCAGCTTGAACGAGCAATGGCGCGTTATGGAGTTCACCATCACTTTACAACTGCTTACCATCCACAAGCAAATGGGCAAGTTGAAGTCACTAACCAAGGCATCAAACGAATCCTTGAGAAAACTGTAGGTCAAAACCACAAGGACTGGTCTATCAAGTTAGATGATGCATTATGGGCTTTTTGAATAGCCTATAAGACTCCCATCAGCACAACACTGTTTAAACTAGTTTATGGGAAGTCGTGTCATCTACCTGTGGAACTAGAGCACAAGGCTTTTTAGGCACTTAAAGCAACAAACCTGGACCAAGACCTTGCAGGAAAGAATCGATTCTTACAAATTCACGAATTAGAGGAATTGAGAGAACAAGCGTACGAAAACGCTAGGGTTTACAAAGAAAAGACAAGGAAATTCCATGACACTTGATTAAAGAACACAAAATGATTTCATGTAGGAGAAAGTGTCTTACTGTATAACTCTCGTTTACGTTTGTTTCCCGGAAAACTGAAATCACGTTGGTCTGGACCTTATACGATCAGAAACGTGTTTCTGAATGGTGCCATTGAAATTTATAAACACAAAGGTTTAAGTTTCAAAGTAAATGGTCATTTTTTGAAACCGTATAATGATGGACCAACCAAAATTCCCTTGGAGGAATTACACCTCCGCCCCGACGAAAACTAAGTATGGGGAAGGGTCGTGCCGAAGACCCGAAACTTAAATGTGGCACCTGTACATAATTTTTTTTCTTACCTTTTTAACAATTTTTAGGATCTCATAAGCACAAGCACAGGGTCATGCCTCATCAAGCACGCCCCCGTGTCTCTGACAAATTTCTTTCCACGATCTCCGCTGACGACTCTAGAACGTTGCAGGTCGAATTTAAGACGAATTCTGACAAGCACGGGGCCGTGCCTAGCCAAGCACACCCCCGTGTTCACTTTCCACGACTTGTATATAAATACCACACTTGTTCTATTCTTTCATCACACTCACTCCTGTTTAACAACATCTGAAAATGAAAGAATCAAGTCACGGAAGTTCCAACTGGAATCCTGCGAAGAAACCGCGTTCTGAAACACGAGAGCCAACGACTCAAGAATATTCTTCAAGCTGCATGAACTAATCAAGCAACTGACTGAAATGAACCTCGCTGCATCCCAACGTTTAGCTGAACTTATCCAAAAAGTTCAACAGATGAGCGAGGAACTCATTTCCATTAACTGGCAGCTTGCGGAATTGAGCAACTGCACTTCTCACTATCCCATCCCGAACCTTCCACACGAAATGTGTGGAGGTTTCTTTTAGAGGCATTTCGTGATGTGCTAAGTGTGTTGTTGCACGTTAAAGAGTCTGGTTTTGCTGTTTAAGATTCTCGGCTTTTAACGTATCATGTAACCGTAGGACCTTAGGAAATGCAATTTTCATTTTGGCTTGTGTTATTTAACTCTAGGTCTATTTCATATCTTTTCTGATGATTTGGGAGTGATAAAACTTAACCGGGAAAATTACATAACGCGCGAAACTGAAAAACGGAACAACAAAAGACTGAAACCGAACATAAAACTTGAACACGGCCCCGTGCTTAAGGAGGCACGCCCCCGTGTTCGACAACAAATGACACAAGCTGACATATTTCAGCCTTTTGTCTTGTTCCTCTTCAATTTTGCATGATAAATACCGACCTCAATTGCCTGCAAAGTCGTATCCACTTTCATTTTCATCTTGTTTTCCATTTTTCTTTCATCTTTTCAAGAGTTCTTTCAAGAGGTTTGATCAAAAGGTTAGTATACTAATTCCTTGATTATGAAAGTCATTTACATGTAGTTAGGTGATTAGGTCTCTAAACAACCGAAATCCTAGCAATTATGTGTAAAGACTTGTTCTTAAACGTTTTATGGAATGATGAATGCTTCCAACCTACTTGTTCATGTTTATTCTTGTAAGTAGATTAGTATTAATTAGTATGTTTCGTTAGTTATTAGTTTGTTTATTTAGTTAATTAGTTTGTTTTTTTTTATTATTTACAAGACTATCTTTATAATTCGTGGTGAAATATTTGTTAATCATGTTCAAGAGTTCCCAAGTGGTATTAAACATAAAATATATTTTTGGGTATCTTGAATTATTAACAAATGATTAAAATGTTAAACATACAATCTTTGATTTTTAAACCAAGAAAATGTTAAACCCATGCTTAATCAACGATTTACAAACATAACCACGCGTGCTCGAGTCAAGATTTCATGCCTTATCATATTAACCGCACCCCCACGTTTCACAAAACGCACCCCCATGTTCTACAATTTTTTCCTTGGATGATAAATTTTTAACTATTTTTGAACATTAGTTGCATCATTATGATGTTATGTCTTGAAAAACACATGATTTTCACTAACATCATGAAACTGCTCAAGAAATTTGTTTTGTATAGATTAACTTATTATTAAAATTTCAGGATCATGTATCATCCCTACTTACGTTTTGAAGGAAGCCGCAAGAGATGGTGTCATGATAGACTTCAAAGACTGCTACAAAGGGTCGAAAGATCCCACTTACAAGCAGATGAAGAAACACTAGCGGCAGTCGGACAGCTAGAAAGATACAATACATTATTGAGTGTCCAATGGAAGCGTTTATTCTCACAAAATAGACCTTCTATTTTGTGAACTAACTCTTGAATTTTTATCATCTTTCAAATTTAGCATGAAATACTCTGATCCTTGGATAATAATGCAGTTTCATTCAGACTTGCTTAACATTGGCACAAAACATCCATTGCCTTGTTCGGTGTCTATCTCGGGATCTACATGGAACAGGAAATGGAGGAGGAAGCAGTATCTGGAATGTCGGTGTACCATACCTTCCTCGGACGAGGAAAGTAAAGACGCGGAAAGTGGTGCAATGAGGAAAGCATTTTGGGAGCTGATTGGGAAAGAGGGTTCAACTCGAGTAAAACAATAAGCAGTCACATACGAGACCCACTACTGCTATACATTCATCGGTTACTTAGTCATTCCATAACAGCTTGTGGTTAAAGCGATGGAGTTGTTAACTTGAGGGACTTGTTCATTTTATATTGTATGGTTAATCAGTTGCCATGTAATATTGGGTATTTGTTTTGTAATCTTTTTGCCAAGAATGCGATTGCATGTGCTCCAACACCTATGTTTGGAGGAAGCTGGATTTTGAACTTATACGAGAACTATGGTTATAACACTGAGGGAACTGAAGGAGTGATGCCAGACTATTAGACTTGAGCATTTGCACAAGTATGTACATGGTGAGAAGCCTACCAAATGGGCAACCAAGATTCATGGATAAGAAAGGACAAATCTGGGATCCGGCGGACCCCGAAGAAATACTTATGGATCTCGACATGCCAATACAACCGGATCTTCAAGTTCACCTACAAGGGAATTCCCGACCATGTTAGACCTTTACGAGTCAATACAAACAATCAGCGACCATGCAAGGCGATCATTTGAATATGACCATGCAAGGCGATCTTTTAGTTTATGTCGTTTTTTTATTTTGTGTGTTTAGGACTTTAACGCTTTTAATAAATTGGTGACATTTCAGGTGATACTGAGGATTCTAACAACGCGAGGCCAACCAAACACAGCTGAAAATTTCATCATTTTTAGGGGAGTTATTTCATTACCCTTTCTCGATCTTGATTATGTTAATCACATTAAGGACAATGTGAATTTTAAGTGTGGGGATGGGAGTAATGCATTTGACTTTGCTAAAAAGGTCCAAATTTAAAACTTTTAAGAAAAGATCACTTACCAAGTAATTTTTGTGACAAGAAGCCAAAAATTAAATTTTTGATAAACCAAATTATAAATATACGTTTTCGGGAAATAAAGAAGTAAATTCATGACGTCCAAATAAAATTGAAAATGTTTTTTTGTGATATCCTTAAAAGCAATAATCTAATCTAGTAAAATATTTAATCATGTAAAATAAAGCACTTGTACCCAATTCCATCCATATGTGAGTTTATTTTTTAGTCTTAAACAGCTTTTGCAATTTGCAATTCTACTTTCATTCTGGATTTAATTGAGGGTGCCATATGATATGTGTGATTAGAACTTGCTTTGGGTATGCATTTCAAGACCTTAATTAGTATTTGTTGCATAAAAATGAGTTAGGCACTAGGAAACCTTAACCATTCGAGCCCCAACCATTGTCTTTAATTTTCCTTACCCGAACATCAACCATAGTGAGCCCCGTTGAGCTTAAATGTTTTTATCTTTCAATCACCCGAGCCACCACGTCACTTAACCAAAAGCCTTCAACAAAACCCGTTTTCATTAAAGACGCGTTTTTGGCTTATAAAAAAATATTGGTCTTTTACCGGCAGACCTTAAAGAACTGGAATGCATTCTTTTGATTTCAATTTGCTTTGTTGCCTTCATCACGCAAAACAAGGACTTCCCCTGGAAATTCGTGAACAAATTTTCAATCTCACGTTTGACGCAAGAAAGAAATGGTGAAAAAAGGAACAAGTTCCGCCATTTTGTGGAATTTCAAAAAGTGCTATAAAGAGACGAGCAAAAAGATATGAAAGATGCCCGAATTGTGGAAATTGGTCTCATAATGGAAAATGCAAAAAGAATCAAACTGAATCTCAATACGAATACATAGAACTAATCCGATTGGGTGCTATTAGGCTTCAAGCCGAACGATCCTTGAGAAAGGAAAGTTTGGTGTATCTTCGGGTAAAAGATAAAGTACGATTCTTGAAAGCAAAATACGGTCTTGACAATGACCTTAAACGAGTCCTCAAGCTAGCATATCCCTTCTAGCTTGAAGTATTGTATAGGGAACCTTTATTTCTTTCCTTGTAGTTTATGTTAGAAAAATAAGCCAAGACCATCGTCTTTAGCAATTAGCCACTTTTTCCAAATATTCCATACCCGAGCCCAAGCCAAATTACAGCCATCAAATACCTAATGATTTATGCAACTAAATATCTAATTAGGTGGAGATTTGATCCCTTAACAAGCATATGATTCACACGTATTCATACTAGGCAATTGAGTGTATTAGTCATACTTAATCTTGATTATGACTCCATATATTGAGCAGAGTGTGAGTGCACCTTGTGAGAAATATGGATTTTTGCATGATTATAATCTTTACTAACCTATTGCTTGCTAGGATATCATTTTACATGTTCTTAGAATATTTATTTGGATGAAAATAATCTTTACTTGCGTATTTCGCGAAAGACATGTTTATAATTTATTTTATTTGATTTTTGGTGTATTTGTCGTTTTAAGTGATTTTTGCTTGAGGACAAGCAAAGTTCCAAGTGTGGGGATGTTTGATGTGCTCCAAATATACATAAAAATCTATCAAAAGCACATCAATTATTCCTTAATATCTTCCTTAAAATGATGAAAATGTACTTAAAAGTCTTAAATTGTGTTTTTTCAGGTGTTTAAAAGGGAAAGATGGACAAAAGAAGCATATTTAGCAAGAAATTGAAGTAATCCGAGCTTTGGAGTCCAAGCATAGGGCCGTGCCTCTTTAAGCACGCCCCTATGCTTTGCCAGAAACACACCCCCGTGCTAAATTAACACACCCCCGTGTTTGGACATCTGACAAGGACAAAAGTACTGTTCCTTAAAAGTAGACACGGGGTCGTGCCTTTTAGGAACGGGGTCGTGCCTTTTAGGAACGGGGTCGTGCCCCACCTCCAACACGGGGTTGTGCCCTATTTAGCACGGGGTCGTGCCCGACATAACCTGCATGTACGAGCCGACCAACTTTGTAAGCATTGTACTAGCATGGGGCCGTGCCTTTTAGGCACGGGGCCTTGCTTAAACACTCCGGAAAGCCTATAAATAGAAGCCTAAATTCACCATTTTTTGCAAGCTTGGTGGGAGAGTTACTTTGCAGAACTCTCTCGTGAATCAAGACTTCAAGGTAATTTGGAGGCTCAAGAGGTGCATACAACACTTGGAAGAAGCTCGGAATCGTCTAAACGCCATCCATTGTGGACTATCGGTTTGATTGTTCCAATTCACCAATGATTACATATCATCTTCTTTGTTATATGTTGTTATGTTCAAGCTCATTATGAGCTAAACTTTTTTATCATCCTAATCGGATGAAACTTATGTAATTTGTGATGAACTAATGGTGTGATTAATGTCATGGTGTTCTTGGGAAATATATTAATGGGTAGCATCTACATTTGAACGGGAAGTTATAAATTTATGGTTTGTGATTGTGATCGTCATACAAAGTTGAAAAACCGTATGATTAACTTTCATTCGCGAAACCGGTCTTCATAATAAATCCATGGCTAATGAACTAGAAATGGTTATTAGAAATCATATCACTTTAACTTTCTGATCATTTGCGGGTTCCCTTTTAATTAGTTCAGAAACTTCAGTAATTGTTACGGTTTTCTAAAATTAATGGTATGTTAGGAAGGAAAATGATGAACTCTCTTTTTGACATTAAGTTATGTTTTCAGAAATCGTATGTCAAATAGGTCACAAAAGATTTACCTACATTACTAGGGCTTTGATCTGAGCAGTAAAACTCAGCCTGATAGGATCAAGTCACTACGGCAGCAGGATAGACGGGAAATCGCGCCAGCTCATCTTTATAAACATTAACATAATTACATTAATCCATATCCTTAAATCACACCATCAATTCATCACGGTTACATAAGTGGAATCTAATTAGGATGATAACTTTTATTCCCTGGTTTTAAATCCAAATGCTTCAAATCTTAGTTTACTTCCTTTCTATTATTGTTTTTTAAATCCTAAAAATCTTCCAATGCAACTTATCATTTTCTTTAACAAAAACCAAATCTGAAAGTCAAACATCAAGTTTTTTTAGTAGGCTAGGTGTGTCCATTGATTGATACTGGTTCTTACCAACAATATATTACCACATGACAGGTACACTGCCTTTTGTGTGTGTGGTTTAGTATTAGTAATAACCAATTAAAACTGAATCTGTGCAATAAATCTTTATCAAAATATATACTATCCACACCCACATCAGTAGACGACCTTGGTTGTCCCTTCCTTGCTTGCTTTCTGCTGTCCATTTAGGGTTTCGGGTGCTCGGGGCCAACCCGAGCACTTGAGGTCGTGTGGGTGTGTGTGATGTCTTTCTATGTGTTCTTCTTGTTTGGGTGTGTGCAAAATATGTTTCTGGAAGTCCTTGAGGTGTAAGTCTCGTGCACGGAGTAGCCAAAGGCTGCTCTGCACTTCTGTAGTCGCGATTCTGCTATTTGGGCGACTAGGTCGATCATGCGACGGAGCCGTGCGACTGGGTGAGCCGTGCGACTGGGTGAGTCGTGCGACTGGGTGATGCGTGCGATTGAGTCAATGTGGATGAATGTGTGCGATTGTGCGTGTATCGCATGACTGAATGCCAGTCTCATGAATGGAGGTTCAGTTGTACGAATGAAGCTGATTCGTACGAATGAAGGTTGATTCGTGCATATGGAGGTTGAGTTGTGCGATTGGGTGCTGTGTGGTACGACTGAATGCTGAGTCGCTCGAATGAAGGTTCAATCGTACGAATGAAGCAGATTCGTACGAATGAAGGTTGATTCGTGCGGATGGAGTGTTGAGTCGTGCGTCTGATCCTGTCATGCGATTGAAGTTGCTATGTGTGAATTCTTTCTTGCATTTGGTGTGTATGTCGTGTGATGTTAAGGTGGCATCGACACGGTTACCTTTGCTAATGACAATATTAAAGTTAACACTATAAAACTTACTAATGTATTCACAAATCAAATCAATGTTAACATTTTCATAATAATCGAGAACTGAATTGTTACCGCTAATATTTACCAAATATTTCTCTAATAACAATGGAACTTTACACAAATATCATCGGCAATGGTGACAGTTTCTAGTACTTGGATCTACATAAGATCTAATACGCATGTCTGCTTGTGTGTGTTACACGCGACCGAACCGATACAACCCGAACCGACCGAATGTTGCTATTTACTTTATACATATCATTAATGCTTAACAATAACTATCAATAGGTGTTTGACCGTTCATTGCATACAACATTTGGAAACTTTGGTCATTCATACTTACCACTTAACAAGTGAGTTTCGTGGCCCTTTTTACGCTTATACAACATTTCAATCATTTACAAACATGGGGAAAAAGTATGCTCACCCATTTTCTATGTTGTACAATTTACATACAATTTACATACTTGGAATCAATGTGTTACTGTTGTGAGTACTTATCTGATACATGCTTGAGTTTGATGTGTGGTACTTTCTTTACAACCATTTAATTCCGGTGTTGGAACCGACGGATAGGTATTGGTAGTACTATTGGGTTGACACTCCCACCCTTGTTTGTTGGTATACTAGTTGGTACCAATAATGTCCAGGAACGGGCCCTTGGGTGTATATATTCCAACAAGATTCTGTGTGTACATCATTAGGTTTGGTTGTAAAGCTCATTGTCATGTGATTTTGCTTAGTTATAACTGTATTCACAGTATTCCACATCAATTACTATACATCATCATTTACTTATTTACTACTTAAACCTACAAGCTCCACTAACAATTTTGTTGACCATTTTGAGCATATCTTTTCAGGTGACAATACTAATTGAAGATCTAGGTGTGCTGCCTTAGTGGAGACCCTATGATGCATTTTTGAGAAAAAACATACTTGACAAACATTCTTTTTGGAACATTGTTGTAGTCTGATTAAACAATATCATTCTTTTGTTACTTGTTCCCGGGTTGTGGGAATTACAATACAATGTTATCTTCATTTGATTATGTGAATCATTTAACATGTTATGCTTATGGCTATGTTGTCGTGAATATTGACTAAACACGACACAAGTCTCCTTTGTGTCGGGTGTCGTCATGACATGCTTTGTCATCATTACTTATATTGCATCTCTATTGTTTACCATGTGTTATGATGATCCTATCTTGTCACATCCCTGTGTTTCCGCTTTCAGCGGGAGTGTGACAGATATTGAACGATTCTTAATATCATTTGCACTGTAATTCGATCACATGGACCAACAGCCTTTTTGACTCTACAATTGATTTTGTTTTGAGTCTAGTCAATTGTATCCAGCTGGCTTTCATAGTATGGTCGGTTGTAGGATGTAGTACAAGTATCTCATGTTCTTGTAACTTTATGGATATGCTTTGTAACACTTGTAATAGACATAGAGAAAGCAATATACTACATTCTTGAAAACCATATAGTGTTCTGTCTCTTACATTACTTGTGTTCTTAGTGTCTCTATTGTGGTTAATATGGATTTCCACATAACCTAAATGAAATCTCGGGACGCTTGCCATCCTCTTCCATTTCATGAGGATGAATACAAGTAAATATGGAAAAAAACTCCACCGTTAACTCTCGGTAAGATGGCAAGAACACGATCTTAAACAAATGACTCCACGACGTATCGTCTATGATAATAGTAGCAAGTTTATTGCGCTCACCAAGCTTAGCCATCACTTCCCAATCGACGGCCTTTTAACAATCGATCTTCATTTGTCCAAACTTTGAGCACCTAGTGCGCTAGATGCTATCACGCTCAAAGTGTAACCATGGATGACTGACAATATCATAAATAATGTCAACCTCAATCTCTAAATCAGAAGACATATTTGCATAACAAAACAAATATATGAATTTATCTAGTAAACCATAATTCTCACTTCATTTATATACATACTGATATACACATAAGTGTCTTGAGTATTTAATAGTCCTTTCAACTGACTCGGGTTCTGTAACACCCCGAATTTCTATCAAACGAAAGGAAAAGAAAAGTAAATAGAAAGAATAGAAAATGAGCACAAGTGGAGGGGGATAAAGTGTACAAAGTACAAAACCTTTTTACTTAAGGTTTAAACGGGCATGGTCGCCCATTTCTTCTTCATCTTCTTCATTCGGCTGAAAGAAGAAAAAAGAGAGAGAAAGCCCCGGTTCTAGAGAGAGAAAGCGGAAGAAGCAGCTGCAAAGTGTTTGTTTTCGGGATTCAAGAGCTGAATCGAAGGTGGGTCTCGAACTGGAAGTGTGTTGCTCAAAGGCTGCTCAAGGTGAGTTTCTAGAACCCCTCTTTTACTGATTTTCAACTTGTTTGGGGCTATTATGCATACTAAGTAAACATTTTGAAAGTAACTGTGGGTCTACAGCCTTATGTTCGAAATGATGTATGTATGTATGTTTTAGTGTTGATTATGGGGTAGTGATGTTGTGTAGCATGTTTAGATGCCCTTAGTATGTTAGATCTGTGCTTGGGTATCATTAGAATGATAATCGGGTGATGTTGGTAACATAGAAAATATTTCAGATTGTTCTGATGAACATGAACAGTGGTCCATGCGCCCAGAGGTGGCTCATGCGCCCAAACACTGGCCCATGCGCCCAGCATGAGTGGCCAGACGCCTAAGTGTTGGCCATGCGCCCAAGTGTTGGCCATGTGCCTAAAAAGTGGCCCATGCGCCTAGCATGTTGGCCATGCATCTAAGTGTTGGCCATGCGCCCAAGAGTGGGTCATGCGCCTAAACAGTGGCCCATGCACCCAGCATGTTGGCCATGTGTCTAAGTGTTGGCCATGCACCCAAGTGTTGGCCATGCGCCTAAATAGTGCTCGTGCGCCCAAGTGTTGAAACAGCTAAGTGTTGGCGATGCGCCTGAATAGGCGCCATGCGCCTGCATAGTGGCAAAGCGCCTGAACAGGGCAGAAAGCGCCCATGCGCCCAGACTGTTTTACACTTATAATTTTTATACTCATGCGCCTGGAAGGTCCCATGCGCCTAATTTGGACTTAAGGTTTTCTAAGTGGTTTTAAGGGGTATTATGGGGAGATAGGCCTGGTTATGATGTGATGGCTTATGTCTGATGTGTGTATGATGTTTCTTGTATGGTGATGGTGTATGTTTATGATTATGTGTATGTTCCTTATTATGTATGTATGTCTTCCCTTGGCTTTGCGTTGAACGTTAATGAATGTAATGAAAGTATTATGTAACGTAAAGTGGAAGATAATGAAAAGAGGAACGTAATAAATGAATGCATGCATGAATGAATGAATGAACGAATGAAAGGCTTGCAAGCACATGTATAAGGTGAGCGACTCTGTGTTGCAACAGACTCGAAAGAGCTCCTTGTCACGTACTCCGGTACTGTGTCAGTCTTAGGACATGAGTCGGGGGTTTGGTTATAGGCCCCGGCACAGTATCAGTCTTCGGACATGAGTCGGGGGTATGGCATGAGATAGGATCCGTATGAATGAGAAGAGGATAGCGTACTCCGGTACTGTGTCAGTCTTCGGACATGAGTCGGGGGTTTATGTTCAGACCTCGGCACAGTATCAGTCTTCGGACATGAGTCGGGAGTAGTGCGTGAAACTGAGATGAGATGAAAGAGAAACGAATCGCGTACTCCGGTACTGTGTCAGTCTTCGGACATGAGTTGGGGGTTTGTTTATCAGGTCACGGCATAGTATCAGTCTTCGGGCATGAGTCGGGGGTATTGCATGAGACGAGATAATGAGGTGAACGACTTTGTGTTGCAACAGACTCGGATAGAGTTCAATCCCAGTGATTGACTCGAATGGGATCTTTATCGCGTACTCCAGTACTGTGTCAGTCTTCGAACATGAGTCAGGGTTTTGTTTTATCAGGCCCCGGCATAGTATCAGTCTTCGGGCATGAGTCGGGGGTATTGCATGAGACGAGATAATGAGGTGAGCGACTTTGTGTTGCAACAGAATCGGATAGAGTTCAATCCCTGTGATTGACTCGAATGGGATCTTTATCGCGTACTCTGGTACTATGTCAGTCTTCAGACATGAGTCGGGGGTTTGTTTATTAGGCCTCGGCACAGTATTAGTCTTCGGGCATGAGTCGGGGGTATTGCATGAGATGAGATAATGAGGTGAGCAACTTTGTGTTGCAACAGACTCGAATAGAGTTCAATCCCTGTGATTGAATGGAATGGGATCTTTGTCGTGTATCCTGGTGCTGTGTCAGTCCTCGGACATGAGTCAGGGGTTTGTGAGCTGGCCCCGGTACAACATTAGATTTCGAGCATGAGTCGGGGATATTGCACGAGACAAGATTCGAGTAATAAAGAGTAATGAGCAAAGAGATTATTGAAAGAACGAACGTATGAAATGAACGTTAATGAATTATCATAATAATGTACTAAACAGGATCTTCGTCATTCGACCTCAGTAATCGTGGCTGAGTGCCACGATGAGGGTAAAGTCTGACCGGATCTAGAAAGAGAAGTGAACGATAATGTAATACGTTGAATGAAAGGAAGTTAATGAACGTAATAACGAAGATAATAATGATATTATCTGCATGTATGTATGAAGTATGATCACGGTCGAATGTAAAGTATAGTATGATTTTGAAAGAAAGCAAAGTACGGTTTTAATGAAAGTAAAGTATTTTATTATAAAAGCTAGAACTCACTCAACGTCGCTGACTTTTGTATGCATGATAGTTGGCAGGTATTTGTTGATGCTGAGGAGTTGCAGGCATGGATGCATAAGCTACTGGGAGCATTTTGAGGCTGGCATCCGTATTTTGACATGTCTTTGTATTTTGGATGAAAAAAAAATGTTGTAAACGAATGAAATGACATGTTTTTAGTTATTAATGAAAGTTTTAAATTCCGCTGCAAAATATATGTACGTTTTATAATGTTTTCAGTGCAATGAATGACCAACTGTGAGGTGCCCGGGAATGGGGCCTTACAAGTTGGTATCAGAGCAAAAGTTTAAGTAAACTGGGTAAATATTTTGAAAAAAAAAACCTAATCTTAAATTGAGAATGGGACAAAAAGGAAATGGATGCCAGTCCTAGTAGCTACGTGCCTGCAGGTAAAGGAATTATGTAAACGTTTAAAGTAAGTTAACGTTAACCAGTGTTATGTGCGCATGTTATGTGGCTTGTGTACTTTTGTGTAGATTTAGATACTGATGTAGTCAGGATAGGAAATGCTTGGGGTATGAAGAGTAAAGTAAGTGGCTAATCACAACTGGCCACTGTAATTAGGGACTTACTATAGTTGACATAAACTAAGTTATTACCTTGAATGACCGTGTTGGTATCTGAATCTTATAGTGTGTTAGAGGATGGCTGGGCAGAAATCTTCCAAGGCTCCTAGAGGCAGAGGCCATTCACGTGTGACTAGTAGTAGTGCTAAGGCTCCTGAGACGACCCATGAGAACCCTGAGGTTCATGGCCGGAGCGAAGAGAATGAAAATGCTAGATTGAATGCCTTAGCTAGGGATGCGATTGCTGAGGAAGTACACCATGTCATGCAGACAGCCTTACCGTCCGTGGTGATTGAAGTCATCAGGGCTGTGAGGAGCGAGGAAAGGAAGGAGAGGAATAGGTCCTCGGGAAGGGGAAAACAACAGGAGGCCGAGATGGTTATCCCTACTGACGAGGAAGAGGAGGAGGAAGAGCCTACGCTGGAGGCGGCACGAGGCTGTAACTACGGGGCGTTTCAACGATGCAAGCCCCCAACTTTTGATGGAAACAGCACTGCTGCTACTGCTTACCGATGGGTGAGAGAGATAGAAGCAGTATTGAATATCAGCGAGTGCAGGGAGGATCAGAAAGTAAAGTTTGCTGCCCATTCTTTTATGGACTCGGCTCTGTGCTGGTGGGACAATATAGTCCATGTCGAGGGTAGCAGAGCTATTAGGAGGATAAGATGGTCGAAGCTGAAGAAGTTGGTTATTGAGGAGTTTTGTCCTCACCGAGAAATGGACAAGGTTGAGAGGGAGTTCCTGCAACTGGAGGCGGGAACCCTAACACATCAACAGTACACCACGAAGTTCATCGAGATGGCACGTCTAATGCCGGATCAGGTGACACCTCTTTCGCGAAAGATCAAGAGGTATATTCAGGGCTTGCCAGCGGACATCTGTAGGCACATGATCGCTGCCTGACCGAGCACGTTTAGGTCGGCATTTGACCTGGCGGGAAAGTTGTACGACGAGCGGGGGGCGATGGCGATGACAGACGGAGGGGAGGAGCGAGCCTATGTTAAGAAGGGGAAAGGAAGGCGAGACAATGATGGTGGATTTGTGTATGAAGGTACGGTGTCGAGGTACGATGATCGGAAGAGAATAGAAAGAAAAGGAGAAGTATGCAAAAAGTGCGGTTGAGGCCATGAGGGGGAATGCAAGTGGGGACTGAACGTCTGTTTCCAGTGCGGGAAGGAAGGCCACAGGGCGAGGGATTGTCGCACGGCTAAGTGCTACGACTGTGGTGAGACTAGACACCTAAGCAGGGATTGTAAGAAGCCGAAAGCAGGAAGCTCCGGTGCGAGGAAAGGGAACAGAGGGTAAAGGCTAGAGCTTTTGCCAAGATCGAGAGGAGGCTGGAGCGGACTTCGACTTGATGTTAGGTACGTTTCTGGTAATTTAAAAAATTTGTGCATCTATGATTTGAATGCGATGCTAGTAGTAGTCTTGTTCCTACTACTTTCTGTTGTAAGTAGCATGTTAGGAGAAAGAACATCGATGAGCCCTTGATGTAAAGATTTGTTAGGACCTGGTATTTGATCGAAATACCTTATGATTAACGTGTAACCAGATCAAATAGTGCGGAATCCTATTTGATTGGCGATCCAATCAGTGAGAACACACGAAGAATCAATCAAGGATTGAAACTAACGTTAGAAGTCGATTGGGAATCGATCTAATGTGTTCTATGAACTTGGAGAACGATTTGGAAGGTTTCCGGACGACTAGGGTTCGTCTGGAATCGTAATTGATCGAGAGATCTTATTTTTCACGAATTGAGTTGTATTTATAGGTTGGCACTATCCAATCGTGCGACTGAACCATTAGTTTGGTTCAGTAGTGCGATTGAACCATGCGGTTGGTTCATTCGTACGACTGAGTGTTCAGTCGTGCGACTGAGCCAATCTTATGTACAGTCGTACGACTGATCCAGTCTCCTGGTTCAGTCGTGCGACTGAGTCAATCGTGTGAAGTTCTTCATGCTTATGGTTCATTCGCATGAGCCATTCGCATGAGAACTTCATTAAGTTAAGTTTGAATGTTTTAATTAATTATATAACATAATGTGCAACCATTCAAATAATCATAAACTCATCAATTCAGTCACGACTCATTAATGAACTATTAAACATTATAACTAACAGACTATCAATATCATTTCATTAATCATACCAAACAAGATCTATTACATCACATATCATGATCTAGGGACATACATGTATCAACAAACTCCCCTTGGACCTAGATCTCTCTAATGTCTTGTTTTCTTCATTACCTCCTCATATTTCTTGTACTTGTCCTCTTGTGTGACTCCTGCGTGAATATCAAACGCGAAGCAAAGTCGTATAACGTTTTGGAACTGGAGGCTTGTACAATGTCTTGTGTGTCATAGAACAGTGGCCACTTGTATAATGTATAGACATCATTAGCAGACAAATTGGTTAGCCACATCGGGTCGAATACCCTGATAGTATCCATTTGGCTCTCTTTATTCAGAACTATAACAGCTTCAGCAGTTCTCCAATCATGGTACCACCATTTGAAGTGTGGAGTGAAGTCCTGTGGCATTTCCCTGAGAGGAATTCTCGACATAGTGCGCGGAGGACTCCACTTCAACACAATCTTGGGCTTGCCAGTACTGGCATCAACCTCAGACCTTCTTAGATACCTCGTAGGCTGTTGTGGTCTGAAGTTAACCCATCTGGTGTGATACTCCTTCTTCAGGGCAGCCTCGAACCAGCCTGACATTCTTCGTGGGTCAGCATACAGCAGCTTAGCTTAGCCAGTTGTTGAGTTCAAAACCAGGTAGAGTCTTCAGATCATGTGGAAATCTGAAGTACTCTATGCCCTTTTCCCTCTTAACTGCATACGCGTTAAGGTCATCAAAATAAGCCCATGCAATAATCCTGCCTGACACCTTATGGTGTTTTTTGACTCTGTAGAGCTTGGTGTAGGAATCTTTCTTTGGTGCAGCGCTGGGCTCTAAATTCTTCAAAACAGGTAGCCCACTCAGCCTTTCGAGTATCTACGTCATTATTTGAGGCTTGGGCTGTTCCTTTGGTCTTTCCTGTTTCCTGCTCCATCTTGTCTAGTACCTCAAACATATCACTGACTAGGGACTCACCCAGATTGGGGACCACATTACCCTCATTGTCAGCGTACTGAGGGTACTCTTCTGCTGTAATATCTTCAACCTCAACTTCATCAACGTCATTTAGTTCTTCATCACTGGTTGAATCAAATGTTGGAGCATCCTTGACAATTTCATCAGGATTGAGTCTGAACATCTCTGCCAGTTGCTCGTTAGATAGGTCATGAATTATTTCCCCTTTTCAGGGGTATAACTCACAGACCTTCTTATAATCCCTTGCAGATCAAGAGTCAAGGTTAGTTGAGTCTTGACCTGTTGAAGGGGAGCAATGTCAAACTCATCCCTTTGATAGTTTGGATCTGTTGATTTAAATATTCAACACATAAACCATTAGTAAGTGATCAAACAGAATTATATCAACTAAATATATAAACATTCACACACAAACCATTAGTAAGTAATCAACCAGAATTATATCAACGTAACATATAAACATTCAACACATTTGTTTTTTTTTTATCATGATTCAATCACAAAATAAATAAATACATAAGACATCTAATCTATACTTTGTCTTGAATCTGGGCTCGTCGCTCGGAGGAGCAGAAGAGGTAGATGGCTGATCCTGTCGATTCTTCGATCTTCGCTCTTGACCAGAAGCAGAGGCCGATGCAGCCGCATCCCCTCCTTCTGCTTCGTCATCATCATCTCTACCTTCTGTCCTTTTTCCTCTGTCTCTTCTTCATCCTCAGCATCTTCTCATCGTCATCATCATTTTCATCATGACCATCTCCATCATCCCCATCACCCTCGTTTATCTTCAACGGCTCATCCTTTGACCCCTTTAACCTCAGCATAATCGTCTTTGGTCGTCTCCAAATCCTCTATACGTTTGGCTGATTGGGCCTGCTGCTCCTGGAGTTGGGACATCCGACTCTCCCAGCATCGATTAGCTGGGTCTGTTGATCTATTATCCGAGCCTGCTCTGCCAACTGCTGAGACTGGGCAGCAGTCAGATCGGTCAACTGGCGAATCTGCGCCGCTTTCTCTTCATCTGCAGCTAGCAGGCGCATCACCATACGGTTAAGCGCCGACAGCTGCTCCTCTACCCCGATGTGAGGTAGAGTAGATCCAAATACAGTGATGGCTGGTTGGGTTGAGGGTTCGGCATGATGTGAGGTGGTGGTGGTAGTAGCAGTGGTGAATATGGGTCGGTAAGCAGGTGCTGGTGATGTAGGTGTGAATGGTATGGTGGTGGATGGGAAGGATACAGTGGTGGTAGGTAAGGTGGTGGTTGTGGTAGCAAAAGTGGATGTGGTGGTTGTGGTAATGGGTGGTATGTCCGTGGAGGTGGTAGTGGTGGCTGTGATGGTGGAAGTAGTGGATGTGGTGGCTGTGGTAATGGGTGGTATGTCGTGGAGGTGGTAGTGGTGGCTGTGAGTGGAAGTAGTGGCAGTAGTGGTAACGAAGGTCAGGCGACGCTTCTTCTTCTTCAGTCCGTGTGGTTGAGCCATCCTCTTCCTCTAGTACCGGTGGAAGTGGATGCTCCCCCTGCAGCTCTGCCTATGAACCCGGAGCATAGCTTGGGTCAGTCTCTCTCTCAGTGGAGTCCCGAGGGTGTTCACCAACCACCCTAAGCCCGTGTTCTGTGGGAACAACTTTGCGTCCCCAGTCCTAGTGAGGGGCTCCTCATCCGACTCCTCCTCTTCCTGATCACCAACAATGAACCCCTGATGGAAAACGGCCGTCTCAGCAACCTCTCCGGCAGTTTCAAACCCCGGGGGAATAACATTTGACTCAGTGCCTCTTGAGTAGCAGGCATATCATCCCCGGCGTTGCCACTGTCATCATCATCAGAATCCATATGTGGTAGGAGCAACCTCTCATCATCGGAGTCGCTGTCATCGTTACGCCATTTGCGTCTGCCAGGCGCCACATACCTTTCGTTGGCAGGTGGCCAATCATTCTTTTCACTTGGGGCTTAACCTGCTTTCCCCTGTAAACTCTCATCCTGCCCAGAGTAGTATCATCCATATCTCTAAGGCCACTGCGTCATGACTCTCTTTGGGCAACTGTGGCAGCTTCTCGTTGAAGACGAGCTGTAAGAATCTGGGGTACATACAAAACCCCTCTTTTCCCTTTACCTCCAAATTCTCCACTAAGTAGGAGAATATCATGCTGGAAAAGCTGAAGGGGTGGTTCAGAATCAGTGCCACGTAGGCATTTGAATCTGGTCTGAGAGGTCGTCAAAACCACCCCTCCTCGATGCAACACACTTGAGGATCACGTGTGCTAAGTACTTGTACTGGGGGCTCAGGTTGCTCTTGTTGAGCACACCTGAGTTGATATCCCAGCGTACTTTATCCTCAGGAAGCATCCTCTCACTGTCAACGGATGTAGTTTAGTAGGATGATCAGCGTCATCCCTGACTCTAGGACCCTCTGAATGTCGGCAGCAGAGATCTCAATATCATGGCCCAATATAGAGCTCCTAATACAGTACGGCTCATGAGAGCGGTCCACCAAGGCATTCTCCCAGAATGCTGATGGAGTGATCTATATGGGTGCAAGGCGTGGAGATAGCCTTATGAATCGGGGACCGTCTCAGAAAGGCTATAATGTCGGTAAACTTAGCCCCGTTCCTGGTGGTGTGATCCAAATGGGCACAGATGTTGTGCTTTGGATTTATGGACCACCTTTCTGCCATTTACCTGAAACATACAAGACATAGAACCATTAGTACATAAGACATGAAAACTTCTGTTCTAAGTGTAAAGTTGAAAGTCATTTTGATTCATTCGTGCGAATGAATCATGCGACTGAAGTCAGTCGTCTGTTTGAGCCATGCGATTGAGTTCAATCGGCTGATTGAGACATGCGATTGAGTTCAATCTACCGACTGGACTCATTCGGGTGGTTCATTCGGTCGAATGATCCAATCGTAAGGTTCAATCGTGCGATTGGAGTTCATTCGAACGACCAGTCGCTTGCCCCACTGTTCGATCGCCTGTGGGTCGAATCTTGACCAATCTAAGTCATTTAACAGTGTTAATGGTCCATTTGCCTCGTCTACTTGTCACTAATAACCTATTAAACTCAATTTTAACATTTTGCTTAATTTACATAGGTGATTAGGTCATTTCACAGTTCGGTTCTTGATTCAATCGGGTGTCTCTATTGTAGGTCAGTAATGTGCTGATTTTGGTAGGATTCAAAGAGTAGTGTACCTGTAAAACGTCACTCGAATGTAAGAAACTTAACAGCAATGTAAATCAGGATCTGTAGCAATTTTGACAGAGTAACAGGAAGAGTGCGATTTTGGTGTGATGAGGAACATGCGATCGACTGAGGCCCTTAAATACTGAACCTAGGTTCATTCGGCCGACTGGCTCATTCGCTCAGTTCAATCGGGCGACTGAGTCTCAGTCGGTCGACTGCCTCATTCGGTCTCCTTCATTCGCATCTTTAGTTGACCGACTGAGCCTCAGTCGGTCTACTGTTTCATTCTCCCCCTTCTATTCGGTCGAATGGATCATTTTCATGTCCATTCGGCCGATTGGAAGCCATTCGCATAGTTGGTCGATAACCATGATCCACTAGTGCGAAGGGTCACACTTTGTGAGTTTACAGTCATTTTGAACATTTACTATCAAGATTCTTTTCACTTTTGATAATAACATTGTAAGCTCTTAACCAATTCAGTCACTTCAGACGTGACCTTTTTTAGGTAAGTTAATTCCCTTCTGATTTCCCTGATGTAGTCCGACAGACACACAAATTAAAAGATAAACATAGAAACTTAAACTAACTACACAACTAAAGTTTATTTTTGGACTTTTTGTGAGAGATAAACCCTAAGATGGAAATCTAAGGGATTTGGTTAGGGAGTTGACAGCTTCAACTTAGATTGATCATATCTGGACCAATTCAATTTTGGAATCATACAGGAACATCAAATCATTTGGGACTTGTTATTAAAACTTTTTGATGCTTAAATTCTCGGTGTTCATCCAGAGTCGTTAGCAACTTAAGGAAATCATACTGAAACTCTTAGATTTTCACATTGATTGAACTCTTGAGAATGTAGCCACTAAGATTGTCAGTATGTTTGTCCACTTAAATCCATACACAGACTTTTGACGCAGACTGGTGACTGATTTAGGTTTAATTATTTTAGCTAACATTTGTGGATCCCACACTTATATGGTAATCAACATTCCTCAGAGGTTTTTGAGCGGTCTACGGGTATTATTACAAGAAGAGACTATTCTTAGAGCTTTCAAAGAGAAGCCTGTCCTCAGGTCAGTGCCACCGCACAGCAGAGAGGCGGCAAACAACAATGAATTCTAGAATATCTAGGTTATGCTTATCCTCAGGTCAGTGCCATCGTGTTGGACCAAAAGAACCAATGAGCCAAGATCAGAAAACCTCTAAGTCCCACATGGTATCACAACAACTGCTGAAAGTCTCATCAGTAGTTTGACAAGTGCTGAAGACTTCAACAGCTGAAGATCAAGTGCTGAAGACCTTAACAGCTGAAGAACCAAAGTGCTGAAGTACAACAGCTGAAGAACACAAGTGCTGAAGCTGAAAGACCAAGTACTGAAGTACAACAGCTGAAGTGTTTACAAGTGCTGAAGATCAACAACTGATGTAAGGTCTGAAGACAAAGACTGAAGACATCAGCTGATGATATCTACTGAAGTCATCAGCTGATGAAACACCTGAAGGTCAAAGTCTGAAGATCAAGTACTGAAGCCTCAGTAGTTTGTCACAACTGCTGAAGAGTACTTCTTCAGTAGTTGTGATATCAGTAGTTTTTATTTTTATGTTTCAGTAGTTTTGTAAAACGACTGAAGAGCTTGTTCTTCAGTCGTTGTAGTTTCAGTAGTTTTATATTTTTGTACTTAACATGCTGATATGTTCTCAGTAGTGTGAACATTTCAGTAGTTTGTTAAGAATTAGTTATTTTTGTATTGGATCTGCCAGTTGTCACTTTCCGTGATAACAGCAGTGACTGTTGCACTCTATATAAGGAGTGACAACCTATTGTAATCAGCGATGAATGAGTGAATGAATGGAATGAATGATTGATTAGAATTATTCTACATCTATAAACATTCCTAGAAATCAGAATATATATATATTATTCTCTCCTATAACCGTATGCGATCTTAATGCTTACAAGTATCAATTGCTTGCTACAATTTGTCTAATTCTAGTTTGTATTCCGCTGCTTTGTATCCTAATACATCAAGTGTGATCACTGATCCTGTAGAATATGCAAGGCAACACTGCCTTGGTGGGTCATGAGTCAGAATATGCTTCATCTGAATGCCAGTATGATGAGCATATTAATTTCTCTTCAAGCACTTCTGATTCTGCATTTGTAAGTGTTGATGGTCAGTTTACTGGGTGTAATAATGACAATCTATGTTCATTATGGATGATCTCAAGGGGATTGTTGATGATGACTTAGAAGAGATGGATATTTTGAGCCAAATGGCCTTGATAAATCAGATCTCAGAAGTTCTACAAAAGAACTGGAAGAAAATTCCCAGGACTCTCTGGCAAAACCAAAGTTGGTTTTGACAAGAGCAAGTTGAGGTGTCACAAATGCCAACGGCTTGGACACTTTGCAAGAGAGTGTAGATCAACTGGATCTAACTCTACTGCACCCTTTGTGACTTTTCCTGGCAATAGTCAACAACACAGAGGGCAACATCCTGTCACCTCTAGTCATCATCCTCAACAACAATCTCCGGCATATTTTGTTCCTCAGGGTCAAATGCCATATCAGTACTTGTTATTACATGCCACAGTCAAATCAAGTTCAAGTTCCTATGACACCACAACCTCATGCATTACCAGAACCTCAGCCTTCCCTATCTCATCAACAACCTCAATCTCAACAACACAGCTTCTTCACCCCAGGAGTTGTTGACTGGAACAGTTTACCAGATGACTTGTCTGGTCATGATCAACTGTTCTCAGGTGCTGGTCAACATGGTGGTGACAGTCCCTTTGGGAATCTAGCTCTTATGGCTTTGGAGTCTGCTGATACTTCATTTTCCAATGCCTTTACACCTCAGGTATCACAGGTATCCTCTGAGGCAAAAGCCAAATTATGTTCTGAACCATGCATAGCAGCATTTGCTTCCATTAGAGAAGCAAATGTAGCTTTAATTAATAAGAACATTGAGCTAGAACAAATAATTTCCAAAAACAAAGCTGAGTTTGAGTTTGTGCTCAAAGATAAAAATGATGAGGTTTATAAACTGAATTGCCAAATAATTGATGATAAGGCTAGAGAAGATGTACTTCTAGAGAAGTACAAAGATCTCAAAGAAACCCTCGCAGTTACCCAGGTCGAGTGTGATAGATGGGTACAATCATGCAAAGGTTTTGAAATGCTTCTTAGTAAGCAATCTGCTTCAAATGTGAAGTTTGAATTGGCTACAATCACACTGCTCCACCTACAGATTTTACCCCAAGAGCAGAGGTAGAATCTGATGGTGAGAGTGATAACCAATCCATCACATCATGTGATCTACCTTCTAATACAGCACAATCAGAAGTAGCAGTCAGCATCAAGCCCTCTTTGAACCTATCAGCTGATGTTGATGGTCCAAATGCTGACATTCACATGATCAATAGTTGATCAACTCAGGAGTTAATCCTGAAGGTCCTGAAAGGACTGGAGAGCAGGATTTAACACCTGAAGTTCAAACTTCAACTGCTGTCAGTACTGAAGAGAAGAAAACTGGCATTAGAAAGAGTTTGAAGACTACTAAAGAGGTAGTCAAGAAAGCAACCAATGCTTCCAAAGCATTGAAGAACAAGTCTTCTGTTGCTTCACCATCTTTAGTTGATGATCAACCTAAGATGAAGAAGAAACCATGTGAAGTATGTGGTTTGTTCAATCATCTTACAGATGATTGTTGGTACAAAAGAGGTTCCAAACTCAAACAAAAAGAAGAAATTAATGAGAAAATGGTAAAAATGAAAACTGAGTTTGAGACCACATTTGTATCAGCAACATCAAATCCTGTAACCCTTAAGTCCTTAAAGAAATCCAAAAAGGAAGGAGTTAAACAGTGACAGCTGAGGGTGCTCAAAAAAGAAGGTGCAACATAGGACCTTATCTAACTCCACTAGCAATGTGTTTGATGAGCTGAAAGCTTTATCACAAAATCAGACACAGCTGGTGATGATGGTACAACATCTGTTGGGTAGAGTTAACCAACTAGATTCTCCTATGTTGAAACCACAAAAAGGAGGTCTAAGCCAAAGGACTCCTCTTCTACACCATCTTCTTCTTCTCAGGCTGTTGTTACAAATAAACATGTTAGTTTACCATCTATTGATGAGACCAGGCCCAAAACCAAAAAGGTTTGGGTCTCTAAAACTAACTGATTGTTTATTTGCAGGGTTCTTCAACATGCCAAAGTAGCATCTGGTATGTAGACAGTGGGGGATCTATGCACATGACTGGGAACATCTCTCTTCTTCATGACTACTCTCAAGGAAAGAAGGGATTTGTCTCTTTTGGCAATGATGCTAGGGGTTACATCATCGGTAAGGGCTTTGTCTCCAATGGAGAAATCAAATTTGATGATGTTAATCATGTGGAAAATCTCAAGTACAACCTCTTGAGTGTCAGTCAAATGTGTGATAAAGGCCATGTTGCCCTTTACAAGTCAAAACTGTAGGATTCTGTCATCCAAAGTTTTGCACTTGATTGACAAGGTGTTGGATGATCACACTCTCCTGAAAGCCAACAGGACAGGAAGAGTGTATGCCTTAGATCTCTCTAAGAAGATAGATCTCAAAGGCAATCCTTGCCTATTTTCCAAAGCCTCTTCTCAAGAATCTAAACTGTGGCACAGGAGGCTTGGTCATGTTAATCTCAAAACATGAATCAGCTTAGCCACAATAGTTTAGTCAGAGGCTTACCAATAAAGGAGTTCCACTGTGATGAAACCTGCACTGCTTGTTTAAAAGGAAAACAGCACAAAGTCTCATTCCCTCCTATTGAAGTGTCCAAGTCCACTGCCTGCTTGCAATTACTGCATATGGATCTATTTGGTCCTGTGAGAGTAATGAGCATGGCAAAGAAGAAATACTGTCTGGTAATTGTGGATGATTACTCCAGATTTGTATGGACTTTCTTTCTACATTCAAAGGATGAGGCTACTCAGAAGATTATCCACTTTGTGCTGTACATTGAGAAGCAGTATTCCCTTCCAGTCAAGTGTATTAGGAGTGATAATGGAACTGAGTTCAAAATCATACACTTGATGACTTCTATCTTTCAAAGGGAATCAAAAGGCAGTTAGCATTCCAAGGACTCCAGAACAAAATGGAGTAGTGGAGAGAAAGAACAGGACCCTCATTGAAGCTGCAAGGTCCATGCTGGCTGACTCAGGTTTGCCATTGACCTTTTGGGCCGAAGCTGTCAACACAGCTTGTTATTGCAAAATAGAGTTTTAGTAAATCAGAGGTTGATGAAGACTCCATATGAAGTTCTCCATCATTTGGCTCCTCTGATTTCATTTTTCAAAGCATTTGGGTGTCCCTGTTTTATTCTCAACACAAAGGATCAACTCCACAAATTTGATCCTAAGGTGGATGCAGGATACTTTGTTGGTTATTCATCTACTTGCAAGGCATACAGAGTCTTCAACTGCAGAACAAAGATGGTTGAAGAAACTCTACATGTTAAGTTTAATGAATCTCCAAAGGACAAGATTCCACAAAGTCCTGTGGAGTTATTTGATTTGGACATACTGCAATATGTTCCTTATCAAACTCCTGCTGTTGCTCCTGTCAACAGTTCACCACCTGGTGGTACTGCTGATGATGATGATGATTGCAGTACTCACCTCTTCAGGTTTAGTGATCAGCTGCCTGACTCAGCTAGACCTGATGTTCCTGTAGCGCCAGTAGCACCATCCACAACAAATGCTGATGAGATTTCTTCGAATTCAACTTCCTTTGAATTACCATCCACTGATTGGTTTCAAGGAAATGATACACCATCACCATCTGTTGCTACTGAACCGGCTACAAACACTTGCACAGATCTCATTGTGTATCAAGATCTGAAGAATCACCCTATGTCTCAAATCATTGGTGATATCACTGCTGGAGTATCAACAAGAAGTCAATTGTCAAATTTCTGCTTCTATGCTCTCTTCATCAGTCAGCAAGAGCCAAAGAATTATCACATTGCTTTAAAGGACAATGGATGGGTTGATGCCATGCAGCTTGAGCTTCTTCAGTTCAAGAAACAGCAAGTGTGGGAACTGGTTCCTCTACCTCCAGGTAAGTGTGCAATAGGCACTAAATGGGTGTTTAGGAACAAAACTGATGAAAATGGGCTTATTGTTAAGAACAAGGCCAGACTGGTTGTTCAGGGTTTGCACAAGAAGAAGGTATTGATTATGATGAAACCTTTGCCCCTGTAGCCAGACTGGAAGCAATTCGATTGTTTTAGCTTATGCTGCTTATCAAAACCTTAAAGTCTTTCAAATGGATGTCAAAAGTGCATTTTTGTATGGAAAGTTAAAGAAGAGGTTTTGTATGTCAACCTCCAGGCTTTGAGGACAATAACATCCTAATTGGGTGTATAAGCTTGATAAAGCTCTTTATGGGTTAAAACAAGCTCCCAGAGCCTGGTATGTGGTATGAGACATTATCAAACTTTCTTCTGGAAAACAATTTCACTAGAGGCTCCATATACAAGACTTTATTCATTAAGAAAGCTGGGCAGCATAATCTACTTGTTCAAATTTATGTAGATGATATCATTTTTGCATCCTCTGATCCAAAGTTGTGTGATGCCTTTACAAAGTTGATGCAACAGAAGTTTGAAATGAGTGCCATGGGAGAATTACAGTTCTTTCTGGGGTTGCAAATCAAACAAAAGGCTGATGGAATTTTTATTCATCAGTCCAAATATACAAAAGATCTTTTGCAAAAGTTTGATTTACAAAACTGTAAGCCCTGTTCTACTCCCATGAGCAGCACCACACAACTGGACTCAGATCAGAAAGGTAAAGTGGTTGATGAAACACTTTACAGATGTATGATTGGTCCTTGATGTATTTAACAGCTTCTAGACCAGATATTATGTTTGCTACATGTGTTTGTGCTAGATTTCAGGCTGCACCTAAAGAGTCTCATCTGATTGCAGTCAAGAGGATCTTTAGATATCTGCAAGGCACTCCATCTCTAGGTTTATGGTATTCTACCGGACATTCTGGTAAATTAGTTGCTTTTTCTGACAGTGACTATGCAGGGTGTAAGTTGACCAGGAAATCAACTTCTGGTGGATGTCAATTCCTAGGCAACTGCTTGATTTCTTGGCAGAGCAAGAAACAGACCTCAGTTGCTACATCCACTGCTGAAGCAGAGTACATTGCTGCTGCAAGCTGTACATCTCAGGTACTCTGGCTTCAAAACCAACTTTTGGATTATGGCATTACAGAGACTAAGACTCCATGTTAATGGATAGTGCTTCAGCTCTTTGTATTGTCAAAAATCCAGTCCAGCACTCTAGGACCAAACATATAGAGATCAGACATCATTTTATAAGGGATTGTTTTGAAAAAGGTCTGATTGATCCTAAGTTTGTGCCTAGTGCTGATGAGCTTGCAGACATTTTTACTAAGCCTTTGGATAGTTCAACTTTCCAAAACCTGGTGTTAAGGCTTGGTATGCTGCAACTAGAATAAGTGACAACTACTGATGATCTTAGTAATTCATACTGATGATCATAAGTACCAATGTCACATATAAGTACTGATGAGTCTTTTATCCTCAGTAGTTTTATAACTACTGAAGGCTAAATGTCTCACGTACTGAAGTACTTCATCTGTTCTAAACTACTGATGTAGTCACAACTACTGATGCAGCTACAACTACTGCAATCAGTAAAAACAGATAAGTACTGATGTCCTATGAAACAACTGAAATCAGCCAAAAAGACTGATGAATGTGTTGAGGACAGATTGAAACAGCTGAAAAGCTAAGAATTGACGAAAACAGCTGAAGAATTTTCTCTTCAGTCGTTTGTACAACTGCTGTTTCATTTTAAACAACTGAAGCAAAACCACGTCTTCAGTAGTTTTATAACTACTGATGACTAATCCCTAGTCTTCAGTTGTTTACAACAGCTGATGACAAAACCACTGTCTTCAGTAGTTTCATAACTACTGATGACACACACCAAGTCCTCAGTTGTTTCAATCATCTGAAGTCAAAACCACGGTCTTCAGTAGTTTTCTAAACTACTGATGCCTAACACCACGACTTCAGCTGTTTCAACATCTGAAAGGATAATACCATGTCAACGGTCGTTTAAAACTACTGATGACTAACACCACATCCTTCAGTCGTTTCCTTACCCGTACCCTATAATACCCCTAACCTGAGCTCTCCATGCTTCATCTTCTTCAAACCTAACGTTCCTCTCCAAAAACTTCCCTCTCTCTCATGGCGTCTATGCAAATTAAACCGCGACACAACTGTGTTGCCTACCTCACTAAATCGCCGATCTGGACTAAGTTCGATACTGCTATCGATCTTATGGTTCAGTCCCAATACAACAAGGCATTCCTTCTGAACCCCGTCTTACATGCCGAATCCTTGAACCAATTTTGGATGACTTACTGTTACCACTGAGGAGAGCAACACACCATCCCTCCGGTCAGTCGTCAACAACAAAGAAGTAGTCATTACTCCTGCAACAATCCGTAAAATTCTTCAACTGAACGATGCTACTTCTCCTGCTGGATATCCGAAGGGCACCATAGATCTATCCTTTGCTCAGCATGGATATCAGGCGATCTCAGTGCCCCCCCATCATGAAGAAACACTTTAATGACGCTGAGCGCCTGATTTTTCACATGGTAATGTATGTTTGGCCCCTAAGACGTCGTCTTGGGATCAAATGTCCACCAAATGGCAGCAGGTAATGTATTCTATCCTTGAGCAACAACACTAAACTTTTCAGAATTATATTTTCAGAGCTCAAAGATATGGCTCAAAAACTAACTGCCAACCGTTGGATACTCTATCCACGGTTCATAATGGCCATTATTACAGACCAGCTTAATGCTGAGGGACTTGTTGGCTTGGGAGTCCCTGCTACGGCTGTTCTGCCGGAAGTATACTCCCGCACAACTCTGACCGGACACTAAAAATGGCTGCCAAGCTGCGAAAACCCACGCAGCTGGAACCCACAGCCACCACCTCCAAATCCAAGTCCCTACCAAACCCACCAAAAAGAAACCCAAAATGGCTACTCAGGGAATTGAGTCCCCTGAGGATGCCCCTGCAACACAAACGCAGGATATATCCACTAGTCCAAACCCCCTAGTGGATACAATGACTCCTCCAGCCACAGCCGCTCAGGCTTCCTCTCAACAGGAGCCTGCAGCAACTCCCCAAGGGGCACCTACTTATCTGGGATCTTACTCACTTGCGGAGATTGCCATTGAAGAGCACCATCCTCCCCAGGTGCACACTGCTTCTAACCCCTCACCCCAAACAACCGCCCCTCACAGCCCAACTTTAATAGTTGCACAAGTGCTGACTCAATTGCACTCCTCACCCCCTCTCCAGAAACCACTTACTACTGGGAATACCTCTACAATTGAGGGGGAGGAACACAGTGCACCTGAGAACCCACAGCACAGGGGTTTCCCAATTCTATCTCCTGGTGTAGACAGGAGCTTAGAATATCTAGTGAGGCTGCCACCTCCTCTGACTCAGCACATGACCAGAGTGAGGCTGGTAACATTGCTAAGACCTCCCTAGAGGCAACAGCTGATGATGGACATTGTCCTGAGGCTGGAAGTCCCCAGTACCAAGCACAAGGGCACATGCACCAACTGGTCTACACCCAGTGCATGTAATCCTGCTCTAAGCAGAGGTCAGCTGATTCAGCTTCGGCTGATGATGACCTGGGCTTCTTCTATGATGTTCTTGCCCAGAACACAATCCTGGAAGAGAAAGTCAGTAGGCTGCAAAACCTACTTGACCAACTCTCCAAGGAGAAAGACCATCTGCCTCTATCCACCCACAGATGGCACCTTCCCTTGAAGGTTTCCCAAACACCGAGCCACCCCAAAATCAACCACCTGCCTCTGCTTCAGGCCCTACTTCTCAGGAACAGAACCCTCCTGAGCAAATAGGTGCTGTACTCCAAAATTCCCTTCCTCTCATCACACCCATAATCACTGATATAGTGATCAAAGCCATTGATGAGAGGCTTTCCTTAACATTACAGCCCTTGGTTGATGCTGCTGTCCAAAAGACTCTTTCTGCGGTACAAACCCCTTCCTCCAATGCAACCAAAAAGGGGGAGAGTACTGAAGTGAAAGAAAGGAAGAGGAAAAGATCCGAGGAAAAGGAAGTGATGCAAGCCCAAAAGGAGGAAAAAGAAAAGCAACCTATGCTCACTTACAAGCGAAAGAGAAGTGCTGATGATCACACTACTGAAGACAAATCCTTGGAGGAGCTGGTCAAAGAAGCTGACACCACACACAGCCGATCCATGGATAAAATAATTGAACAACTCTTCAGGCAGGGGTTGACACAGCCACACTAGATAGTGAGATCAGAAGGTTAGAAGTACAAGAGATACAAACCCGATGGGCAGGGTATGATGCTCTTGAGAAAGAGAGATTGGAAATAATGATCCGCTTTATGGCAAAATACTGGGAAGATCATTAATGGAGATCCGCGCATGGACCAGGGACAGCATTCTGGCTATAGCCACCAGAATCTGTCTGTCTGAGCAATTCAACAAAGGGATTATTGTGGAAGCCCTTGATGAGGCTGGGGCTGGTAAAAGGTTAGAGATGGCTAAACTCACAAAGGCAACTAACTACAAGGATGCTAGATCAACCTTCCCTTCCACCCACTCAAACAGATCTATCCCTCAAATCTCCCAACCAACCTCTAAGCCAAAATCCAAACATCCTCATTCTTCAAAACCAATTCCCACCCAACCATCATCCAGTGATGTACCAGAAGGAGGAGAAGGGTGCTGAGGACGGAAGAAGAAGAAGAAGAGGATGAAGATGATAGTCTGCCACTCTCTGCTGTTCTGAAGCTACCAAAACCTCGAAGTCAACCCATGATCACACCTGACTCTCAAAGGGAAATGGTCAGAGTCAAGATAGAAGAAGAAGAACAGCAGAAACAGCACGATGAGCAACTGTTGAAGATGGTTGACAAGGAATTTCCTCAGTCATCATCTATTCAAGCCATGAAAGGGCATGCTCAAAGGCTGTACACTCTCAGGCACACCTTTCAGTATCAGAAGGAGAGAGTGAGAGTATGGCCAGACCCCAGGGTGAGTTCTAGAATTCATAAAAGAACTATCCCACACAGATACAACGGCCAGGTACGAAAAACAATAGAGTCTACCATCATGTTGGCCGTTGTAGTCTCACCTTGGGAAATCATTGATGAATTCAAGAAAGCTCACCAAGCAAAGAAGACCCCTCAAGCCTTACTAGAAAACAAGATGATTAAGAAGGGGTTGTTATATAAAAAGCTTGAAGACATCCAGAAGAATGAGCTCCAGTTACTCCTTGAAGGCAACCATCCTGATGAATTTGTATATAGGGAGGTAACTACGGTGGAGCTGAAAAATGGCAGGACCATGAAGTACTTATCAGAGTACTATGGTCCAGAGTTCTTCTTCGAAGGAGGAGCAGAAGAACTCTCTCAGGAGGAACAAGTTGTTCTCCTTGAGGCCTATGTTCGTGAGTCATACAGACTCATTATGGGGAAGTAAATCTCATGAATGGGATAACAACTCTGTGTCCAGTTCCCCAAAACAGAGTTCCCATTCATACTCTGCCAAACAAATATTTGAGATTTCTTCCCAGGCCGGAGCTTACATGGGTCATCTTCTCTACTGATCAAGAAGGAAAAAGACCAACATTTTGCCATCAATAAGTGGGAGAATAAATAAGTTAGAGGTTTTGGCTGCATTGGTTCAGGGGGAGTTTGTTGGACCAAAAGAACCAATGAGCCAAGATCAGAAAACCTCTAAGTCCCACATGGTATCACAACAACTGCTGAAAGCCTCATCAGTAGTTTGACAAGTGCTGAAGACTTCAACAGCTGAAGATCAAGTGCTGAAGACCTTAACAGCTGAAGAACCAAAGTGCTAAAGTACAACAGCTGAAGAACACAAGTGCTGAAGCTGAAAAACCAAAGTACTGAAGTACAACAGCTGAAGAGTTTACAAGTGCTGAAGATCAACAACTGATGTACAAGGTCTGAAGACAAAGACTGAAGACATCAGCTGATGATATCTACTGAAGTCATCAGCTGATGATATCTACTGAGTCATCAGCTGATGAAACCCTGAAGGTCAAAGTCTGAAGATCAAGTACTGAAGCCTCAGTAGTTTGTCACAACTGCTGAAGAGTACTTCTTCAGTAGTTGTGATATCAGTAGTTTTTTATATTTTTATGTTTCAGTAGTTTTGTAAAACGACTGAAGAGCTTGTTCTTCAGTCGTTGTAGTTTCAGTAGTTTTATATTTTTGTACTTAACATGCTGATATGTTCTCAGTAGTTGTGAACATTCAGTAGTTTGTTAAGATTAGTTATTTTTGTATTGGATCTGCCAGTTGTCACTTTCCGTGATAACAGCAGTGACTGTTGCACTCTATAAAGGAGTGACAACCTATTGTAATCAGCGTGAATGGTGAATGAATGGAATGAATGATTGATTAGAATTATTCTACATCTATAAACATTCCTAGAAATCAGAATATAATATATATATTCTCTCCCTATAACCGTATGCGATCTTAATGCTTACAGTATCAATTGCTCTACAATTTGTCTAATTCTAGTTTGTATTCCGCTGCTTTGTATCCTAATACATCAAACGTGTGATCACTGATCCTGTCACATCGCACAACAGAGAGGCACGCAACTATCTCCTTGTTAGAGCAGCTTATTTTATTTGACACCATATGCACCAACAACATACGTCATTAGCTTTATTGCATTTGTCTTTCATTTTTTCTGCTTTGCTCTAATTATGGTCATCCGCACACTTTTGTGGCATTTAAATGCTCAGTACCCCTTATTGGAATATATTTGATTGTGTTAACCAGTGATAAGATGGAAGCCCACAGTCAGTTGAACAACTTAGTTTGATCTTGAGATCACCAATCAGGTCTAATTGTCTATCGTGTTGAATCTACCAACATATCATTTGTGGTCTAGCAGCCTCTAAGTCTACTTTCTTTGTCACCTTAGGAGTTGCCAGTTTTCTATCATCTTCCCTTTTTATATTGCTTAGACTACACAGACTTATACTTTGAACTTTTGCATCTTTTCAAAACTTAAAATTTTTTTTAAAATCCCTCTTGATTTGTTCCTGTGTACTATCATTTTCCAAAGGTATTGAATCGGTATCACAGACACAATCTACCTCATTTCAGCTAGTTCCCCCTTCTGCCTCATTTTTTTTTAATAATGTTAACTTGCTGACATATTCTCCCCCTAAAATACTAAAATCATTTCGGATTTAATTATTTTTGGATTTTAATAAACAGCAAAATAACATGGGTTTAAATATAATAGACAAAAAGAAAAAAAAAACAGATAACATAAAATAAAATAAACGTTAACAAAACTACATCGGACTACACATTATTCTCATCAAGAATTACCTCACTTTTCTTTTTAATGCCATTGACCTCTAGCAAATATTGAAAACGTGGTTTATCAAAGGCTTTAGTATAGAGGTCAGCACGTTGAAAATCAGTATTAATTTTAACCACATCAATTAAGTTCTTTTCAAAAAGTCTCTTATGAAGTGGTATTTAATCCCGATGTGTTTGGTCTTAGGATGTTGAACCGGATTTTTAGTTACTGCAATTGCAGCAGAGTTATCAACAAAAATAGGAGTACATGAGAATTTTAAACCGTAATCCCGCATTTGCTGTTGAATCCAAATGATTTGTGAACAGCAACTTGCAGCAGCAACATATTCGGCTTCACAGGTTGACAATGCAACCGATGTCTGCTTCTTACACTTCCATGTAACTAATCTTCTCCCAAAGAATTGACACCCCACTGATGTAGACTTGTAGTTCATTTTGCAGCCTCCATAGTCCGAGTCACTATACGCTGTGAGCTCAAAATCGTCATCATGAGGATACCACAACCCCAGTGTGGGTGTACCCTTTAGATAGCGAAAAATCCTTTTGACCCCAATCAGATGATTGACCTTAGGTTTAGCCTGATATCTGGAACATAAACATGTAGCATACATGATATCAGGTCTTGAGGCAGTGAGATACATGAGGGATCGAATCATTCCTCGGTACATAGTGGCATCTACAAGATCTCCATTCTCATCAGGTGTTATATCATGATTCGTAGCAAGTGGAGTCCCAATAGCAGAAGCATTCTCCATGTCAAAGCGACTGAGAATGTCTCCTACATACTTGGTCTGATGTAGAAAGATCCCATTAGGTGTTTGATCCACCTGTAACCCGAGAAAGAACTTCATCTCCCCCATAGCACTCATCTCAAACTCTTTCTTCTATCACTGCTTCAAACTCTTTGCATAACTCTTCGTTCTTTGACCCGAAGATTATGTCATCAACATATATCTGCACAAGCAGTAGGTCGCCATCCTTTTCTTTAATAAACAGTGTACAGTCAATGACTCCCCTGCGAAAGCCGTGTTTCACAAGATGAGTCGAGAGTTTCTCATACCAAGCTCGAGGAGCTTGATGAAGCCCATATAAAGCTTTGTCGAGCTTGTAAACTCTATCCCGATGATAAGGGTCTTCAAATCCCTCGGGTTGACTTACATAGACTGTTTCCCTGATTTCCCCATGAAGGAATGCACTCTTCACATCTAATTGGTAGACTTTAATCTTCATGTACGATGCATAGGCAAGGAAGATACGAATAGCTTCCATCCTTGCCACGGGTGCAAACACCTCATTATAGTCAATCCCCTCGACTTGGCGAAAACCTTGAACCACCAGTCGAGCTTTGTTCCTGATAATGACTCCTTGGTCATCCTTCTTGCATTTTAGTACCCATTTGGTGCCAATGACTTTAGCACCTTGAGGTCTATCAACCAGAGTCCATACACCTAACTTCTTAAACTGCAAAAGTTCTTCTTGCATGGCACTCACCCACGCCTCATCATTTAGTGCTTCACTGATATATTTTGGCTCAACCTGCGAAACAAAACATCTATAAGCATCATCATGAATGTAACCTTTCTCCATAACTGAGGCGTAATCAGCTGAGTATAGCTGATTTCGGGTTTGTACTCCTGATCTGACATCCCCAATAACATTGTCAAGGGATGATAGACGTTTAGTCGTGATCCTGGAGTAGTAGGCACAACCACCTCAGAACCGAGATTGTGAACATTTTGTTCTGCATCTGAGGAGGATGGAGTTTGAGGTTCCGAAGTCGAAGGTGCATCACTCATGGATGCTTGTGGACTTTTAGGAACTGGGACCTGTTCCTCCTGACTGTTCTGGTCATCTGCTTCAGTTTCATCTTCAGAGGAGGAGTCACTGTCATCGACTACCCCCCTGACTGAGTAGATGATTCTCCCTGTGTGCTAGATGGTGTATTTAGAATATCATACATCATCCTCGTAGCTAACTTATCCTCCGAGGGAGAGAGAGGGATGTTGAAGGACTTGAAGAATCCATCATAATCGAAGAAGTATGCAGGTCCTTTGCCTGTAGGTGGTGTGGTATATCTCTGAACGTCGACATTACACCACACTTCTACAAGACCCGTTGAGTTATTGTAAACTCGCTTGTTCGGTATGTTGTATCCTAGAAAAATTCCTTCATCTGCCTTCTGCTGAATTTGCCTTCTTGTGTCTTCTTCAGAAGTGTACACGGCGCGCCAAAAGGTTCAAGATACTCCAAATTCGGTTTGCGTCTTTGTAGTAGCTCATAACATGTCTTTCCGTGGCGCTTGACTATTAGGACTCGATTCAGTTATAACACGCATTTGCCACCGCCTCATTCCAGAATTGGATAGGCAGTTTCGAGTCTGCCAGCATAGTCCGTGCTGTCTCTATCAAACTCCTGTTCTTTCTCTCAGCAACGCCATTCATCTGAGGTGTGTAGGCAGAAGTGAATTGATGCACAATTCCCTTTTCCTTGCAGTATGCCTCCATCCCTTGATTCTTGAATTCTGTCCCGTTGTCTGAGCGTATTTGTCAAACTTTTAGCTTGTAGAGTGATTCCAGTGTGGTTACTAATTCCTTGAATGTCTCCAAAGTTTCTGATTTGGATTTCAGAAACATTACCCAAGTGAACCTTGAGTAGTCATCAGTGACCACAAAATAGTACACGTCGCCTGCAATGCTCCTTGTACTAACTGGACCAAACAGATCCATATGAAGAAGCTCAAGAGGAAGTTCTATTGAATGAACTTTCTTTTCCTTATGAGACTTCTTTGTCTGTTTGCCTTTCTTGCAAGCTACACAAAAGTCAGGAAGTTGGAAGTTCTTGACATTCACTCCTCTCACTAAATCCTTCTGAATCAAATGATTCATCTTCCTTTGACTAATGTGTCCCATTCTCCGATGCCAGGAGATTGAATCCTTTTCAGTGGCTTTAGATAAAAAACACTGAACCTCATGATCCGTTGTAGCAGCTGTTGACAGATCCAAGACATAAAGGTCTTTATATCTTGAAGCAGTCATCAGAACTTGGTCCTCTAGGATCATATAATCTTTCTTCAGCACGTAACACTTCTGGTTATAGAAGATGACTTTAAATCCTTTATCACAGATTTGGGAAACAGAAAGTAAGTTGTTCTGAAGTTGTTGAACGTAGTTCACCTTATCAAACTTAACTTTCTGATTTCCCACTTCTCCCTGAGCTGTGATATAGCCTCCTTTGTTTCCTGCAAAGGAAACATGCCCTCCTTTTATTTGTTTGACGTTAGATAAAAGGGCTCTATTTCCTGTCATGTGCCTGGATGCTCCGCTGTCTATAATCCACGTGTTAGTCTCAGCACTATATCGAACACCCTGCACATACAAAGTAAATGAATTAGTTTAGGTTAGGAACCCAAGCTTTGACTGTCTTGGGTTTCCCAAAGGCATCACATATCATAAACTCCACCCATTGACCCTTAGAGGGTGAGGGTAGCTCAGGTTCCTTCTTGTCATCAGTATTAGACACGTAGGTGGACTTTTCTTTCCATAAGCCAGATTTGTGCAATGCCTGTTTATGATAAACTGTTGTCTGGCTTACAGGTTGGACTTTAGGTTCACTAGCTCTTCTAGGTGGAGTTAAAGAGCTCCTCTTAGAAGACTTAGGTTTTAAGTCCTGAAGTTCAATCTTCTTCCTAGGTGTCTGATAGAAATGACAGTAGGAAGCAATGTGTCCACATTCTCCACAATTGTAGCATGACCTGCTATCAACTTTATGAATAGACTTTCTTTGTGGAGAAGTGTGTGACACTCTAGTAACATCAATCACTTTGGTTTTTGACTCTTGGATGTTTGATGTTTTCTCTGGTGTAACAAAATTTACTGATTTAACCTGTTTCACCTTTTGGTTAACTGGTTTTTGACTTGAAGCATGTGAAAAAGTAGCATTTGAAGTCCTTTTGGGTTCTGATTTGACTCTTTTTGACCCTGACTTTAAGTTAACTTTTTCAAATTCATTTTCCAGGTTAACACAAGGAAATTTACCCTTTGCCTTTGAAGTGGCCTCTTTTTGTTTCCGACCAGATTCAGTAGATGAACATGAGGTGTCTGGATCAGTAACAAGAGGAGTAGTCACCACATGATCCTTGATGGGGTTATTATTTACTGGTCTAGACTTAGTGTTCATCAAGGTCTCAGGTGGTGGTGGAACCACTTTGTAGTCTAATCCCTCCCCGTTATTCCTTTCTCTTACTAAGTGTTGAACTATGTGTGAAGAACTAGTCCAACTATGCAGTTTCTGTTTTAATGAATTAACTTCGACTTCTAGAACTGCCTTTTGCTTCTTAGTTTCTTCTAGGGAGTTTAGATAGTACCTAATGTCATTTGCTTGGTTAAAAGCCACTACTTCGGTTTCCCTAAGTTGTTTAGTCAATAGGTCTATCTTTTCTTTATAACTATGCTCATTTTGTTTTAGTACTCTATTAGCCTCAGTGCACAGACGTAAATCTTTTACTAGGTTATCATTATGATCTAATAACCTAGCGAATTTTTCATCTATGCTATTCCTAAAAGTGTCACAATTCGAACAAGCATGATTATTAAAAATTTGGTCAGTGGTACTTACCTGAGTTGGTTCAGAAGAGTTAGCCATCAGTGCAGCATCAGATGTTTCTGGTTCTGGTGATTCTGCCTTTTCTGTCTCTAACGTGGAAACTTTCTCAATTGGTTTGTAACTAACCTCGGCTGCAGTTGTTTCTTCACTATGTGACATTGCTATCTCAACTGCTATATCACCTTCACTCGCAGAATCATCATCAATATCCTCAACACTGGCAATGTTAGATTCTCCTGGTGAGACAAACCTAAAACTCCAATCCTGTCCTTCATCATCATGAGCAGTTAAGGCTTTTGGATCCTTGTTTGATGAAGTAGAACTAGAGACTTGCTTGTCTTGGCGAGTAAAGGAAGAGAACGGGTTCCCATTCCCTGTCTTCTTTGGCTTGACACATTCTCTTTTGAAGTGCCCCTTCTCACCACAGTTAAAGCAGGTCACTTTACTCTTGTCGAAGCCAAAGGTGGTATCCTTAGTAGCAACCAAGTTCTGTCCAGTCTTTTTCACAAACTTCTTCGCCCTCCGGACAACACTTGCTAAGGCCCACATTATATCCATTCTTTAAAGCTCCATCTCATCCACCTGCTCGTAGTCCTCATCTACCAGATGGCAGTTTCCAATCTTCCGGCAACAAGTCCATCATATGAATAAACCACTGCTGCTAAAAGATCCATATGCTCTCGAGCTACTTCCACGGTCACATTACCGAGGTTCTCGATCTTCAGTTTGGTAGCGTTTGCTTCTGATCCAATATAATGGGTACATGATGACCCAGACGTGTCTGATCCAGAAGGAGAAGCATGTGAAGGACCTGACGAGCTAGACACAAAAACAGTCTGGATGGGTGCTCCAGATGTCTTAGCTTGAGGCGTGGCGTTGTATAAAGCTGGATTTTGTGTGTACGAAGACTTCTGAGCTCTATACTTCATCCTTAGTGCTTCTTCTCGCAACTTAAGAATGAAGTCATTTATATCCAGCTTTACAAGGATTCCATTCTGTCTCAGGTTAGACACGAATGTAGCCCACTTATCAGGCAACCGTCTGCGAAGTTGCTTACTTTCTCTTCCATGGTAGTAGCCACTCCATGTGTATGCAATTCGCTCATCAAGTGGTAGAATCTGTCTATGACTTCGTCCAAACTTTCATACCAATTGATGAGAAGTTATCGAATTCCTTCTTTAACTCCTTTGCCTTGATTGCCTTCAATGATGCATTCCCATCATATCTCTTCTCTAGCGCATCCCACAGTTTCTTGGACTGCTTGTTCTCTGAATACTAGTGGAATATGTCTTTGGGGATAGACTGAGTGATCAATGCATAAACTCTTTTCTCTGCATTGTACTTTACTTTCTGTGTGTCTGTCATCCCGTTTAATGTTAGTTTAACTCCATCAGCTCCCACCGATGTACTATAACCTATCTCAATGGCTTCCCACAGATTAGGATCTACTCCATTAAGGTAGATCTCAAAATGTTGTTTCCAGTGGGGAAACTCATCTAAAGTCAAAAGTTTTGGTGGTTTATTGTGATTCCCCACCTCACTCTCAAGCAACAGCAGGTTCTGTATCCTTGAGTCCTTCCCAGCAGTAAAGGCTGACATCTGATCTTCCATGACTAATAAACATATAATCTAATCAAACAAACTTTCACTGATGCGACTGAAGGATGCGAATGAGCTAATCGTGCGTATAAGCTCTGCGATTGGTTCAATCGTGCGAATGAACTGGGCGATTGGTTCAGTCGTGCGAATGAATCTGGTGCGTATGAGCTATGCGAACGAACGGTTCAGTCGGCCGAATGAGGGTGCGACTAGGTCCAATCGTGCGTATGAGCAATGCGAATGGAGTCCAGTCGTGCGAATGAGTCACTCGTGCGACTGAAGCTGCTGTTTTACGAAAATTTCTAGGTTTGACGGGTTTCAGTCGTAAAAATTCGAAATTTCACAAGTTCTAATCGCCTAAGTCCGTAGAAACCAAACTTCGATGAGCAGGGAACTTCCAAGATCACTTTTGATGCCAAAGATTGCGTTTTTAGTGCAAAAACACAAACTTTTATGCAATCTTGATTGAATCAACACGTAATCAAGAGCCAATTGCTCTGATACCACTTGTTAGGACCTGGTATTTGATCGAAATACCTTATGATTAACGTGTAACCAGATCAAATAGTGCGGAATAGTATTTGATTGGCGATCCAATCAGTGAGAACACACGAAGAATCAATCAAGGATTGAAACTAACGTTAGAAGTCGATTGGGAATCGATCTAATGTGTTCTATGAACTTGGAGAACGATTTGGAAGGTTTCTGGACGGCTAGGGTTCGTCTGGAATCGTAATTGATCGAGAGATCTTATTTTTCACGAATTGAGTTGTATTTAAAATTGACCCTTTTACTATAACAAAGATAATAATTATTATTAAAAAAGAGCATCCCTTAAATTTCTTGAGAAGGAACCAAATATAACCAAATTTCACCTCGACTAGAAAAGGTATGGTTAAGCTACAGTTAAAAAAGGCAACATGTAACAACAGATACATAATAAAGAGTAATATGCAAATAACGAAAAGCAAAATTATAAATTCAACATAATTTTCTTTTAGTTTAATATGTATAGGTTTATGGGTAGAAAAGAAAGATAAATGATGTGTGCAGTGTGTTGTGGGTTGTGAGTCGTGAGTCGTGAGTTTGGGGAAGAATTTGAAAGAAAGAGAAAGAAAGAGATAGAAAGACACAACATAGGAAACCCTCGTCTTCTCCTCTCTCCATCGTTTGGGTGCTTGCTTGTCCTCTCTCCCACCCCCCCCACCATTCACGGACCCCACAATCCCTCTAAACCCCTTCTTCTCCCCCTCCCTCACAAGCACCAATAATGCCAGCATCTTCCTCAGGTATATGCACTCACACACACACACACACACACACACAATACAACTGGTGCTTGTTAGCCTTTGATTCTGTCTGCAACTGCAATTTCACCCTTGATTTGATGTGGGTTTTCATTTGATTTTGATTTCGTTCAGAGACGAGGAACAGGTGGAGGAAACGGAAGCGAGGAGAGCAGTCCCGGAAACCTAGACCCCAACCCCACCTCCACCACGACGAGGAAGATGACGATTACGAAGACGAAGAGGATGCCGACCTCGATCAGCACAACCCGCAGCCTGAATTCGACGATCACCCCGTCAATTTGCCGGATCCCGCTGCCGTCGCCGGAGCTGAGACGGAGGTCATCTCCGATGGGGCCGTACGAATCTCTGCATTCCCTTCTGTCATCAAGCAGACGCTGAATCGGCACCATTACTCGGTCATTCAGGTTGCTGCAAGGGAGAGGGCTTGTCAAGCTGGAGACACCACTGGTGGTGGCCTCAATTATATCTCTTTGGAGAATGTTTCACACGGTCAGCTGCAGGCGCTGTCTGCCCTTCCTAGGGATGCTCCGGTTTTCGCTGGAGGAGACTCTGAAGGGTCTTATGTTATCACGCCGCCTCTTATTATGGAGGGCCGTGGTGTTATCAAGAGATACGGGTCGAATCGGGTCCACGTAGTTCCAATGCACGCAGGTATAAGTCTGTAACACCATAAGCTTATAATTACTTTGCATAGAAACACATTGATTTAGGCCCATTTGTATGTTTCTGCTTCTCTTTGCTTTGGTAATCTGTCTCTGTCTTTGATAATTAGGTTTTAGTAATGGTATGCACTTGTTAACCGGATGAAGTGGTTTGAATTTCATTTTCTGTTGTGGGTGTTGGTGTTCTTTTCAAGCAGATTTAGGTCTCATTCGTGTGTTGCAGTAATACTGCTGCCCTTTTTTCATAGAGCTATCTTGGTTGATTAGGTTTTAGTAATTTTATGCATCGATTAACCATTGAATTGGCTTTGATGTGATTCTTTGTTCTGGGTTTTGGTGTTTTATTCAAGCAGATAAGGACACATGTTATATGCTGCAGCAATTCTGCTTCTTTTTGCTTTTTTAATATATCTTTGCTACTTATGTTTTAGTAATTTTATGCACTCGTTAACCATATAAAGTGGCTTGGATTTGATTTTCTGTAGTTTGTTTTAGTGCTGTTTTAAGCAGATTTATACGCCATTTGGATGTTGCAGTAATTCTTCTGTCTTTGCTTTTTGGTCTATCTGGGTTAAGTAGGTTTCAGTAACTGTATTTACTCGTTAATCATATGAAATGGCTTGGAATTGATCTTCTGTGTTTTGTGGTGTTCTTTTGAAGCATATTTTGACCCATTTGTATGTTGCGGTAATTATGCTTCTCTTTGTTTTTTCAATCTATCTTGGATAATTAGGTTTTAGTAATTGTATGCACTAGTCAACCATATAAGATCAGTATGATTTGATTCCTTGTGGGTTTTAGTGTTTTTTTGAAGCAGACTTAGATTTTAGACCATGTATGTATGTTGCAGTAATCCCGCCTCTCTTTGCTTTTTAATCTGTTAATTCTGATTCTCTTTGTTTTTTTAATCCATCTTGTATATTTAGGTTATAGTAATTGTATGTCCTTGTTAATCATGCAAAGTGGTTTGGATATGATTTTCTGTTGTGGGTTTTTGCATTCTGATACAATCCCCTTGGGTCAAACTGGGTCGGGGCAGACCCAGTCAACCTGGGTCGGGGCAGACCCAGTCAACCTGGGATGGTGGGAAAAAGTGGGGTGAGTCAGGAGGTGGGGGGTGATCTCAAGTATTCAGGGGATGTGGGGTAGAACTTAGTGGGGTTGTTACATGTTATCTTCTCTATAATTGTTTAGAGTGTTCTAGTTTTAGTGCTGAGTATTTTGATTAAGTGTTTCCGGTTGTATGTTGGAGATTGGTCCCTCTCAAAGATGACTGTACTGTTCTGTTGTTTAAGTTTCAATCAAGCTGTTTAGTGTTCTATCAAATTCTGCATCTTTATGTGTTTTTAATCTATTCTGTTGTGGGTTTGGTGTTCTATTCAAGCAGATTGGTTTTCACCAACAACAGTAAACAGGTTAGAGAGACAAGCTGTGCCACATTTTTTCTCTGGGAAGTCGAAGGACCACACTCCAGAAAAATACATGGATTGTCGTAACCGTGTAGTTGCTATACATGGAAAATCCAGCAAGAAGGTTGTCAATTACTGACTGCCATGATTTTTTAGTTGGCTTTGATGCTGATGATGTAACTCGAGTTGTACGGTTTCTTGAAAACTGGGGTGTTATTAACTACTGTGCTGCTCCAGTTAATCATCATGAGCCTAGAAAAGAGGACTCACGTCTCACAGAGGATTCAAAAGGAGAATTACATGTGCCAGTAATTGCTCTGCGATCTATTGATAGCTTAATCCAGTTTGATAAACCCAGATGTAGGTAAAAGCATCAAATATATATCCAGAATTAGCTGTTGATGGTGAACCAAATTCTGATTTAGACAGCAGAATTCGCGAGGTATTATCTGAAAATAGGTGCAATCATTGTTCTCGATCTCTTGGTATTGTCTACTATCAGTCTTTCAAAGAGGTGATTTATAAACTGTTTTGTTCTTTCTCTATCCTGTTTAGCATTTTTTGTTAAAGCTTTTAGCTTTTTGCTGACAGATTGAGACATTATTATGCTTGAGCTGTTTTAATGGGGGGGCATTTGTTGCTGGTCATTCAAGCTTGGATTTTATTAAGGTCGATTCCACCAAGGATTATGGAGATCTTGAAGCTGACAGTTGGACAAATCAGGAGACTTTATTGTTACTAGAAGCCATGGAACTATTCAACGAGAATTGGATTGAGATTGCTGATCATGTTGGCACCAAATCAAAAGCTCAATGTATCCATCATTTTGTACGCCTTTCAATAGATGAGACTCCTTTGGAAAATATTGAGATTCCTGACGCTTCAAACTTACCAAATGGTAATGGATGTGGAAAACCACAATCATATGCAAATGGGAAAGGTATGTTTACATTTTTTCAATTTCTCTTTTCTGTGTGGCAGGTTTGTTATCTAATCAAAGTTATCTCTGCAACATTTTCTTGCTAATGTAGCGTCCATTACTGAAGACCTTGAAATTGAAGACAGATTGCCATTTGAAAAATCTGGAAATCCTGTAATGTCTCAGGTGAGTTGTTTTTGTCAGGCTTATTCTACATCTTGAAATGCTTAGAATCACGTTATACATGGCGAAGTCATTGTAGCCTCCTCGCATGACACACTATAGTTTTAGTTGTACAAAAGATTCAGAATCCTAACGACGCATTAGTTTTGATCTGCATGTATCAACTTTAAAAATTTGAAGCTATACATGCCAAATATCACCAGGTTATTCAATGGGCGTATAGACATTTTAGGCTCTTCAATCACTGACCTCTGAAAAACAGTTATGCTTGACTGAAGGAAGAAACAAAAAAAAGGAATAAACAACATAAGAGTGAGAATCTAAGCACTGTATTTTGAAACAATGATGTGTTTAAGCATGACCTTGTAACTTTTGTTAGTCCTAACTTTTAGCATTACTAATTCTTTTTTCATGTGCAGAAAGTTACTGTAAAATTTAATAATGTTTCTTGTATAATGCCCCTTTTAGGAAAAAACCTAGGATTAGTCTTTGGATGCTGTGTTCTTTTGTTGTGTGATTGGCTTGTATTTTACTTATGTTGTTTTCTTTCTTTTCGGGTTTTAGGTCGCCTTTTTGGCGTCTGCTGTGGGTCCAAGAGTGGCTGCAGCCTGTGCACATGCATCTTTGGCAGCATTATCAGAGGATGATCATAAAGGTGGATCTGAAAATGCAGGAGTGGTGGATGGGACTGGATCTGAAAATAGGTATTTTATTAATTGCTTTCTTCTTTTTGGAGTTCCAATATATTACTTTTGGATAATGCATTTATGGCAAATTCTTAACGTTCCTATACTTTTCATTCTGTTAGTTATTGTTATCAAGTCGCTTTCTATTTGTTCCTTATAACTTCTTTAACTGTGGTTGTTCAGGTTGATTGGGTGGTTATTTGGATTACCAAATTATGGAATTGGCATTTGGATTTAGGTTACTCGAATGACCCATCAGTTTTGAACCATTTAGGTTGTTTAGATAGTTAAATTTTACTCCGATTGGTTTTTTATAATAGTGTTTTATTTTTAAAGTTTAAAAATAAATCAACAACATATGCTTGTGTTTTAGGCAGTGTGCCTTTGTAAAGACAATCCCAAAATTGAACACTGAAATCAATACATTATTCTGTTTCAACCTGTAACTAAATTACCGAATCCAAATAATTGGAATTGCAAATGGCTAGGACATGGTATACAACTGATCTGAATCATGACAACACCTTATAGTAAGCAAATAATTTATATAAATTGCCAGTTAGATATCAGCTTTAAGTTGATTAAGTGAAGAATAATATGCTGATGGAATGCTTATTAAGTACATAACTTAAGTAGAACAAAAAGGAATGTTGATTTAAGTATACAAGTCACATATTATCTTTTGTAATTACAAATGACACTTTCTTAGAATTCCTTGCACGAAGTGGGTGCATAATTTAATTTGATAGACATTTGATACTCTACTCATAGTTCCAATTGTGTTAGTTTTAGCAAAAACATGAGAGGCATTTTTGTTCTAATTATTATTTCCATTTTATGTAGTTTATGTAGAAGTTGACATAATTTGGTTCTAATGATTTAGATAGTTCAAGTTTTTTGTTAATATGCTTATGGACATTTCTGGCATAATTGATTAAGCTTGCTAAAGTATCTCTTCATTATAAATCACACACAAAAGTGGTATCCTTGTTGTAAAGTACTAATCAGACTTCTGTCTTCTCTTTAGTTGAATAACTTTGATTCAACAATATGATTTTTCAATATGTTCTCATCTTTTTAATATACTAAGTTTTCTAAATCCGTCTGGAGAGAATTTTATTAATTTGCATCAGAAAAGTGCAGCAGGATAATGCATCAAAGAACCTTAAAGCAATGACTGAAGAAATAATAAAAACAAGCAAAAACTAAGCTTATGGATCCACTTAGGAAAAGTGAAAAACAATGCTTATTATTTGGTACGAGAAAATATGCATCTAGAGCACCCTTCTATATATAAACACCTCAGATGTATTATGTTACAAGGTGATGTTATAGAATGTAGAATCTGTGATCTATTTGATTAGTTACATTGCTATTTTGATACTCAGTTTACTATGCATATGTTAAAGCTTTTAGTTTCAGGCTTTCAGCCATAATCTTATTTAGCATACAATTGTTCTAACTTTTTGGTAGCTGTTAATGATATCATTTGTGTTTGTTAATTTGTAATAATTATCATGACATTTTAATTGTTTGCTATTTATTCTTTTAGTTCACTGTTTTAACTTATAAATGCTAGTCTATTATCCTATACTTGTATTATTTACTGCCCCATTCTCAAGTGGAAATCAAAGTCCATTATATCTGTCCTTTTTTCTAATGTTTTTCTTGAGTCTAATATGAGAGTTCTGTTTTGAAGAATGAACTCAGAAAACATGAATGGTAGAGATGCCAGAAACCCAATTCAACACAAAGGTGGATCTTGACTTCTTTGGAATTGTTTCAATTCTCTCTCTTTTCTAAACTTGTTGTTTGACCCCTTTTGTGACTATATTCTGATACAATTCTCAGCTGAGAACTCTGGAGCCAATAATGCTACTCCTATATCTTCTGAAAAGATGAGAAATGCAGTAAGAGCTGGTCTTTCTGCGGCTGCAACTAAAGCAAAGCTGTTTGCAGATCATGAAGAACGAGAAATTCAGAGGCTATCTGCTAATATAATTAATCATCAGGTATATATATGTCTTGTATTGGAATCATATAACCTGGCCCTCTACGGTGCGAATTTCAACCCATTTGCTTAGGATTGGGTCGATTTGGATTATGTAATATCTTTAGCTGTTCAAATGGGTAAAATTAAAAAAATAGCTTAAAAAAACACATAAAATTGGTTTAAAGTCTTCCAAAGTGTATATATAATGCATAGAACTTTCCGAAGTGCTATATGTTAATTGTAAGAAACCCCACAAATTTGAACAAAAACGGTTTCAGGGGAACTTATCCACCTGACCTGTTTTGACCCATTAAGACCTGAGATCATTTTAAACCCTTCACTTACACAGCCATCTTGCCACCTCAACTATATGCATGCCAACATTAAGGTTTTCTTATGTATATGGTCTGTCTATTTAAGCATGTGAACTAGTTCGGCCTTCTCGTTACTCTTTAATATGTATATGAACGTGTTTTAATAATACATTAAATCAGATGTTTGGTTTCTGACCACTTATTAATACTAGTTATTCTGAATATTTCTTTTCTGTCTAATTATTAGAGGGTAATCATAGTATTAGATTGACAATTACACATTTTCATAAAAGTGTATATGCATATGGCAGAGGAAGTACAACATATATTATATTCATGCATTGATCACACCATTTTCAGATCATAAATGCATCCCGTTTGTTCATCATTTTATTCAAATAATATATGAAAGGATACTGATTATTTTTTTAATTAATGTTCCACTCAAGACTAAATGAAATTTCCTGCCAACCAATCCTAATGACCCCGAACAAGAGTTAGAACAGTAGCTGTTGCTGTGTTCACAACTTGTAAAGAGTGTTATCTACCAACAATAGTTGTCAATAGCGAATAGCGACAAGTCACCTATATGCTACGTAGCGAATAGCGGTAAATAGGGACAGCTATTTCGTGTTTAGCGATTAAGTAGAATAATATGTAAGATTGTTTTACATTCAATAGATAAGCATGTTTAGGTATAAAGTAGTAGGAAATCTAAACAAAGACCCCCAAAATAACTAAAATACTTGATTACCAATCATTTAAATCTCATATTTACCAAATAAAAATAAAAATAAAAAAATAAATAAAAAATACCGCTATGTAGTCGTTATTTACAAATAGCGACCCATTGGCGCAACGCTACATAACGCGCTATAGCGGTCGCTATAGCCGCTATTGACAACAGGGCTACCAACCCTCTCACGGACCTGTCTCTTCCTTTTTTCTGTACTTTTTTATCGTTAATTGTTCCATCTTTCCTCTGTGTAAAAATTGATATTATTACCATTTTTAGTTTTTTCAGGATTAAGACTATATATAAAGCAGTTACTGGCTCTTGGAATTTTCTTAATATACTTCAATTCCCAGAACAAGTTCAACCCCATCACACAATATCAGAATGAACGAATTATCCTGTTATTCTCTAAAAATCAATGTTTTTTTCAATTATTTTTTCTGACATGTGCTGTATTATTTTCAATTTTTTTCAATTATTCTCTAAAAATCAAGAGTTGCAGCAACATTGCCCCTTTTGTCAATGTATTAGTTGTTAATTTGCAACAGTAATATATTAGTTTCATATGTATTTGTATTTATCTATCATTGCTTAAAGTAATCCTGTTTCCTGCAGTTGAAGAGGCTAGAGTTGAAGCTAAAACAATTTGCTGAAGTGGAGAGCTTATTAATAAAGGAGTGTGAACAACTAGAGAGAGCAAGACAAAGGGTATCAGCTGAGCGGGCCCTCATCCTTTCCTCCCAATTCGGACCTGCTGGTGTAACTAGACCCACAGGTTTGGCAGGTGTTGGGTCTTCGATGGTCAACAATAACCCTGGAGCGAGCAGGCAGCAGGTCTCTGGATCTGGATCAGGCTCAGGCTCACCTGCTCAGCCGTTCATATCTGGGTTCCCTGGTAACCAAGCAATGCACCCACAGATGTCTCAGCAACCCATGTTTGGGCTCGGTCCAAGGCTGCCCCTTTCAGCTATTAACCCTTCATCTTCATCGGCCTCGCATCCCATGTTGAGGCCCGTGTCAGGAAGTAGATCTGGTTTTGAATAATCTAAAAAAAGATTTTATTAGAATTATCTTGAAATTACCCGGAAAAGTGAATGTGGTATGGGGAGCTGACATTGGCTATAGGGGTTGTCAAGTATTTGATGATTAGGGTTCTCAATATGTTATCTCTGACTTAAATTGCTGTTTTTGACATTAGAAGATGGTAAGATTGTTGGTACTGTGGTGTTGTACAGTGATATTGAGCATGTAGCAATTTAGCATGTGCGTTGCATTATGATAATTTATATGCTATCATGAATAGGTTCGGTATTCAGTGCTAGTTATTGGAAAGTATGTTTAGCTAAGCTACGGTATTGTATGATTTGGTTGGGTACATGTTTGTACGTTTTTTAGGATGAATTTGTGTTTCATTCTATTTTAAAGGCTGTTTGGTAACTTTTAAATAATTAAGTGTTGAATCAATAAGAGGTTTATTTTAAAGGTTGTTTGGTAACTTCTGAATAATTAAGTGTTGAATCAATAAGAAGTCTGAACCATTAAGTGCTGAATCATTAAAAGGTTTGAACCATTAAAAGTTAGTATATCATTTAACTATTTAAAGGTAAATGTTTGACCAATTCAGATAATGTGTTTTAATCATTCAGTATTAGATTTTTTAATCATTCAACATCAGTATAATGTTTAATCATATAGAGATAAATGTCTTAACCATTTAGATATGTGGTCATGAAACAAACAGTCTGAATCATTAAGTGTTGAATTATTTAGACATTTAAACCATTAAGAGGCTGATTAAAAGGTTGTCAAACAGCTCTTGAGTCTACCAAAAATACAAAAGCTGATAACATTTATAGAAGTGTATGATTATGATATATATATATATATATATATATATATATATATATATATATATATATATATATATATATATATATATATTGAAATATATTATTGTTATTGTATATTAAGTTACAATAAAAATAAATAAAAAAATATATACAATTTATATAAACATATGAAAATTACAATAAACAGAATAAGTAAAATAATTAAACAACTAATATATAATAGGTACGTTTGTGCGCCAAACTCAAGTTTGAAAACTACTTTTGTATCGAGCTCGGGCTTTAAAAATAAAGCTTAAAACGAGGCGAGCTTGACTTCAAACCCTCATAAGTTAAACAAGAAGAGCTCAAGCTTGTATCACAACTCCAGTCGGCTCAATTTATACTACTTGAAACTAGATCCTATATTTGTTGTATAAAAGTCCACATGTCGGTCAAAATATAACTGGTTCGGTTCTTAATGAAACCATTTAGGTCAATACCAGTTACTACAAAACCGATTCGGGTTATAAACAAGTTTCAAAAGATCATATCCACCTAATCGGTTATGTTGTTAACCAGGCAGGTTAACTTGTTTGAAGCTAGCATTTTAAATTATAAATTAAAAAAATAAACTATATAGACTCCCTTTTTTATTTATTTTAGAATTTTAGAAATTAAAAAAATGATTTACAAAAAAATATCAAAAATTACATATACATGTTATCTTTTTTTTTTTTGTATATAATCACTGTGTGGTCTTTGTTTATTTTCATTCTCCACCTTCGAGACTACTAGACTCTAGAGTGCACAGAATTCTTTATGTAAGTTATTTATTTGAAAGTAGAAGCATCAATACTCTTGCTACTTCTTCCTCAAGTAATTCTTCTTTCATAGGGATTTTGCCTTCGAGACTTATAATATATTGTATACGTTTCGTCACGTCAAAGTGTGCTTTCAAGCAAATTCATATTTTACTTGATGTTGCATTGAGTCTCGTTCTTTAGATAGATATGTTGTATATGTTTATGCTACGAGGAGGCATTTTAGACGAGTTTTAAAATGATGTTTTCTATTTTTAGCAAAAACATGTCTTTAGTGTATAAATTCTCATCAATTATCTGATCAAGCATAGTTTTCAATTCTGGTAACCTAAAACATGGGTTCAATGGACGACACCAATAATAACGACAAGAATTTCTTCAAAATATCTTTAAAAGTCTTGCTAAATTGAAACTATCATCTAAAAGATTATTGATCACCTTTACAAACATCTAATTAAGATAGGTAGTGATAATCTTCTTATCTAAGATGGGTAGTTATTATCTTTCTAACTCTCTTCTATTCTATTTAATATTTATCTCTCTATAGTTTGCATAAGGTTACAATAAGTTTATTAGATACTCCTTGAACCTTGAGCTCAAGACTAGATAGATGTATTTACATTTCTTTTTTAGAACGATAGATACATTCACTCATAATATGTTTTCTAGTTCTTGAATATGGAAAAGGTTGATGAAAATATTAAAAAAGCAATATCTTGGTTTATTTGATGATATTATTATTACTATGAGCTCCTAGGTTTTGATTAGGCTCTTACACACAACGTACAACATTATAACCTGAGGTTGGTAATGATAAAATTCCTGCATAACCAAGACAATACATGAAAAGCATTATGAACATTATGTTAATTCACTAGCATTTTAAGCTGATGTATGTTTTCTTTAATGTTGCATCTCATGTAGTCACTTAGGCCAAAGGTGAGCTAACCTAAGATATATCGAGGAATGCTCAGATGAAAGATATATTTTATAAATTTCTACTTTTGTTGTAGTGACACTAAATTCTTATAGAAAAGTTTATTGTATGCTTCTATCGTTGAGTTATTATCCATCAGGCCTCATCTTGACTGGGGCATAAGAAGTGTCACCATTTTTCTATGTATGTTTTATCTTCCAGACGAAAACTTTTTTATTATTATCTGATGTCCCATTGGATGATTATTTTTTATATCGAAGTAATATTGGGTTATATTGTCGCACCCCAATCCACTGGTACAACCTATTGCATCACAATATACAATAATATACAACGAAAGACCATAGGCGTCTCAATATTTTTGGAGGCCTAAAGCGAAACTGAAATTTGAGGTCTTTTTAAACATTATTATAAAAAAACCCTATCTTTTATCCGGGCTTGGGACCAGCAATAATAAACTAAAAAGTTTATAATTGGCGGAGTTAAAAATTGTTTTTAATGTGTTGATGATGTTATAAACTTACTTAAAGAAATAAGTTTTAATTTATTTGAGTAAATATATTAAATTAAGTTTATTTTTCTAGCTTTACTTGTTGCGAATTTTTAATAAACTCGTCGTAATCAATTTTAAAAAAAAATTCTTTTTCAATCGCTAAAATAGCTAAACCATTTAATCTTTCTTGTGATATTATAGATCTTAGATAATTTTTAATCAATTTTAACTTAGAAAAACTTCGTTCTACAGAAGCAACGGTTACAAGAATAGTTAAAATAATTCTATATGCAATAAATGCATTTGAAAAAAAAATAAAATTTTTAATATAATTTAATATCTTTAAAAGTGTATCACATTATATATCTATAAGTTTTCTTAAAAATTTTGGTTTTTGAAATAGATCTAAACCATTAATATCCACTTCATCTTCATGCTTTAACACATTTTCAAGATGAATACATTTTTTTAAAACTTTCTTCATTTATGGTTTTTAACCTTTTTATACTAAATAGAAAACCAAAACTAGTTTCAAACTCTTTAAATTGATTAAATCTAGTTTCAAGTGAAGAAGTAGCTTGGTTTACTATATATAAAAAGTAATCAATTTTAAAATATAATAGGAGTTTAGTTTCATTATTAACATTTTCATCATACTTTTTTATTTCTATAAATAATACGTTCTTACAAAATTTAGGTTTCACATTCATATTTATAGCTATTTCTTTAGAGACAACCATAGCCTTTTCAAATCCATCTTCTCTATATTTTTTAAAGAAAAAAATAAGTTTATTAAGTTGATCTATAGCATCATCAAGACACATATCTTTAGATTGTAAGTTCTTACTAACCAAATTAATAGCATACAAAACATCATACCAAATAACCATACCTAATAAGAATTCAAAATTTCCCAATTCATGTGTCGCTAAGGAATTAGCCTCACTTTTAAGTTTAAAATCTTTACAATCATCACGTAAGACTAACAATGCATTTCTCAATTGTGGAGTTTGAAATCTAACTGCTTTAACACTTCCGACTCGACTTTCTCAACGTGTTTGTGATAATGATTTAAGAGTAAATGTGGGTATATGATCTTTTAGAATTTTCGATCGTTTAGTGGATGATGAAAATAAATAATAAATACGTTGTATCACTCCAAAAAACTCACCTGCTTTTCTACAAGAACCAGCCATATCACAAAGTATTAAATTTAAATTATACAACCACATGGTGTATAAAATGCTCTAGGATTAACATCTAATAATCTTTTTTGTACACCTTGATGTTTTCCTTTCATATTTGAGCCATTATCATAACCGTGTCCTCTAATATCTTTTACATCAAGTCCTAGTTTATTAATTTGTTCAATAATAGCATTAAATAAACCTTTACCCGTTGTGTCATCTACTTTTAAAAATTCAAGAAAAAATTCTTTAGCTTTTATTGAATTACATGAAAGGTCTAAATAACGTAATACAATAAACATTTGTTCTTCATGACTTGTATCAGGTGTACAATCAAGTATAATAGAAAAATATTTAGCTTCCTTAACTATTGCAAGAATTTTAGTCCTAATTTCATTTGCTAGCATGGTAATGAGCTTATTTTGTCCAAGGTAATGATTATAAATTTCTTTGTTTTTTATTCTTTGAATATGTTCTTGCATTACCGGATCAAATTTACTAATCATCTCAACTAAACCTAAGAAGTTACCATTGTTTTCTTTAAAAAGTTTTTCTGTTTTTCCACGAAATGAATGTGTCTTTTTACCAAGACTTTTTACAATGGCAATTAGTCTTTTTAACACATTTTTCCAGCGGAATGGTGGTCTAACTTTATGGTAAAAGGTACATCAGATAAAGCATGTACTCAAAAGTCTTCAGAAGAAATCTGTCTTTATAAACTAGCTTCGGAAGACTTTATCTCTGAAGCTTTGGAACTTCATGTTTGGCTTCGGAAGATATTGGTCTTGGCTTCCAAAGATTTCACACTTAGAATGTTTTCTAATGCAGAATGTGAAACTTCTGAAGCATTCTACTTTAGCACTTTGTGCATGCATGCAAGACAGACTGTTTGGATGTTTTGGATTGCATCAGCCTTATATGAAACCTTACAAACCCCCTAGACTGATGCTACCAAAACATTTGAAGACTTTAGATATTGATAGTCCTTATTATGATAATGACCATGCATTTCTTCATAAGATGGTCAGAATCATTCAGACTCTCAAAATGTCTTCTCATCTCAAAGAGATCTTGCAGAGATAGATTGAACATGTCTTGCCAGGTGTAAACATCATCTCTGATGACATGCCATCTTTCTGGATTAGTAGAATAAGTCTAGGACAAGATGAGTCTTTTTGATACTAGAGGGGCTACTTGGATTGGAGTTGGTTGAGCTTTCTCTTGTTGTATATTCTCAAGATGTTCTGTTGGATCTAGAAAGGCTGGCACAACCAAAACCAAGTCACTTAGAAGATTTTGGTACAACAAATAAAGGACTTCCGAAGCCAAATATGGAACTTCCGAAGGAAAAAGGAGATCTTCCGAAGACAAAGCGCAAAGCTTACTTCCGAAGGAAAAGTTCCAACTTTCGAAGACAAAGAACCTACTTCTGAAGTTCAAGACTTAGAAAGAAAGATTTGAAGTCAACTTCCAAAGTACATAAGTCCTCGCCTCGGAAGTATAGAAGCCTCTTCCAAAGTATAAGTGGGTTCAGAAGAACTTGTTCTTCCGAAGCCAACTTACCTTCGGAAAACACTACTATTATCCAGTGGACATAAGTATGGCCTTCCTGACACTCCGCTGCAAATCTCTGAGATACTGCATGGCGTTTTCTCAAAAGCCATGCAGTTGACCATACTTTAATCCACTGTTTATCTTTTATGTTAGTACAGTTGCCATCTTTAGTTGGTGACAAAAGGTAAGTCATGGACATGTCATGACTACCATATCTTAGATAATACTTTATCTAAGATACCTTAACTTTAGCATTGTAGTATATTCTTTAGTCTTAGGTTTCCAGCTGGTATCAAAGTATATCCGGATGTAGGATCTAGTATATATAGTCTCTCATTGTAACTCATATATCATGCTTGTAAGAGTCTCGTAATATCTTGAGTTGAGAAGTAATATATACAAGTGCCTTGAAAATTTATTTCTGTGTGTTCCTTTACTACTTATTATATTATTAGCAACTCTTGTAAAAGACTTTACTTCATCTGAATTGAGTGTTTCTATAAGTGAGTTTGAGAGAAATCCAAGTGTTTAAGTGACAAACTCGATCCTGCAAATTGGTATCAGAGCTTTTTAGGCTCTTGATTGTGAGATCTTACCATCCTAATTAACCAGTTTTTCACTCCTCCTTATACCTCACTCAAAATGGCCCTCAACAAATCTGAAGTAGAGATGGGGACGATGACCAAAGCACCCATCATCACCCCTGAAAACTTCAGGTCCTGGAGCAGAAGAATGGAAGGATTCATCAGGTATCAAGACAGCAAAATATGGCAATCCATTGTCAATGGCTCGTATAAGCCAAAAGTAGCTGGTGGAAATGGTGCCATGATCGAGAAAGCTGTTGAAGATTATTCTGATGAGGACAGGAAGAAGCTTGACATTGACAGCAACGCTATGACTGTTTGCAATTCCAAACTCTATCATGGTGGGGTTTGAGCATTGCAAGTCTGCCAAAGAACTATTTGATGCACTTGTTCAAATGTACTCAAGCTCAAATGACTCCAAGAAGGACTCACTGAAGCAGCAGTTCGAGAACTTCACCATGTTGCTGGAGAAACTCTTAGCCATCAATATTTTAGGTACATAGATCTCATTTCTTCCCTTCAATCTGTGGGAATTGCTCATGAACTCAGAGACCTTACAAGAAAGTTCATGAGTGCATTACCCAATGAGTGGACATTTTACTGTGTCTCTATCAAGAGAACAGAAAATCTGAATACACTCACCATGACCGAACTCTATGGGATCCTTGATGGTTACCGTTTGGAAATGGAAAGTAAGAGGGGTCATCAGACAAGTAGACCCTTGAGTCTTCCTGCTAGCAACGCCTTAATGGTTGCTGAAGGCTCAAGAATCTCCCAGCCTCAACAATACCTGACTTACACCCAACAACCATCTTGCTCTTCTGGGCCATACATCACATTTCCTGAGACTCCAAGGTCTCAACAAGCTCAGCAAAGCTCCTTTCAGGATAGCTGTGCTTTTGTCTCAGGAAGTGGACACTCAAGTGATTATCAATACTGCTTTGATGATCTAGAGTGTTTTAGCCCGGATGACGTGGAATACGCGGACATAGTCCAACAAATGGCTCTTCTAACCTACAGAGCAAAGAAGTTCTTTAAGAGAACTGGAAGACAATTTCCCCAGAACCTAATCAACAACAAATTTGGGTTTGACAAAACCAAGGCCAAATGTTACAACTGTAACCAACTTGGTCATTTTGCAAGGGAATGCAAGGCTCCCAAGTCCAACCCGAGAACCCCACAGCCCTCCACACATCCCTCTACACCAAAGCCCACCGGAAAGTCAACTGAAACAACTACAATGGCTCAAGAAGTTGACTGGAGCTTCATGGTACAGGATGTGACTCCTGCTCAAGCACTCATGGCCGGAATAGATGAAAATAAGGTATATGAACATCTCTGTACTCCTGCCTGAATTGCTAAGGTTAAATTGTATCAGGACTACAATATGGAGATTAAATCTGATATTGAGTCTTTAAATGTTTTAAAATCTGACTTTAAAAGGGCTGAGTCTGACTACCAAAGAAAAATTGAGGAGTTAGAGAAAACTGTGTCCCTATTAAAACATGAACACACAAACTATAAGACTCAGATAAAGGATTTAATATCCAAATTGACTAAGGCTCAAGCCTAGCTTGTCACAGCTGAGGCTCAAGCCATGAAGTATGCTATTTCCGAGCAAAACTTCCAAGCCATTCTTGCATCATCCTCTCACTCAAAACTTTGCTACCAAAACAAAGGAGGGTTGGGAACCAATGAAATTCTCCACCACACTCTTATGAGTCTATAAGACAACCAAGGTGTGGTACTGAAGAGCAAGAGGTTCCATCTGCTGACCCACCTTCTCATGAGTCAAAGAATGATGCAACTATGGAGACCATCACAGGGAAGAACTAGGTAATTATGCCCTCCCTTACCAATGATGATCAAACCCTAACCACCAAAGCCAGAAGAAGCAGAGCTAAGGCAGCCAGAAAAACTGCCAAGAAAGTGGCTGAGTCCAAGCTAAAATAGACCCAAAGCAAAAGGGTATATTCATCTCAGCTGGATTCCAGGTGGTTGGAAACTCTGATTCAGGAAAGGGGTGTAGTACCAGCACTCCTGTCCTACCAAAGGATCAGAAGTTAAAGGAAAAGTTGCTGATGAAGATAAAAGAACAAGAAACAGCAATCCTCAAATCCCCAAAAGATTAACATTGCATGCATAATGTGTGGTCTGCAAAACCACATGGCCAAAGATTGTTACCACAATCCTGCTAGCACACATATGCAAATAATGTTTAAAAAGAAGGAGTCAGGGAAGGTTTCTCATTTGGACCATATCAAATGGTTCAAGGGATGAAAAGGGGAAAGCTTGTTTTCAAAGCAAGATTGCTTTAAGAAGAAGATTCTTCTTCCGAAAGGAAAAAAGGCTTCGGAAGCTAAAGCTATCAAGACTCAGAAGAACAAAAGAGTCCCCTTGAAACCATCCCAGAAGAAGACTGCTTCGGAAGAAAAGGTGGTGAAGGCTTCTTCCAAAAGAAAGAAGCTTCGGAAGAATGCCAAGTTACAAAAGCTTCAACAAGCTCATCCTCCATGATCAACCAAGGGATGGAATGGAAGATCAAGGAAGATGCTGTAGCCCAAACCTCTTCTTCAAAGACATCCATTGAAACCCCATGCATAAATTTTGGTTCAATTATGTCATTATCTTTGGAAGAACCCAAGACCAATAAAGCTTGGGTTTCCAATCAAAACTAATCATCTCATCTTATGTGCAGGGACATCCATATGACAAGAATAACAACATTTGGATTGTAGATAGTGGATGCCAGGCACATGACAGGAACAGATCTCTCTTTCAATAATTTCAACATTATGATGGAGGTCCTGTCCAGTTTGGAGGTGAGGCCGGAGGATATATTTCTGGCAGAGGGAGTATATCCAATGGTATGTTAACAGTTGACAAAGTTAACTTTGTCAAACAGCTTGAACATAATTTGTTAAGTGTTTCTCAATTCTGTGATCAAAAGAACCAAATGTTTTTCACAAAACATGAGTGCATTATCCTCAAACCAGTGATGACAATTCCTCCGGAATTGGTGCTTCTTAGATCTCCCAGGAAAGGGGATATGTACAAGCTTGATATGAACAATGCTTCCCCAATGGTGAAGTATCATGCTTTCTTTCCAAGATGATAGCGATGAGTCAACACTATGGCATAAACGTATGTGTCATGTAAATTTTAAGACAATGAATAAATTGGTTAAAAATAACTTGGTACATGGTTTGCCTAAAAAGGAGTTTTTCTGCAAAGATAACTGTGTTGCATGCCTGAAAGGGAAACAACACAGGACATCTCATAAATCCAAACATGTTAACTCTATCACTACTCCATTACACTTATTGCACATGGATCTTTTTGGTCCCACAAGTATAATGAGCATTGGAAGGAAATCATATTGCCTTCTGACTCATCTTGAGATTTGGAGATGGATGCCTCTCTCTTTTTCTTCTTAGACTATGGTTAGAAGCCATCCTTTTTCTCCTTTTTGAACTTTTTAAGTAAGAACACTGGCCTGCATGTAAGGCCGCGTTCCCGGGACATTCACAGCTGGTCAATCGTCGCACAAAAGCATACATATAATTTTAACATTAGTAAAACATTGCAGCAGAATTTACTTAAACCATTTCATATAAATATATAATCGCTTTGCAAAATAATACAAAAGTGTTAACAATTACAAAACATTATTTGTTCGTATTACAATGCAAAAACATCATCGTTATACAAAATGGATGCCATCCAAAACAAGCCAAGTAGCCGCCCGTGCTATCCTCAGCAACCATCACCTACCAACTGGAAACACATAAAAGTCAACGTTGCTGAATGAGTTCTAGTTTTAAAATAAAATATACTTTACTTCCATTTAAAACCATTCATTTCCTTCTTACTTGATCAAGCATCATACCTACACATAGATAATATCATTATTATCTTCCTTTACTATTCTTTAACTTTATATCTTTACTTCTTTCCGGATCATTGTCATCAGCTATACCCCAAACGTATGCACAAGCGGGTACTGGGCCGAAGTTGATACGACTTCCATAACAACATAGCCTGGCACCAGCACCGGGGTAAGCGACAAAGATCCCACCTGTAAGCTATGCCCCAAACGTATGCACAAGCGGGTACTGGGCCGAAGTTTATTAGACTTCCATAAGCACATAGCCTGGCACCAATACCGGGGTAAGCAACAAGGATTCCACACATAAGTTTACCCCAAACGTAGCACAAAATGGGTACTAGGCCGAAGTTGATAAGACCCATAACGCACATAACCTAGCACCATCACCGGGCTAAGACTTATCCATTTATTCATTACGTCATTAATGCATGCATTTTTTCATTACATTCCTCTTTTTATTATCTTTCACTTAACGTTACATAATACTTTCATTTCATTCATAAACATTCAACGTAAGGCCATGGAAACTACACGTACATAACCAAAAACATAAACATAAACACACAAACCGTCACCATACAAGGCACCATCATACATGATATAACAATCATCATACATGCCATAACATACCTCATTCATTATCAAAAATCAACTTACTTCACCCCTGGGAACATCCCAAGTTAGAGCCTACATTTCACTTTTTCCCCAAAAATCAGAAAATAAATCTAAGTATTAGGCGCATGGGTACTATGCAGGCGCATCACCATCCAGGCGCATGGGAACACTTAGGTGCATGGGGAACCTCTGGGTGCATGGCCAACATTTAGGCATCTGGGCATCAATTCTAGGCGCATGGGCACTATGCTAGCGCATGAGTGCCTGGGCGCATGGGAATCCTGGGCGCATGGACACTTAGTCAAATTCAGCCTATTTCTAGGCGCATGGATACTATTTGGGCGCATGGGATCTTGGGCGCATGGGAACACTTAGGCAGTTTATTGTGTTAGGCGCATGGGCAGTCAGCTACACTTAAATAACATAATTTAGTCCCCAATTCATCATCTAACATGCTCCAAGCTTAAATCTTACATTCTAAGCATAGACAAGAACATGACAGCATCATAACATCATATATCACCCATAATCAAACCCACCCGAAAACACATTATACACATATATACGAGTGTAAACCCATTTTTATAAAAATGAATATATATGCATTTCCAGCCTCAAATTAGTTTAAAACAAGTAAAAAGGGGGTTCTAGAACTCACCTTAGCAGCTCTTTGGGTATGACTTCCTTCAAAACCTATTTGCTACAAGTTCAACACCTAAACCCACCAAAATACACACACAAACGAACACATAACCCATATAAGCATACAACCGAGGCAAAGGCCAATTAAAAACACCACAAAACCATGAATTCTTACCTTGAATTCAGTCTTTTCTTCTTGTTTCTTCAAGACCTGAAAGTTTTTAGCTCTTTCTCCACTCTCTCTCTAAAAACCCGAATGATAAGTGGAATGCAAGAACAAATGGGCGGCCATACCACCTTTATCACCAACTTTTCAAAGTTTTGTCATTTTTGACACTTTTTACCCCTTAACTTGGGTTTTATAGCTTTTCTTTCTTTTCCTCACTTATTATTCTTTCTTTTGAGCCTTTAAAAATAACCGGGTGTTACACTACATCACCTTATTGATCATCTTTGTCTTGCTCAGTTGGGTTTTCCTCTCTTACAGGTTTAGATTTAGAGGGGATAGAACCCTACTATGGATAAGAAGATGAAGCTTGCTAAGACTCAGCACGAGGTCCTGGTTGTGTTGTCTCAAAAACTTCAACCTTAATCTCCACTTCTTGAGGGACCTGACTTGGTGGGGAGTGTAAGTCAACAAGTTCTGATTATTTGATCTTCTGTTTGATCACCCTAATATGCTCATCAATGGTAGATAGAGACATAGGCCAAGTCTCCTTCCGGACAATCCATACAGTTTTAAGAAGCTCACCATCCTCTGCCTATCAGCAGACTTCTTCATGCTCTTTTGGATGATGGCTCTTTCATTTGCAGCCTCTCTCTCATCTTTCTCTTTATTGTCTTTGTCTCTTTGCGTACTTCAAGTTCAAACTGTTTAAGATACTCAAACTCTATGTACTCAAAGGACAAGGGAAGAAATTCTGCCTGATATCGGCCTGTGGCACTCAGGTAGTTGATCATATTGATCCTATCAGTTCCTTTGTCTACTTAAGGTTCTTGTGGAGCCACAACCTCTTGTTAAGGACTTTCTTGAACTGGTGAAAGGGTAGGAACATCTTTGTAGAGCCTTTTCAGTCTCCTTTTTCATTAATTTGAAGCAGCAATCTTGCATCCACCGCCTCCTTCCTTTCTCTTGACATTTCCATGTCAACCAGTTCATTTAGTTCTTCTAAGGGGAGAGAGATGATATTATCAATTTCATAGTTCCTGGTCTGTAAGTAAGCAATCCTGACTACCCTCAACTCATCATTTTGAGTGTTTGGTCTGGTAGCAACCCTAATTGCAGCTTCCATGAAGCCAGCAGACCCAGCAGAGGAACTTTCTTCCCTTAGCTTCCTTTTCCTCTCTCTCTCTCCTCCTCCTCAGGAGTCATTTTCCTTTTCCCTTTGTTACTCACAGACCTTTGTGACTCATGGTGGTGTAACACCTGGATATTTTTAATAGACAAGAAAGAAAGAATAAAGGTTTAGGAAAAAGGAGAAACACAATTTAACTCAAGTTGAGGGGCTAAAAGTGTTAAAAGGACAAAAAGTATCAAAAGTGGGTGCAAAAGGTGATGGCCACCCACTCTTTTTTACATATTTCCTTTCATCTAGATTCTAGGGAGAGAAAGAAGAAGAGAAAGCTCTCAGGTTTGAAGAAAGAAGAGGAAGAATTTGAATTCAGGTAAGATTCTTGGTTTTAGAATGATCTTGACTGGCCTATGCCTCGGTTATATGCTTATGTGTGTTGTGTGTTCGTTTTGGGTGTGAATTTGTGGGTTTTAGGCGTTTCAGCTCATAGCAAATGGGTTTGAAAGAAGTCATACCCAAAGCCTGCTAAGATGAGTTCTAGAACCCACTTTTTACATGTTTTAACTGATTTCGGGGCTGGAAATGCATGTGCGAATGTTTTTATGAATGTGGGTGTTATACCCGTATGTGTGATTGTGGGTGGGTTATGATTTTGGGTGTTTATGTTGTTATTCTGGTGTTATGTTCATGTTTTATTGCTTAGAATGCTAGAAATAAGCTTAGAACATGTTAGATTGATGATTGGGATTGATTATGATGATTGATAGTATGAGTTGGCTGCCCATGCACCCAAATAGTGCCCATGCGCCTAACGTTCGAATTTTCTTAAGTGTCCCATGCGCCGGAAATCCCATACGCCCAAGTAGTTCCCATGCGCCTAGAAAAGCCCATGCGCCTAAGTAATCATGCACCTGCATAGTGCTTATGCGCCTAGAATTTTGCCAGAATAAGTGTTGGCCATGCGCTCAAATAGTGCCCATGCGCCCCGAATCTTCCCATGCGCCTAAGTGTTCTCCATATGCCCAGAAGGCCATGCGTCTGCCTAGTGCCCATGCACATAAGACTTAGCATTATTTTCTGAATTTTAGGAAAATGTAAAGTGTAAGCTTTGACTTGTGTTAGGACGGTTTTCGTACGGAGTACTAACGGATTCCACGTGAGACCAGATCAAATAATGTGGAATCCTATTTGATTGGCGATCCAATCATTGAGAACGACAACCTGATTGATCTAACGATTAAACAAACGTTAAGAATCGATTAGAAATCGATCAAGTTGGATTGGCTGTTTAGGACGCTCTGGACGGCTAGGATTTGTCAATATTCGAAGTCTATGTTTTTCCACGAATTATGTGGTATTTATAGGTATGTAGTGTTCATTCGTACGACTGCACATTAGCATGGTTCAGTCGTGAGACTGACTCATGCGGTTGATTCATATGCACGACTAAAGGTTCAGTCGTGCGACTGAATCAATCTTATGTCTCAGTCATACGACTGATCCAGCCTCCTGGTTTAGTCGTACAACTGGTTTATAAGCATGATTCATTCGTACGTATGGTTCATAAATATGGTTTATTAGCATGAATAATCACCCAACTAGGTTGAACACATTTCTCAATCATTATTAACTTAGAACTATGTACAAGAACCTCAAACCCATATAAGATGTTCATACATATGAATTATACCAATTATAATAATAATATGTTCAAAGAAAAATAAACATAAAAAACATATCATATTTCATTAAGTAGTTACATTACTCATGTGTAAGAAATGAAAGACTTTTACATTAAGAACATAAACTAGGTACATGATGTATCAACAAACTCCCCCTTGGACCTAGTTTATCCTATTTTCTAATATTCTTTACATGCTCTTGAAATTTCTTGTACTTCTCTTCTTTAGTGACTCCTGCGTGTATCTCGAATGCAAAGAAGAGTCGTATAACATGTTGAAATTGTAGGGCTTGTATAATATCTTGCCTGTCATAGAATAGTGGCCACTTGTATAGAGTGTAGACATCTTCAGCAGACAAGTTGGTAAGCCACATTTGGTCAAATACCCTGATAGTCTCAATCTTTCCTTCTTTATTCAGAACTATGACCAGTTCCCCCGTTCTCCAGTCATAATACCACCATTTGAAGTGTGGAGTGAAGTCCTGAGGCATCTTCCTAAAGGAATATTAGACATTATGTGTGGGGCACCCCACTTCAACACCACCTTAGTTCTTCCAGATATAGGATCAACTTCAGTCTTATGAATGAACCGCTTAGGTTGTTGAGGTCTGAAGTTGACCCATCTGGTGTGGTATTCTTTCTTCAATGACTTCTCAAACCATCCCGACATCTTCCTCGGGTTGGCATACAAAAGGTCTAAACTGGCTAATCTGTTTAGCTCAAAACCAGGAAGAGTCTTCAGATCATGTGGATATCTGAAGTACTCAATCCCCTTCTCTCTTTTCATAACATATACATCAAAATCTTCAAAATAGGCCCAATTGATGATCTTGCCTGACACTTTCTGATGTTTCTTGACTCTGTACAGTTTGGCGTAGGTATTCAGCTTTGGAGGTGCACGTTGGGCCTTCATCACTAATAAACAAGCTGCCCATTCAGCTTTCTTAATATCAACATTAGCATTTGTAGCTTGGGCTTTACTCTCATCCTTTTCTTTCTATTTCTCATTCTCATCCAGCTTCACAAAAGTATCACTGCTAAAAGTTTCACCTAAGTCTGGGATAACGTTGCCCTTAAGGTCAGTGTAATGTTGATAGTAATCAGATGTGACATCTTCAATCACAATCTCATCCACTCCTTGTAGCTCTTCATCACTCAGAACATCTACTTATGGAGCATCTTTGACCAACTCATCTGGATTTAGTTTAAACATTGAGCGAGCTGGTTATCGATCAGATCATCAATGATTTCTCCGTCCTCTGGAGTGTAGCTCACTGACCTTTTCACAATCCCTTGCAAGTCAAGAATCATAGTTAGTTAAGTCTTGACTTGCTGAAGGGGAAGAACAACATAATCATCAGCCTATGGAGCTTTTCCTTTGCCCTGACCATGTGTCTCTTCAGCTGGAGCTATGGAGGACACGACTCTTTTGGAGCACCTCTCTTGAGCTGCTTGAGTTGAGGCTAATGTAGGTGCATCACCTTCTTGATCATCATCCTCATCCTTATCGTCTCCGTTTCCCTTTCCACTTGGTCCCGCTTCCTCCTCCTCCTCATCATCATCATCTTCTTCTTATTCATCATCTGTAAGCTCGTCATCATCATCTCCACCATCATCACTATCATCTTTAATCCTTAGGGTCTCACCCTTTGTTCCTTCAACCTTAGCATCAGCTTTTTGTTTTTTTCTCCAACCCCTCAATCTTCTTCATAGATGCCAAGCTCATTTTGAGCCTTCACTGCATGGTGAACTCGAACTAACGCTCTCTCATGAGCAGCGTTCTTCTTTGTTAGCTGTGCAATCTGCTTGCCTTGGGAGGTATTGACCGCCATAAGATGATTCATCTGGTTGGCTCTCAGGTCATCTATGGCTAGTAGCTTTAGCACCAGTCTGTTGAGGCTTGCTAGCTGTTCCTCTAACCTAATAGTGGGTAGAGTAGAGCCCTGTGTAGGTAGGAATTGGGTGGATGTGCCGGCTTGGTGAGTAGTAGGTGTAATGGTGGATGTGGTGTAGATGGGACTAGGAATGGAAGTGGATTGTGGTGGAGCTGTTTTAGGTATGGTGGGTGAGGTAGGTATGAATGTATGAGTGGTGGTGGGAGTGTTAGTGGCTGTAGAGGTGGTAGTGGGGGGAACAGTGGTGGTGGTAGTGGTAGTGGCTATGGCTATGGAAGAACTGATCAAGGTGATCCTCTATCTCTTACCCTTTTTGCCATAGGGATGGTCCATCCTTTTCTTTCTGGACCCCTTGGCTATAGGGGCTCCCCCTGAGTTGATCGGCTGGTCGGTGTGTATGTTGGATCAGTGACATCAGTATCACCACCCTTAGAACCAACTTGGCGTCCACCAACCGCCTCTTTCCCCTTCTCGGTAGCCACAACCCGGCTTCCGACTCTCCTAGTGAGAGACTCATCATCAGTCTTAACCTCTTCATCTAACAAGAAATCCTAGTGGAAAGCAGTGTGCTTAGATCCACCAGCTGAAGTACTGTGTGGAGGTGGTGGAGATATAGTAGACATGTTGGTGGTTTGTGATTGACTGGGGCCAACATCTCCACCACCTTGATCGTCATCATGGTCATCATCATTGTCATCTTCTTCATCAGCAGGAACCACTATGGGCTCAACATCAGAATCACTGTCATCATGACGCCACTTCTTACTAGAGAGTGCCATATAATCCTCGTTGGCCAGATGGCCAAACAGTCTCCTGACCAGGGGCTTAACCTGCTTCCCCTGGTATACCTTCATCCTTCCCAGACTGGTGTCATCCATCACCTCTAACATAACAACATCATCCTTCACCTTAGGCAGCAGTGGAAGCTTCTCGTCTATGATCATCTGTAAGAACCTTGGATACATGCAGAAGCCTTCCTTGCCATTGGCCTTGATGTTCTCTATCAAGTACGAGAAGAGCATGCAAGAGAAACTGAACCAGGTGGTTCAGTACCAGTGAAACGTATGCATTCTAGATTTGGTCAGACATCTCATCAAATCCTCTACATCTAGAGGCTTTGCACTTGAGGATCACATGTGCCAATACTTGAACTGGGGGCACATGTTGCTCTTGTTCAGTATGCCGACATTGATGTCACCAGCGTACTTGAGCCTCAGAAAGCATCCACGAACAGACAGGGGATGCAGCATGGTTGGATGGGCTCCGTCTTCCCCCAAATCCAAGTCTCTCCTCAAGTCTTCTTCACGCATCTTAATGTCTTGTCTGAAGATAGAGCTCCGGATACAGTGAGGCTCAACCGACCGGTCAACTGAGGCACTTTCCCAGAAGGCCTGCTAAATAGATCTGTATGGTGTGCATGGAGTAGAGATAGCCTTGTAGATCCTCGATCTACGCAGGAAGGAATAATCCTAGTGAAGTCAGAATCATTCTGAGATGCAGCATCAAGATGAGCACATATGTTGTGCTTGGTGCTCATAGTCCATCTCTCAGCCATATTGCTGCACCACAAGAAACATATACATTAGATTTATTTATAGGAGATAACAGCTGAATTTAGTTGATTTTGATCAACTGGTTTAATTGTGCGATTGAACCATACGATTGAGTTTAGTCGTACAATTGATCCAGTGACTGAGTTCAGTCATACGATTAAGCCTGCGACTGAACTTAGTCGTATGCTATGCCATGCGGTTGAGTCAGTCATGCGACTGAGTCACCGATTGATTCACTCGTGAGATTGAATCATGCGCCTAGATCAATCTTGCGACTGAGGTTCATATGGAGTGTCTATTCACATCTTGTTCTGTTCGACACTCTAACGTTAAATATTTGTCAAAACATTATATTATACTTCGTGTTTAGATTCATTAGGTTCGCAGGGACTCAAAATAGCACTTAGTGTCTTTTAAAACAATGTTTATGTCCATTTAAGTGGTCTATTTTAGAGTATTGTCCTGGTTATTGATTTTAAATATTCTCAGTCAATTTGGGTTCGATTAATCCATTCTTTTGATTAGATTTCAGTTTCATAGTACCTGAAGATGAATAGAATCGGTTAGTATCACAGTCGGAGACAATCACAATAATCAAAAATTGCGCAGAGTATCTGGTATTAGGCGATTTTTGGGAGTTTTGAAGGGTGGTAAGGAATATGTCCGCTGACCCCCCTTTTTATACTGTTTTAAGTTTCGGTCATGCGACTCGACCCATACAGATGATTCATTCATGTGACTGAGGTTCAGTCATGCGACTGACTCAGACTCCTTCATCCATTCGTACGATTGGTTCATTCTTGTGTTCCAATCGCATAGTTGACCCATACTCATGGTCCAATCATGTAATTGGCTCATACTTATGATTCAATCGTGTGATTGGCTCATTCTTATGATTCAATCGTGTGATTGGCTCATTCTTATGAGTTTGACTTCATACATTTCCATACACTCAAAATTTAACTTTTGATATATAACATTATGACCGATGATCATCTCAGGCATGACCTTTTTAACAGAAAATCATTGATCACCTCAGATGTGATCCTTTTAATTGAGAGCCGAGTGGTCACCTCAGACGTGACCCCTTTTAATTTTTGATTCAAAGAGTTCATCTAGTTATATAGTCTGACATCGACGCAAAGAAAATAACGAAAACAAAAAACAACTTAAATCTAGCACTTTCAGGATATCGTACTAGAGCTATAAGATGCACACAATAATTTTGACTGTCGAGAGTTGCAGCCACGATGATTGTCAGTATATTTGTCCACTTAAATCCATACACAGATTTTTGACTCACATTGGTGATGAGTTAGGTTTTATTATTTCAACAAGCATTTGTGGATCCCACACTTATATGGTAATCAACATTCCTTAGGATATTTTTGAGCGGTCTACGGGTATTTGACAAGAAGAAACTATTCTAAGAGCTTTCAAAGAGATGCCAAGCCTTAGGTCAGTGCCACCGGACAACAGAGAGGCACAAACAACAATAATTTCTAGAATATTTAGGTTATACTTATCCTCAGGTCAGTGCCATCGCACAGTAGAGAGGCACACAACCTATCTTCTTATTAGAGGATTTTTTTCTTTTGCACATAATGCACCAACAACATTAGTCATTAGCTTGATTGCGCTTAACTATTTTTCCATGTGCTTTGCTCATTTTTTATGGTCATCCGCACACATTTGTGGCATTTATTTTGCTCGTCACCCCTTATTGGAAATGCATTGATTGTGTTAACCAGGGATAAGACGAGAACCCATAACAAGTTAAACAACTTAGTTTGAATTTGATTCACCAATGAGGTCTACTCATCTGTTGTGTTGAATCTATCAACACATCATATAATGAACTAGTAACCCCTAGGCCTACTTTCTCTATGTTACCTCAGTAGCATACTAGTTTACTATTATTTTCTCTTTATTTTGCTTAGACTTCTCAGATTAGTAATTTGAATATAGTAATTTGATCATTTAAATCCTTTTGATGTCTCAAACAATTTGATCCCTTTGTACTATCATTTTTCATTATATTTGAATCAATATCACAATTTGATTTCTTTGCTTTCAGCATATCTGCCCCCCTTATTTTTTTAAGTAATTGAATACTGAGATTAATTAAATACTAAAACTAAACTATTCTCCCGCTAAAATTCTAAAACCAAAAATGTTTTTGTGTTTTTGGATTTTTAAAGATAGGAAAATAAAATTAAAAAATAAGAAAAAATTATCAGACTAAGAACTCGATTCTTCTGGAATCACATCACTTTTCTTTTTCATGCCATTGACCTCCAAAATATATAAAAACCAAGGTTTGTCAAAAGATTTTGTATAGAGGTCGGCGTGTTGAAAATCCGTATTAATTTTAACAACATCGATTAATTGATTTTTAAAACAGTTACGTATAAAGTGATATTTTGATATGTTCAGTTTTTGGGTGTTGGACCGGATTTTTAGTGACAACTATTGCAACATAATTATCAACAAAGATATGGGTGTTAGAAAATTGCAAACCATAGTCTCGCATTTACTATTGAATCCAAATAATTTGTGAACAACAACTTGCAGCAGCGACACATTCAGCTTCACATGTTGACAGAGCAACATATGTCTGCTACTTACACGGCCAGGTGACTAAGCATCTTCCAAAGAACTGGCATCCCACTAATGTTGAGTTGTATATCATTTTGCAGCCACCATAGTCCGAGTCACTATACGCGGTAAGATCAAAGTCATCATCATGAGGATACACAACCCGAGTGTTGGAGTACCCTTCAGATAATGAAAGATCCTTTTTACTCCAATAAGATGATTCACTTTTGGTTTAGCCTGATATCTGGAATAGAGACACGTGGCGTACATAATATCAAGACGATAGGCTGTGTGGTATATTAGAGATCTGATCATTCCTCGGTACATAGTGGCATCTACCAGATCACCATTTTCGTCAGGTGCCACATCGTGGTTCGTGGCAAGTGGATTCCCAACAACCGTTGCATTCTCCATGTCGAATTGACTAAGGATATCTCCTACATGTTTGGACTGATGCAGGAAGATTCCATTTTGTGTTTGATCCACCTGTAACCCAAGAAAATACTTTATCTCTCCCATGTCACTCATCTCAAACTCAGCTTTCATCACTGATTCGAATTCTTTACACAAGGCTTCATTTTTGGAGCCGAAGATTATGTCATCCACATATATTTGTTCCAGTATTAAATCACCATTTTTCTATTTGATGAACAACATACAGTCAATAACCCCTCTGCGAAAACCATGTTTCAACAGATGAATAAAGAGTTTCTCATACTAGGCCCAAGGGGCTTGATGAAGCCCGTAAAGAACCTTGTCTAGTTTATAAACTCTTTCCTGATGATAAGGATCCTCAAATCCTTTAGGTTGAATGACGTACACTGTTTCACGGATTTCACCATGAAGAATGCACTTTTCATATCTAGTTGATAAACTTTGATCTTCATGTAGGATGCATAGGCTAAAAATATACGAATTGCTTCCACCTTGCCACAGGTACAAACACTTCATTGTAGTCAATGCCTTCGACTTGTCTAAACCCTTGAACGACAAGCCGAGCCTTGTTTCTAATTATAACCCCTTGGTCATCTTTCTTACACTTAAGAACCCACTTAGTGCCAATCACCTTTGCTCCTTTTGGTCTGTCCACAAGAGTCCATACTCCTAACTTCTTAAACTGAAGGAGTTCCTCTTGCATAGCACTAACCCATGCCTTATCATTTAAAGCTTCACTTACATATTTTGGCTAAAATTGAGACACAAAACAATGATAAGCACCATCGTGTAGATATCCTTTTTCCACAACCGTGGCATAATCAACAAAGTATAGCTGATTTTGTGTCTGAACTCCCAATAAAATATCCCCGATCATGTTTTCTAGGGGATAATGTACATTAACTCGAGTTTCGGAGTGATGAGAACAACTACCTCATTATCTAGATTTTGAATCCCAGGTTCAGTTTCTGTGGCTATTGGAGTATGGGGTTCAGAAGTTCCAGTGGCATCAAGATCAGATGCTTGTGTACTTTCAGTAGTGGGAACCTGTTCCTCCTGGTCCACATTTGCAGTCTTAACTGCTTCATCATCAGACGAAGACTCACTTACCTCAAGCTCTTCCTCTGAAGGGCTATAAGTATCGTCTAATAGAACCGATGATGTCACGTCTAGTGTAGGAGTATTCAGAACATCGTACGTCATTCGAGCATATAACTCATCATCATCAGGATAGGAAAGAGGTAGATTGAAGGACTTGAAAAATCCATCATAGTCAAAGAGGAAGTAAGGTCCTTTGCCAGGAGGGTGGTGGTGGTGTATCTTTGGACATCAACATTGCACCACACTTCTACCTGACCCGTTGTGTTGTTATAACTCTCTTGTCTGGTATACTGTATCTGAGAAAGATACCTTCTTCTGCATTCTCACAAAAATTCCTAGTCCGAGTTTTCTTTAATAGCATGCATGGTGCTCCAAATGGTTCTAGATACTCGAAGTTGGGTTTACGTCGCTGGAGCAATTCATAACACGTTTTTCTATGACGTTGACTACTAAGACTCGATTGAGAGTGTAGCATGCATTAGCCACTGCCTTGTTCCAAAATTGAATAGGAAATTTAGAGTCGGCTAACATTGTCCTTGCTGTCTCTATATTGCTCTGATTCTTTCTTTCAGTAACCCCATTCATCTATGGAGTGTATGCAGAAGTAAATTGATGTACAATTCATTTCACTCGACATAATGCCTCCATCCACTAATTCTTGAACTCCGTGCTGTTGTCCAATCGAATCTTTCTTACTTTCAGCTTGTAGAGTGATTCTAGCGTAGTGACTAGATACTTGAATGATTCAAATGTCTCTGACTTTGCTTTCAGAAACATCACCCAAGAGAATCTTGAGTAATCATCAGTTACTACAAAGCAATACCAATCTCCAGCAATGCTCTTTGTGCTGACTGGGCCAAACAGATGCCTGTGTAGAAGCTCGAGAGGAATGTCGATAGAATTGACTTTCTTTGCTTTGTGAGACTTCTTGGTATGTTTCCCTTTCTTACACACTACGTAGAAATCTAGGAGCTGAAAATTCTTCACTGTATCTCCATTCACCAAATCATTCGGAACCAAACGATTCATCTTTTTGGGATTAATATGTCCCATTTTCCTATGCTAGGATACTGAATCCCTCTTTATTGCCTTTGACAAGAAGCACTAGACAGTAGACTCAGTTGTGGAGGCTTTTGATAGATCCCAGACATACAGATCGTTATATCTTAAGGCTGACATTAGAATTTTATCCTCCTTGATAACATACTCCTTTAATATGTAGCACTTCTTGTTGTCAAACACAACCTTGTATCCCTTATCACAGATTTGAGAGACAGAAAGCAAGTTGTTTTGCAGTTGCTGAATGTATTTGACCTTGTCAAACCTCACTTTCTCGTTTCCCACTTCGCCTTGAGCGGTGATGTAACCCTCTTTATTCCCAGCGAATGATATGTGTCCCCCTTTAGTTTTCTTGACGTTGAAAAGGAGAGACGAATTCCCGGTCATGTGCCTGGAAGCCCCACTATCAATAATCTAGGTATTAGTGATAGCGCTATAGCGGACACCCAACACATATAAAGGAATTGATTAGTTCAGATTTGGGACCCAAGCCTTAACTGGCTTGGGTGTCCCAGAGGTATCACACATCATGAACTCAACCCACTATCTGTCAGAGGATGAGGGCACATATTTCTTCTTCTTATTCTCACTATTAGACATATTACTTGCTTTTATCTTCAATAAACCAGTTTTGTGTAGGGCTTGTTTGTGGTAAACAGGCGACTGCTTATGGTTTGAACTTTAGGTGTACTAATAATCTTAGGTGTAACCTTAGGTGACACATTAGATCTAATTTCAAAAAATCTTGGTTTTTCATCAAAAAGTTTAATTTTCCTTTTAGGTATCTAATAATAAGGGCAATTTGGAGAGATATGTCCTTGTTTTCCATAACTATAGCAAGATCTCCCTTCGATAGTTTGGGGAAAGTTTTGATGTGGGGTTGAGTTTGGTCAGGGTTTGGGATATGTCCGGTTGGGTGATGACTCTTCCTTTTTAGATGTCTGACCTTCTTTAACAAACTTAATGTTTTGAACTGTGAACATCTTTCATTTTTGTTTTATTTGGATTTTGATGATTAATATGTTTAATGTTCATTGGATTAGACCTTTTAGGTTCTGAAATAGATGTTTGTGAACCTGACTCTAAGTTATCCTTTTCAATTTTATAATCTAAATCCTCAACCGGTATCTTATCTGTTGATCCCAAAGTAGAATTCTTCTGTTTAGTGATAGATTTCATAGGTTTACCTGTAGAATCTGGATCACTGACCAGAGGAGTAGACACCACATGATCCTTTACTAGGTTATTATTAATTGGTCTATATTTAGGGTTTAAAAGGATTTCATGTGGTGGCGGTACTACATTATAACCCAGACCTTCCCCGATATTTCGTTCTTTCACTAGGTTCTAAACTATGTGAGAAGAACTTACCAAACTATGTAGTTTTTGTTTTAATGATTCTACTTCGACTTGCAAAACTGCTTTTTCCTTTTTAGTTTCCTCCCAAGAACATAAATAGGACTTGATGTCATTTGATTTATTTAAGGCAACAACCTCGGTTTCCCTTAGTTGTTTCCTCAACTGTTCTATTTTTTCTTTGAAGCTGCACTGATTTTGTTATAAAACACGATTTGCTTCAGTGTAGAGTTGTAAATAATTTACTAGATTATCATTATGTTCTAATAACCTAACAAATTTTAAATTAATTCTTTCCCTAAATTTGTCATATTTAGTACATACAAGTTTTTCAAATAATTCATCTTTAGAACATACCTGTGTAGAACTAGTCGAATCAGGCATCAAAGTAGTGTCACACTCTTTGGTGGTTGGAGATTATGAGTTTGTAGTACTTAGCTCTTCTTCAACCAAATGATCAACAACATTCATAGATTCTTCGATATCTGAAAGTGAATGCTCTGCTATGATGTCTCCTTCACTTGCAGATCCATCATCCAACGTATCAACTAAAGCAATGTTTGATTCGCCCAGAGAAACGGATCGAAAGGACCAATCTTGTCCTTCATCACCTTGAGCAACCCAAGCCTTAGACTCTTGACTTGAAGATGAAGCTCCAATATTATCCTTGTCTTTTCGGTTGAATGTAGGAAACGAATTTCCATTTCCAGTCTTCTTTGGCTTTAAACACTCACGTTTGAAGTGCCCCTTTTCACCACAGTTGAAACACGTGACTTTGGTTTTGTCAAATCCAAATGTCGTATCTTTAGTAGCAACCAAATTTTTCCACGTATTTTTAACAAACTTCTTGGCTCTTCTAACCGCACTAACTAAGGCCCACATAATATCCATGCGTTCTAGCTTAGTTTCATCAACTTGCTCGTAGTCCTCGTCAGCGAGATGATAATTTCCAATCTTACGAGTAACTAATCCATCATAAGATTGAACAACAATGGCTAGAGGTCCATGTGCTCTTTAGCAACTTCCATGGTGACATTTCTAAGATTCTCGGTCTTCAACGTGGTAGTACTTGCCTCAGGAACTATGTATTGGGTACAAGATGACCCTGACGTTATGGTTCTTGATGCACTGCATTGGGAAGATGCAGAAGAGCTAGACACAAACGCCGTGTGTAGCAGTGCTCCTGAAGCAGCCATAGTTAGAACTGAATTGTATAATGCAGGATTTTGAACATAGGATCCTTTCTTTGACTTGTATTTCATACGTAGTTCTTTCTCTCTTAACTTCAAAATGAAATCATTTATGTCTAAAGTAGCAATGTCATTTTGTCTCAAATTAGACACAAATGGATCCTATTTGTCTGGCAGACCATCAGTAGAACTAGAGACTTTATCTTCCATGGATGTGGTCACGCCATGAGTGTGCAACTCACTCATGAGATGATAGGATTGATCAATGACGTCATCCAAGCTCTCATTCCCTATCGAAGAGAAATTGTCAAATTCCTTCTTAAGAGCTTTTGCCTTCGGTGCTTTTAGAGTTGTATTTCCTTCGTATCTCTTTTCCAAGGCCTCCCATAATTTCTTATACTGCTTGTTCTCAATGAACTGAAGAAATATGTCCTTAGGTATAGACCATGTCAACAAGGCATATGCTTTCTTTTTAGCATTATGCAAAGTCTTCTGGGATTCACTCATTCCTCCCAAAGTCAATTTAACTCCATTAGCACTGACTGGTATTGTGTAACCAGTTTCAATGGATGTCCAAAGGTTTGGGTCAACTCCATTAAAGTAGATTTCAAACCACTGTTTCCACTATGGGTATTCATCCAAAGTTAACAGCTTTGGCAGTTTGTTGTGGTTTCCAATCTCATTCTCCAGAAGTAGAAGATTCTGGATATGCGAGTCCTTTCTAGCAGTAAATGTAGCAGACTGGTGTTCCATTGCTTTAAACTTGGTAAACCTAGAATAAGACAGATTCACTCATGCAAATGAGCTATGCGAATGGGTCACTCGTGCGAATGAAAGCACGGATTAGTTCAATCGTGCGATTAGATTCAGTCGTGCGAATGAGCAGGAAGATTGAAATCAATCGACTAAAGCTGCTTAACCATGCAAATGAGAGACACGACTGAGTTCAGTCGTGCGAATGAGAGTGTACAAATGGGTTTAGTCGTAAGAATGGACCAATCGCGCGACTGAAGGTTATTGTGTTTGAAAAATCGAATATTTTGAATACTTTGACACAAAATACGAAATTTCCAGAAACCCTAATCTGGCGTTTGATGAAAAATAGAAACTTTAACACATGCAAACATCAAAAACACTTTTTGAAGCAAAAAGGTGACTCTATTGATTGAAAACGTTAGTTTTAACACCAAAACCAATTGAATCCATGCAAAATCACGAGCCAAAGCTCTGATACCACTTGTTAGGACCGTTTTCGTATGGAGTACTAACGGATTCTGAGTGAGACCGGATCAAATAGTGCGGAATCCTATTTGATTAGCGATCCAATCAGTGAGAACGACAACCTGATCGATCTAACGATTAAACAAACATTAAGAATTGATTAGAAATCGATCAGGAACGAATTATGAAGTTGGATTGGCTGTTTAGGATGCTCTAGACGGCTAGGGTTTGTCAATATTCGAAGTCTCTGTTTTCCATGAAATATGTGGTATTTATAGGTTTGTAGTTTTCATTCGTACGACTAAACCATTAGCATGGTTCAGTCTTGCGACTAACTCATGCGGTTGATTCATATGCACGGCTGAAGGTTCAGTCGTGCGACTAGATCAATCTTATCTCTTAGTCATACGACTGATCCAGTCTCCTGGTTTAGTCGTGCGACAGGTTCAGAAGCATGATTCATTTATGCGTATGTTGCATAAATATGGTCCATTAGCATGAATAATCACCCGACTGGGTTGAACACATTTCTCAATCATTATTGACTTAGAACTATGTACAACAACCTCAAACCCATATAAGATGTTCATACATATGAATTATACTAATTATAATAATAATATGAAATATTCAAAGACAAATAAACATCAAAAGCATATCATATTTCATTAAGTAGTTACATTACTCATGTGTAAGAAATGAAAGACTTTTACATTAAGAACATAAACTAGGTACATGATGTGTCAACAACTTAGGATGTTACCGAGGGTGATTTAAGTTGAATTTTGATGATGGGTTATGTATGTTATGTCATGTATGATGTTGTTTGATGTTACGTATGGTATTGTTATGTTATGTTCCTTGTTATGCACGTTTCTTTTCTATGGCTTTACGTGGTATGGTTATGAATGTAAATGGAAAGTATTATGTAACGTAAAGCATAAAATAATGAAAAAAGGAACATAAAGAATGAATGAATGCATGCATAAATGGATGAATGAATGAATGTATAAGTTTTTGTCCCAGTGCGGGTGCCACGCTATGTGCATTATGGAAGTCTGATAAACTTCGGCCTAGTACCCGCTTTATGCCTATGTTTGGGGTGAACTTATGTATGGAATCCTTGTTTCTTACCCTGGTGCTGGTGCCAAGCTATGTGTGTTATGGAAGTCTAATAAACTTCGGCCCAGTACCCGCTTCGTGCTATGTTTGGGGTATAGCATACAGGTGGGTCTTTATCGCTTACCCCGGTGCTAGTGTCAGACTATGTGCGTTATGGAAGTCTTTTTATTAACTTAGGCCTAGTATCTGCTTTGTGACTACGTTTGGGGTATAGCTGATAACAATGACCCGAAAAGAAGGAAAGAATGCATGTATGATGGTCAATGAATGGAATGTATGGTATGAAAGTTAATGAAAAAAATGATGACGTACATTGAACAGAGGTTAATGAATGATAATGGAAAATAATAATGATATTATATATGTGTATGTATGATGTGTGATCACGTACGAAAGAAAAATGTTATTTTAAAACTAAAACTCACTCAATAACGCTGACTTTTATGTGTTTCCATTTAGCAGGTAATTGGTTGCTGAGGATGGCACAAGCAGCTACTTGGCTTGTCTTGGATGGCATCTATTTTGTATAACGATAATGTTTTGTGATGTAATGCAATGAGTTATATTTGTAATCTATCAATGATGTATTATTTTGCAAAAGCAATTATAATGATAAGAAATGGTTTTAAATTTATTTTGTTGCAATGTTTTAGTAATGGTAAATGTAACTTATATATTTTTATGTGCAATGATCGACCAGATGTGAGCGTCCCGGGGACGGGGACTTACAAAGCCAAAGTTTAAGTGAAACAGGTTAAAATTTCAAAAGAAACCTAAACTTAAACTGAAAATGGGACAAAGGGAAGGGATGCCACCCCAAGTAGCTGCCTGCCATCATGTATTTTCTTAATGATTAACCGGCTTTATGTGCCTTTAGTAGATTTAGATACTGATGTAGTCGGAATAGGAAATGCTTAGGGTATGAAGAGTAAAGTAAAAGTGGCTAATCATAACTGGCCACTGTAATTAGGGACTTAATATACTTGACATAAACTAAGCTACTACCTTGATTGACCGTGTTAGTGTTTGAATCTTATAGCGTGTTAGAGGATGGACGGTGATAGATCTTCAACGGCTACTAGAGGTGGAGGTCATGGTGGACGTGGTGTTGGACCATGGGTCACAAGAGGAAGGCCTCGAGTTGAAGAGGTGGCTAATGAAGAGCCTGAGACCCCTCATCCGGAGGGTGGTGACGAGAGTGCTAACTTGAGGGCCTCGGTGAAGGAGGCTGTATGGAGGAGGTTCACCAGGTCATGCAGACGATCTTACCGTCTGTAGTGACCGTAGTGATAAAAGTTTTACGAAAAAGAGAAATAAAGGAGAGGAACAGGTCCTCAGGAGAGATAGAGCAACCGGAGACTAAGACGGTTGTCTCTACTGATGAGGAGGATGGAGAAAATCTTGTTCCTGAGGCAGCACGAGGTTGTAACTACAGGGCATTTCAAAGATGCAAGCCCCCAACATTCAATAGCAATGGCACTGCTGCTACTACCCATCAGTGGGTACGAGATATGGAAGCTATGCTCGACATCAGTAAGTGTAGAGAGGAACATAAGGTAAAACTTGCTTCCCACTCATTTGTAGACTCAGCCTTATGTTGGTGGGGCAATATTGTCCAGGCTGAGGGTGGGCGGAGTTGAAGAAGCTGGTGATTAAGGAGTTTTGTCCTCACCTAGAATTGGACAAGGTGGAAAGGGAGTTCCTGCAGCTGGAGGCACGAACCATGACACATCAGCAATACACCACCAAGTTCAATGAAATGGCACGACTGGTGCCGGATCAGGTGACGCCTCTGTCACAAAAGATCAAGAGATACATCCAAGGGTTGCCGGTGGATATCTTTAGGCATATGATCACTGCCCGACCGAGCACATTTAGGTTGGTGGTTGATCTGGTTTGAAGGTTGTATGATGAGTGGGCTGTGGTGGTGGTTGTGGCCAACAAGAAAGGTGGTGGTGATCGAAATTGGAACGACAAACAGTTTGGACGTGGCGTGGCCGCTCCAAACAACAAGGTTGTGAGGGTGGATGACTAGCGTATGGTCACACCCAAAGTTGGGATGAAGAGGTGTGGTAAGTTCGGGAAGGAGCACACTAGAGAGTGTAGGCTGGGCTCCAATGCTTGTTTTCGGTGTGGAAGGACTGGACATATGGCGAAGAATTGTGGGGTAAGGAGGTACTATAACTATGGCAAGGAGGGCCACATGAGTCGGGAATGCAAGAAGCCAAGGGCTGAGAGTTCCAGAGTAGGAAGAAGAAGACTGGGACTGAGGGGCAGAGGGCAAGCGCCAGGGCGTTCACAATAAGTTAGGAGGAGGCTAGGAAGGACCCCGATCTTGTGTTAGGTACATTTCTAGTAAACCAAACTCTAGCTTCTGTGTTATTTGATTCTGGTGCTAGTAAGAGTTTTATTTCTACTGCTTTCTGTGCTATATTGCCTGTAAGTAGTAAGAGTATAGATAAGCCCTTCGATGTAGAAACTGCCATAGGTAAGTCTACTAGAATTGTTGACCTGGTAGAGGGTTGTGATATAGAACTTGAAGGTCATAAGTTCTCTGCTAGACTGTTCATGATGACCTTAGGCGGGTTCGATGTAGTCCTAGGGATGGATTGGTTGGCGAACTACGAGGCGAACATTGTGTGTCGCTAGAAGCTGTTTTGATTGATACCGCCTGACGGGAGTTCGGTGATGGTTTATGGCGATTGAGTCTGTTGGAACAAAAGAACCAATGAGCCAGATCAGAAAAACCTTTAAGTCCCACAGACATCAAAACAACTGAAGTGGTCTACAACAGCTGAAGACAAAGTCTGAAGACAACAGCTGAAGACAAAGTCTGAAGACAAAGTCTGAAGATAACAGTTGAAGACAATGTCTGAAGACAACAGCTGAAGACAAAGTCTGAAGACAAAGACTGAAGACAAATTCTAAAGACAAAGTCCGAAGACAAAGTCCGAAGTCAAAGTCTGAAGACAAAGTCTGAAGAAAAAGTCTGAAGACAAAGTCTGAAGAAAAAGTCTGAAGACAAAGTCTGAAGATAAAGTCTGAAGACAAAGTCTGAAGACAACTGCTGAAGACAAAGTCTGAAGACCAAGTTCTCAGAAGTTGTCACAACAGCTGAAGTAGTTCTCTTCAATAGTTGTGATGGTTTACATTTCAGTAGTTTGTAATCAGTAGTTTTATATTATGTAAAACATCTGAAGTTCTTACCCTTCAGATGTTATAAATTCAGTAGTTGTAATGTTAGCTTATACTTAGCTTTTAGTGAAGGTGTCCTCAGCTGTTTTGGACATCTTTAGTAGTTTAGTTTACTTTCAGTTGTTTGTATAAATCAGTTAGATTTCACTATCAAGTGACGTCAGCTGATGTCACATTTCTTATAAAAGGAATGTTGACCTAATTTCCTTGTACGGGAAGCTTGTGCATGAATGAAAACATTCTCTTTGCAGAAAACTCTCTCTCTATAACCATTACTGTTTGATTGAATATTTATATCATTCTTGCTATAATTTGTCTAATTCGTGTGCTATTCCGCTGCAAATCCTAATCTAATTGATCGAACTAGATCTCGATCCCTTCAGAGTCACTATGATTCTGAAAGTAATTTTGATGGCAGTGGCAGGAAAGTGCATGAGGCATGGATGTAGTGCCTACTTGGCCTACGTGAAGGATGTGGATACGCCAACACCATAATTTTCTGATGTACTAGTTGTGTGTAATTTTCCAGACGTGTTTCCAGAAGATTTACCAGGTGTGTCACCGGACCGCGAGCTCAAGTTCCAGACTGACTTGATACTAGGTGCCCAACCTATTCTTAAGGCACCGTATGGGTTGGCTCCAACCGAGATGAAGGAATTAATGGAGCAACTGCAAGAACTGCTTTATAATGGGTTCATTAGACCGAGTATCTCTCCATTGGGTGCTTCGGTCTTGTTCATGATGAAGAAAGACGGTAGTATGAGGATGTGTATTGACCACCGCGAGCTAAATAAGCTGACGGTGAAGAATCAGTATCCATTACCGAGGATTGATGACTTGTTTCATCAGCTCCAAGGTGCCAGTTGGTTCTCGAGGATAGACCTTCGATCTGGTTACCATCAGTTGAAGGTGCAGGAGCAATATATTCCTAAAACTGCTTTTCGTACGTGTTATAGACACTACGAGTTCCTCGTTATGTATTTTGGTTTAACCAATTCACCAGCTGCTTTTATGGACTTGATGAATCGAGTCTGTTGGCTGATGTTAGATAAATAAGTGATTGTATTTATTGATGATATCCTGATTTGCTTGAGGAGCGAAGAAGAGCATGCTGGTTTGCAGGATTGATATATGTCACTAAACACTTGGTTTTCTCTCAAACTCACTTGTACTCACATAGTTATGATGAAGCGTAATCTCTCAAAGAGTTGATTATAATATACTAAGTAGCTTAAGAACACAAATGAATAATTTTCAAGGTACTTGTATATATTTCTTCTCAACTCAAAGTTTACAAGACTCTTACAAGCATGATACAAGAGTTACAATGAGAAACTATATATACTATCACCTACAGCCGATTATACTTTGATACCGGCTAGAATCCTATAACTAAAGCAGATACTACAAAGCTATAGTTAAGGTATCTTAGATAATGTCTTATCTAGGATATGGTAGTCATGACATGTCCATGACTTACCTTTTGTCACCAACTAAAGTTGGCAACTGTACTAGTAAACAAAGGTGAACAGTGGAATATGGTCAACTACATAGCCTTTTGGGAAAATGCTATGTAGTATCAGAAGTTTGCAGTGGAGTGTCAGAGAACCATAGTTATGTCCACTGGTCCATAAAAACATCTTCCGAAGGTTAATTGGCTTTGGAAGAACAAGTTCTTGAATTCTTCAAAGTCTTGAACTTCGAAAGAGAAGACTTTGTATTCGGAAGTTGGAGTTTTTACTTCAGAAGATTATCTTGCACTTTGTCTTCGAAAGAAATCCATTTCCTTTAGAAGTCCATACTTAGCTTTGGAAGTCCTTCATAAGTTGCACCAAAAATAGCCTAAGTGTTTGGTTTTGGTTGCACCAGCCTTTCAAGATCCAACAAACTCCCCTTAGGCTGATGCTATGAAAACCTCACTCGCTTCTGCTTCTCAAAACTTTCTACACAAAGGGCAGGATATATTTTTCTGTTTCTTTGTTCTGTCCGGAAGTTGTGCTGAGAAGTCTGTGCTGAGAAGTCTGTGCAAGTCATCAGTGGATAGGAGATCCGGTCTATGACTCCTAATGACATGCACTCTTTGTTGTGTCCCCTGAAGAGAGTTAGTTGACGAGAGTTCTATTCATACTCCTATCTAAGAATGGATTCAAGTTTAGGATCTACAACCATTTGAAGAAAGGCTTTGCCTTTGGTTGTTGATCCTTTCCTCTCCTCCTTCTTTTTCAGTTTTGACTTCTCTTCAATACTTGTCCTAGTGGTTAGCTCAGCAAGGTGAAGGCCGCTTAGGTGATTTCTGATGTGAGCAACTACCTTAGAGTTTGAGGGGTTATAGAATGGCTTCTCTGCTAACTCAGCAATATCAAATATGCTCAAGTGTAGCAGAGATGAGGCATTAAGCATCTTCAGCTTGCCATTCTCTCTCTCAAAAACAAAGTTGTGAGGAGAGTCTTCAAACCACCACTGGACAATCTTCTTTCTTGGCACAAGGGGTTTGCTAGGTACTTTGTCTCCCTTCTTGGTATCCAATAGAGTCACCACCTTCCTTTTTAGCTTCTTCTCTTTATCATTGAGTGAATTTGAGTTGAATCCAAGAAGTTTAACACTCTGGTCCAATGTTCCTCTTGGCAGATCAAGAAATTGATCTCTTGTGAGGGAACATGAGCATCCATCAACAAAAGTTAGCTTGACAGAATTCTCCTCACAAGAGACGTTGCTCAGGGTTGTGCATCTGATAAGCTTCATCTTGATAACCTTAAACTCCTCCATGGAGAGATGTTTAGAAGGCTAAGGGGATGGTCTGGATGGTTGTTGGGTAGGTAGTGGTGTTTGGGTTCTGGGTAGTGTTTTAGGTTGAAGGATAATAAGTTGAGGTGGTTGTGTTGATGAGGTAGGAATGATGGTTGGTGTGGGTTCAGGTGTGTAAGGTTCTAAAGTGGGTTCAGTTTTGATAAGGAAGGGAGATGGAAAAGCCTCAGGTTGAGGTTGGGGTTGAGGTGTTGGTTTGAAAATCATCCCCTGTCCCCTTCTGTACATCTCTTTCCTTTTTCCCAACCGAATGTCAGCCTTGATGTCACTAACATGTCGTTAGAGTTTCTTTTCAGACATGGGTCCCACTTGCCTACCAGAGAAGCCATGAGCTAGAGATAATCCTTCATCCAGGCCTTCTCACCTATCTTCTTAGGAGCAATGACCCCAACTTCGTCTTACTTTCTCTTCTTTTCCCTTATTTTCTCTTTTGTAGCTTTCTTCCTCTCTTTCTCCAGCTGATCTTGCTCTTCGTTGAAGAGCCATAGAATCATGTCATTGTTGTGTGGAGATAGTTCTTGAAGAGAGAAACCCCTGGAGGTAAGGAAAGTTATCCTTTACCTCTTAAGCTGCCAATCAACTTCCGTTTTCTTCCTTTCTCTTTCCTCCTCTAAGGCCAACCTTGCTGCTTCCTCCTTTCTCTCAATCTGTAGCATGGTTGCCTTTTCTAGCTCTACTAACTCCTCTAGTGGTAGCAGGAGTATATCTTTAGTGACAACTCCAAGCTTGATGAGCCTGTCAATGATCTCCACCCTTTTCTTATTGTTAACTGTCTCTTGGTTAGCTGCAGCTGCTTTGGAGCTGGTAGCTAGCAACTTCCTAGTTGGGAGTCTACCTTTTCTTTTAAGTTTCTCAATTCTCTCCTCCTCCTGAAGCTCTTCCATAGTCATCATCTTCTAGCCTTTAACATCTTCGAAAGTGCTAGACTTTGGTGGTTCTTGGATGGAGGGTTCAGGTTGAGACATGGTGGATGGAGATAATGAAGTTGTTTGAGCTAGGGGTTGGTTGAGAAAGTCCTAACTATCCACCTCAAATGCCAGCTCTAGAATTGCATCTGTGATGATTAGATCCTCGGACAAGGAGAACAGGCTTTCCGCAGCTTCTATCTCAGCTTCGAAAGATTGAAATTGTTCTTTCGAGGCTTTGACTTCAGCTTCGAAAGTCTGACGAAATGCACTATTCGTCCTAACTGTTTCAGTTGCTGGACCATCAGTCCTCATTTCCCATTTGAAATGAATCTCAGGTTCCATTTGGGCCTTAAGTTTACCAACTTCTTCCATAATGGTAGAAGGTGCACTTAGCCTTTGAAGTTCTTCAGCTCCAAAGTATATCATAGCCACATCAGGGCTAGGCTGATCTAAAGAATATCTAAGTAAAAACTTAGGGAAGATCCTGTTTAGATCTCTGAGCATCCTTGGGTCCATTTGTTGGACAACTTGAGGAGGCTCATGAAAGACTGTTGCTATAGGAGCAAGGTATCTAACAGATAGAGAAGTTAAAGCTTGGCTCTATGGTTCCTCTATTGTTTGTCTCTAAACATTCTCCCCTTTTTGGTTGCATCATCTTGAGAGCTAGATGAGCTAGAGGAAGAGGTCAATGAGACCTGAATGGGTACGTGCCTAACGGATCTCTCAGTCTGTTTTTAGCTAGTTGAGCCTTGAGATTTTCAGTCTTAAGTTGCTGAGTGGTAGACCTATCCTCTAAAGTCTTAACCTTTGATTCTAGGGTTGAGACTTTAGAATTAGGTCTTAAATGGTGAGTTGCATACTACCCTTATCTTCTTTTGAAGAATCACGAGGAGATGAGGTAACATACCTTGTATGTTCACCCTCACCACTAGATGTGGTTTCTTGGCACCCTGGTTTCCCTTACCTGAGGATGTCTCTTTCAGAGTCATCAAAAGGCACAATTTCTGTAGATTTAGTCTCAGAGATAGTACCACTGGCCTGAGGATCCAATGAGTTTCCTTTAGTAGTGGTAGTTGAATCTACATGAGTCCCCTCCACATCTGTGGGACTCACCTCAGTTGATTGAACTAATGTGTGCTAGAGACAAGAGGTCCCTCTAGGCTCTGTTGATCTGATAAAGGGTGTTGTGGATCAACTTCATTGTCATGAAGAGATGTAATCTCCTTATCAGTTCTGATTAAAAGGTCAGTAAAGGATAGGGAAGTGAAGCCTACTGACGTGGGACGTTGGTCAATGTCTATTGGCATTGAGCCTTTGATGGGGCTGTCCCTTTTTGGTTTCTCAGGAGAATGTTGGGACTAATTATGAGGGATTGCGGCCTAGGTTTAGGACTCAAGGAATTGAAACTGAGGAGACTCAAATTTCATATTGAGGTTAAATAAGAAGTATGGTGAGACCTCTGACTGAGTGGGAGCCCATGGTTCCACTCTAGTATTTTTGGATTTAATATAAAGGGCTTGCTCAATCAACGTAGACTGAGCAAGGGTTCGTTTGCATCTCTGATATGTGTGTTTGATGGGGGTGAGCGGGAAAATCTGGCAAAGTAAGGGTAGTTGCTGGTGTGGGTTCATCACCTATGGGGTGAACAGGGAGGTCACCAAGAGCCATTGGCTCAATCATACCTAGAAGAAGCGCAGTGTGTCTTCCAGTGAAATTGGTGGACACTCTTTTCAAGATCTTGAAGATGGTCGGCCTCATTTGAGGGACATGCAGAGTAGCTGCACAGACAAGCTTACTCTAGTCCAACTCACAGTTGATTATGTGCTGGATGAATCTAGGATACATAAAGAATGTGTCCTTTTGAATGTTTCACATAAGATTAGTCAGCACAAACCTTGAGTAGTTAAAGTGGAGGCTCTTCACCAATCCATGAACTAGGCAGCCCAGTTCATATGGGATTTGATCGCATCCCCCAAACTTGTTAGACAAACAATGGAGAACAATGTGAAGTAGGTACTTCCAGTTGTAGGAGAAATTGAACTTGTACGCCATAGATCTACTCATATCTCCACCATATCCCATTTGGAGATATGTGTCATCTAGGTTTGATTTGGGGAACTCAGTAGGAGCGCCTTAATCATGGAGCTCCAGATGCTCCCAGATGACTTGTTCAGTAATGATTAACTCCTGGCCAGAAATGCTCGACCTAATAACCCTAACTCCTTTTAGGAGTACTATCTGACCGTTACCCCAAATTCTTCCATTTGATTCAAGTAAATAGTGGGGTTCATAGTTAGAGCAGTAAAGTAGGTAGATTGGGTAAGAAAGAAATGATGTCTGAGAAGTCAACATCCTTGGTAGAGTAAAGGAATGCGACTTGGTTGTGTTGAGGGTTAAGTGCCATTGTAAGAAATTTGATGATGAAACAAATTTGAGCAGGGTGAATTTGGGGTGAATGAAGCTTTGGACAGTAAATTTGGTAAAAAGATTAAAGTGAAGAGTTTGGATTATTTAAATGGGTGGAATGACGGTTTTTCGGGTTATAGGTAAGGTGAAAAGATGGTTTGGGGTAAGATGTGACAGTGGCGGTAAAGTTAAAAACCATTTAAAAAATTCCGACATCATTAAGAAAATCTTTATTTTTTACTGTGTGAGGCCCAAAGATTTCCGTTACACAGTAAGATTTTCTTCTGAGTATAAAGGATTTCTAAGGGTAATCTTCTTCCGAAGGTATTCTTCTTCCGAAGCCAAGTTTACTTCCAAAGGTAAATTTCTTACTTCAAGGAGTAAAATGTGCCATTTGAATGGAGAGTTTTGTATGCTTCGGAAGTAGATCTGATAATCAATCAATCGCTTCTTTCGAGACTAAAAACTCTTCCAAGAAGAAGATTTCCCTTGGAGATATTTTGCTTTAGAAAATATGTAAAGAATCTTCCAAAGGTTAATTTCTTTTCGGAAAAACCCATACTTAGAAAAATTTAACCTAATGTAATAGGGCTTAGATTGTTATGACAAAAGACATTACACATTTCAAAAAGGTTTTCAAGTGAGATAGATTAATCAATGTTTATCATCGCAATAGTTGTAGTGAGATATTTAAATCTTTGTTCATCAAAATCTTTAGTGAATAAATCAACATATTGTTAATTCAATCAACTTTGATTAGTTTGATTAGGTTTTTCTCATGAATATCTTGAATGAAGTGATACCCAATATCAATGTGCTTTGTCTTTAAGTGCTTCATGGGATTTTCAGTGATGGAGATAGCACTATTGTTGTTAATGTGGATAGGAGTGCTCATGAAGTTGAATCCGTAGTCTAGCATTTGATTTTGAATCCAGAGCAGCTGAGCACAACAACTTGCAGCAATAATGTATTCAGCTTCAGTAGTAGATGTAGAGACACATGATTGCTTCTTGCATTGCCATGAGATGATCCTTCCACCAAGAAATTGACATCCTCCTGATGTGGATTTCTTGTTGATGTTGCAGCCACCATAGTCGCTATTTGAGTAGCCATAGAGATTGAAGTTGCTATTCCTAGGATACCAAAGACCTAATTTAGGTGCTCCTTTGAGGTATCTAAGAATTCTCTTGGCAGCAACTAGGTGAGACACCTTTAGAGCAGCCTGATATCTTGCACAGATGTATGTAGCAACATGATATCATGTCTACTTGTTGTGAGATACATCAGAGACCCAATGATTTCCCTATACTGATGTTGATCAGTATCCTCCCCCTTAGAGTCAGGACAAAGGACATGGTTTCTGGGTATAGGTGTCTTGGCTGGCTTACAATCCTTCATATCAAATCTCTCTAAGATATTAGAGACATACTTAGATAGATTGATAAAGAACCCTTTCTTTATCTGCTTCACCTAAATTCCAAGGAAAAAGTCCATTTTTCTCATGGAACTCATCTTAAACTTCTTCTACATATGGATGTCCCTGTACATAAGGTGAAAAAGTTAGTTTTTATTAGAAATCCAAGCCATGTTGGTCTTGGGCTCTTCCAATGAGGATTTTATTAAACCAAAATTAATGCATGGGGTTTAATAAGTGCTTGTGAAGAGGAGGCTTGGGCTGTAGCATCTTCTTTGATCTTCCATTCCATCCCTTGGTTGATAATAGAGGATGAGCTTGTTAAAGCCTGAGCACATGGCATTCTTTTGAAGCTTCTTTCTTCTTTGAAGAGGCCTTCACCACATTCTCTTCCAAAGCAGTCTTCTTAGATGGTTTCAAGGGAACTCTCTTGGCTTTCTGAGTCTTCATAGTTTTAGCTTCCGAAGCCATTTTCCCTTCGGAAGAAGGATTTTATTTCGAAAGAAACCTTTCTTCGGAAACAGGCTTTCCTTTTTTCATCACTTGAACCATTTGATAGGGTCCAAATGAGAAACCTTCCATGACTTTTTCTTTCTTAACATTATTTGCATAATGTGTTCTAGCAGGATTGTAATAACAATCTTTGGCCATATGGTTTTTGTTAGGATCAGTGATCTAAGTTTGATTAATGAGAGAGTATTGCAGCAGAGTACGAACAACGAATTAAACAATTCACAAGAACACAATTGATATTCATTGTAACAGTAAATGGTTATAGAAAAAGAGTATTTTGCAAAAGAGATATTTCATTCATATGCTTTCGTGGTGGCTCAATGTCACACATTACAATTAGGTCAACATTCCTTATATAGGATATGTGACGTCTGCTGATGTCACTTGATAATGACATCTAACAGAATTATTCAAACTACTGAAACTATGCAAACTACTGAGAATGTTCTCAACTACTGATTACATCTCAGAGAATGCTTAAGTATAAAAACATAAAACTACTGAAACTAAACTACTTAAACTATAACTACTAAAAAGTAAATTACAAGTACTGAAAGGAAACCATCACAACTACTAAAGTTGATAACTTCAGCTGTTGTGACAACTACTGATTACTTTGGTCTTCAGTCTTTGTCTTCAGTCTTTGTTCTTCAGACTTTTACTTTCAGACTTTGTCTTCAGCTGATAGCTTCAGACTTTGTCTTCAGTACTTTACTTTCAGACCTTGTCTTCAGCTGATAGCTTCAGACTTTGTCTTCAGTTCTTTACTTTCAGACTTTGTCTTCAGTAGTAGTCTTCAGTTCTTTTCTTTAGACTTTGTCTTCAGACCTTGTAATCAGCTGATGTCTTTAGCTGTTGTGATCTTCTTCAGCAGTTGTAATGTCTGTGGGACTTAGAGGTTTTTCTGATCAGGCTCATTGGTTCTTTTGGTCCAACAAACTCCCCCTGAACCAATGCAGCCAAAACCTCTAAACTTATTGATGATTCCACTTATTCTTGGCAGAAACACCCTCTTGATCAGCTTCAGAGGTAATCAGATAAGCACAGGCCGGGAAAAGGTTTCTAATCATTTGATTGGCTAAGTATGGAAGGGAACTCTGTTTTGGGGAAACTGAACACAGAGTCTTATCCCAACCATGAAACCTAATTCCCATGAATGAGTCTATAAGACTCACTAGCATAGGCCTCAAGGAGAACAACTTGTTCCTCCTTGGTGAGTTCTTCTGCTTCTCCTTCGAAGAAGAACTCTGGGCCATAATACTCAGACAGGTATCTCACTGTCTTCCCATTTTTCAACTCCACAGTTGTTATCTCTCTGTAAGCAAATTCATCAGGGTGAGAGCCTTCAAGCAACAACTGGAGTTCACTTTTCTGAAGATCTTCAAGTCTTTTGTATAACAACCCCTTCTTGATCATTTTGTTCTCAAGAATAGATTGAGGGGTTGTCTTGGAGTTATGAGCTCTCTTGAATTCTTCAATGATTTCCCAGGGTGAGACTACCATGGCCAATGTAATTGCAGCATTCAAGATCTTCTTCACTTGGCCATGATATCTACTTGGTATATTTTTCTTATGAATTTTGGAACTTACCCAGGGGTCTGGCCAAATCCGCACTCTTTCCTTTTGATGTTGAAAAGTATGTCTAAGAGTGTACAGCCTCAGAGCCTGTTTCTTCATTTCTTGAATGGATGAGGACTGAGGGAAATCCTTGTCAACCATCTTGAGAAACTGCTCATCGTGCTGCTTCTGCTGATCTGCTTCTTCAATCTTTACCTTCACCATCTGCATTTGCAAGTCAGGTGTAATCACTTGTTGACTTCTGTGCTCAGGTGTTTTAAGGTGAGAACAGCAGAGATTGGCAGACAATCTTCATCATCATCCTCTTCTTCATCTTCTTCTACCCTCAACACCCTCCTCCTCCTTCTGGGTGTATCACTAGGTAAGGTTTGAGGTGGTTTTTGGGGTAAAGGGATTGGTTTAAGGTTGAGTTGTGGGTGGCTTTGGTTTAGGGATAGATTTGGGAGATTTTAGAGATAAGGGTTGTTTGAGTGGGAATGTGAGAAGACTGACTTAGCATTTTGGTGGTGAGTTTGGCTTTGGAGAGCTTTGCCATTTCAGTTCTCTTTCCTGCACCTGTTTCATCCATTGCTTCTATTATCAACCCTTTATTATAGCCTCCAGCAGAGCATATTTTCTTCGTTATCTCCAAAATACTTTCTCTGGACCGGGCCTTTATCTCTATCAATGATCTTCCAAGGTATTTGGCAATGAATCTGATCATTATCTCCAATCTTTCCCTTTCCAACACACTATAACTAGCCCATCTTGCCTGAATCTCTTCTATTTCCAGCCTTCTGATCTCAGAGTCTAATGTGGTTGTGTCATGACCTTGTCGAAAGAGCTGATCTATAATTTTATCCATGGATCTGCTGTGAGCTTCATCAGCATCTTTGACAAGATCTTCTAAGGATTTATCTTCATCAGCTTTTGACTCAGCACTCTTCTTTCTTTTATATGTGATCAACTGTTCTGAGATCAGTTCTTTTTCCACCTCATTCTCTTTTGTAGGTTCTTTCTCATCATCAACTCTTTTTCTTTTCTTTTCTTTCACTGCCTTAGACTTGGAAGTCTCCCCCTTTTTGGTTGCATTGGGATCAGGGGCTTGAAAGGCAGAAAGAGATTTGTGAACAACATCATCAATGAGGGTTTGTAGATTTGAGTAGATCCTCTCATCTATGGCTTTATGGACAATCTTAGTAATGATTGGAGTGATGAGAGGTAAGGAGTTTTGAAAGATAGCAACCAACTGCTCAGAGGGGTTCTGTCCCTGAGAGGTGGTGCCAAAGGCAGAGGCTGGTGGCATAGTTATATGTGTAGGCGAAGTGTTTGGGGAACCTTCAATTGAAGGTGCCATCTGTGTGGTAATGGGGGTAGATGGACTTTGATCCTGAGACATTTTGGCAAGCAGCTCATTGAGTCTGCTTACCTCATTCTCTAGGATGGTATTTTGGGCTAAAACATCATAGAAGAAGCCCAGGTCATCATCAGTGTTTGCTGAATCACCTGACCTCCTGATGGAATCAGGATGAACATGCACTGAGTGTAGATTAGTAGATGCATGTGCCCCTTGTGTGTGGTACTGGGGACTTCCTACCTCAGGACTATGTCCTTCATTGGCAGTTGCCTCTGGTGAGGTCTTATGGATGTTACCAACTTCAACCTGATCATATGCTGAAGCAGGAGAAGTGGCAGCCTCACCAGATGTTCTAACCTCCGTTTCTACACTTGGAGATGGAACATTGTAACCCCTGTGCTGTGGGTTATCAGAAGCATTTTGGTCATCCCCCTTAATGGTTGAGGTATTCCTAGTATTAAGTGGTTTCTGGGGAGGGGGTGAGGAATGCAACTGAGTCAGCACTTTAGCAACAATTAGTGTTAGGCTTTGAGGGGCGGTTGCATGTGGAGATTGGTCCGAAGCAGATTGCACCTGTGGTGAGAGGTGCGCTTCAATGGTAACCCTCTCAAGTGAGATAGGTTCCAATATTGTGGGATCCCCAATTGTGGTTGCAACAGGATCCTGTTGAGAGGATACCTGTGCGGCTTCAGTAGGGTGAGTCTTGGACATAACTGGGGGGGGGGGTTAGAACCTGTATGTAATTCCTATGTTGTGGTACAGGGGCATCCGCAGGGGACTCATCTCCCTGAGTAGCCTTTTTGGGCTTTTTGGATTTGGGTTTGGTGGGGACTTTGGATCTGGAAGTGGAGGCTGTGGGTTCCCTCTGCTTGGGTTTTAGAGCATCCGGGCAGCCCCTTTGAGAGTAGAGTCTGTGTTATGTCTGGAGTATACCTTAGCTAAAACAGCTGGAGCAGGGACCCTAAGACCAACAAGTCCATCAGATTTTAACTGATTTAAAATTATGGCCATCAGAAACCTGGGATAAAGTAGCCATCTGTGTGCCACAGGTTTCTGAGCCAGATCCTTTAGTTCCATAAAAACTATCTCAGAAAAATTAGATTTTTTCGCTCAAGGATAGAATACAATACCTGTTGCCATCGGGAAGACATCTGATCCCAAGAAGATGTCTTAGAAGCTAGGCATACATTCGCCATATGAAAGATAAGTCTTTCGGCATCATGGAAGTGCTTCTTAAGGATGGTTGTAGCACTTAGGTCGCCTTCATACCCGTTATTTATGAAAGACATATCAGTGGTGCCTTTCGGGTATTCTTTTGGATAGGTGCCATCATGCAAATTTAGGGTTTTGCGAATGATGTCGGGGGTGATGAGCACTTGTTTCTGGTTGACCAACGACTGGAGAGTGATTTGGCTCGCATTCTCACCAGTGGTTACAGAGACGTTGGTCCAGAACTGGGATAAGGAATCAGGATATATGGTAGGATTCAGAAGAAAGGCTATTCGGTATGGGGAATCCACCATAAGATCGATGGCAGTGTCAAACTTGTTCCAGAAGACCGATTTCGAAAGGTAGGCAACACAGTTGTGTCGGGGTTTGAGTTGCATGGTCGCCATTGTTGAGAGAGAGAAGGTTTGAAAACGGCTAATGAAACGTTTGCTATAAGTACAAGTATTTATAGGTAAGAAAAAGGCTGAAAAGAAAACGACTGAAAGTATTGGTATTATCAGCAGTTGTATAAAAACAATCGAAGACTTGGTTTTAACTATCAGACGTTTGAAAACAATGAAGACTTGGTTTTAGTCATCAGTAGTTGTGAAACTACTGAAGACATGGTTTTGTCATCAGCTGTTGTAAACAACTGAGGACTTGGTATTAGTCATCAGTCATTGTGAAACTACTGAAGACATGGTTTTGTCATCAGCTGTTTAGAGTGAAACAACAATTTGTGGAAACGACTGAAGTGAAAATTCTCATCAGTAGTTTTCGTCAATTCTTAGCTTTTCAGCTGTTCATACTGTCCTCAACACTTACTCATCAGACTTTTTAGCTGATTTTAGTTGTTTCATAGGACATCAGTACTTATCTGTTTTTACTGACATTAGGAGTTATAACTACATCAGTAGTTGTAACTGCATCAGTTTCGTTTAACAGAATTAGTACAAATTTGTGACTTGTTTACTAATGATCATCAGTACTTGTATACTGAGATCATCAGTAGTTATCACTTATTCTAGCTGCAGCATACCAAGCCTTAACACAAGGTTTTGGAAAGTTGAACTATCCAAAGGCTTAGTAAATATATCTGCAAGCTCATCAGCACTAGTCACAACTTTGGATCAATCAGACCTTTTTCAAAACAATCCCTAATAAAATGGTGTCTGATCTCTATATGTTTGGTCCTAGAGTGCTGGACTGGATTCTTGACAATACACAGAGCTGAAGCACTATCCATTAATAATGGAGTCTTAGTCTCTGTAATGCCATAATCCAATAATTGGTTCTGAAGCCAGAGTACCTGAGATGTACAAATTGCAGCGGCAATGTACTCTGCTTCAGCAGTGGATGTAGCAACAAATGTTTGTTTCTTACTCTGCCAAGAAATCAAACAGTTGCCTAGGAATTGACATTCACCAGAAGTTGACTTTCTGGTTAACTTACACCCTGCATAGTCAGTATCAGAAAAAGCAACTAATTTGCAAGAGTGTCCAGTGGAATACCAAAGACCTAGAGATTGTGTACCTTGCAGATATCTAAAGATCCTCTTGACTGCAATCAAATGAGATTCTTTAGGAGCAGCCTGAAATCTAGCACAAACACAAGTTGCAAACATGATATATGGTCTAGAAGCTGTTAAGTACATCAAGGACCCAATCATACATCTGTAAAGTGTTTCATCAACAACTTTACCTTTCTGATCTGCATCCAATTGTGTGGTGTTGCACATGGGAGTAGAACAGGGCTTACAATTTTGTAAATCAAACTTATTCAAGAGATCTTTTGTATATTTTGACTGATGAATAAAGGTTCCATCAGCCTTTTGTTTGATTTGCAAGCCTAGAAAGAACTGTAATTCTCCCATTGCACTCATTTCAAACTTTGTTTCATTAAACTTGTAAAATCATCACACAATTGGGGATCAGAGGATGCCAAAATTATATCATCAACATAAATTTGAACAAGTAGCTTATGCTGATCCACTTTCTAATAAACAAAGTTTTATCAATGGAGCCTCTAGTGAAATTATTTTTAAGAAGAAAATTTGAAAGTGTTTCATACTAGGCTCTAGGAGCTTGCTTCAACCCATAAAGAGCCTTATCAAGTTTATACACCCAATCAGGATGTTTATTGTCCTTAAAACCTAGTGGTTGACACACATAAACCTCTTCTTTTATTTTACCATATAAAAATGCACTTTTGACATCCATTTGAAAAAAATTTAAGATTATGGAATGCAGCATAGGCTAAGAACAATCTAATTGCCTCTAGTCTGGCTATAGGGGCAAAGGTTTCATCATAATCAATACCTTCTTCTTGTGAAAACCCTTGTACAACCAGTCTAGCCTTGTTCTTGACAATAAGCCCATTTTCATCAGTTTTATTCCTAAACACCCATTTAGTGCCTATTGCACACTTACCTGGAGGTAGAGGAACCAGTTCCCACACTTGCTGCTTTTTGAACTGAAGTAGCTCAAGCTGCATGGCTTCAACCATCCATTGTCTCTCAAAGCAACATGATAGTTCTTTGGCTCTAGCTGACTTATGAATAGAGCATAGAAGCAGAAGTTGGACAATTGACTTCTGGTTGAGACACCAGCATTGATATCACCAATTATTTGAGACATGGGGTGATTCTTCAGCTCTTAGTACACTATAAGATCAGTGCAAGTGTTTGTAGCAGGTTCAGCAGCAACAGATGTTGATCCAGACTCTTGAAACCAAGTATGAGATGGAAGTTAAATGATGTAGAGAGCATCAGAAATCTCATCAGCATTTGTTGTGGATGGAGCTGCTGAGGCTACAGGAACATCAAGTTTAGCAGACTCAGGCAGTTGATCACTAAACTTGAAAAGGTGAGTACTGATATCATCATCATCTCAGTACCACCAGGTGGAAGACGTGCTGCAGAAGATGATTTGTCCACATGATCTGCAACAGTTGGAGGTTGATAAGGAACATATTGCAGTATGTCCAGATCAAACAACTCCACAGGGTTTTGTGGAATTTTATCCTTAGGAGATTCATTGAATTTCACATGCAAGGTTCTTCAACTATCTTTGTTCTGCAGTTGAAGACCCTGTAAGCTTTGCATGTCGATGAATAACCTACAAAATACCCTGCATCCACCTTAGGATCAAATTTGTGGAGTTGATCCTTTGTGTTGAGAATAAAACAAGGACACCCAAAGTTTGAAGAAAGAAATTAGAGGAGCCAAATGATGTAGAACTTCATATGGAGTCTTCATCAACCTCTGATTTACTAGACTCTATTCTGCACATCGCAAGCTGTGTTGACAGCTTCAGCCCAAAAGGTCAATGGCAAACCAGAGTCAGCCACATAGACCTTGCAGCTTTAATTAGGGTCCTGTTCTTTCTCTTCACTACTCTATTTTGTTCTGGAGTCCTTGGGATGCTGAACTGCTCTTGATTCCTTTTGATAGATAAAAAATCAAGTGTATGGTTTCTGAATTCAGTTCCATTATCACTTCTTATACACTTGACTGATAGGGAATATTGCTTCTCAACATACAACACAAAGTTTATAATCTTCTGAGCAACCTCATCTTTTGAATGCAAGAAGAAAGTCCATACAAATCTGGAGTAATCATCCACAATTACCAGACAATATTTCTTCTTTGCCATGCTCATCACTCTCACAAGACCAAATAGATCCATGTGCAGTAACTACAAGCAGGCAGTGGACTTAGGTTCTTAAATAGGAGGAAATGAAACTTTGTGCTGTTTTCCTTTCAAACAAGCAGTGCAGGTTTCATCACAGTGGAACTCCTTTATTGGCAGACCTCTCAGTAAACCATTGTGGATCAGCTGATTCATGTTTTTGGGATTAACATGACTCAGCCTTCTATGCCACAGTTTAGATTCCTTAGAAGAGGCTTTGGATAACAGGCAAGGATGACCCTTCAAATCAATCTTCTTTGACAAATCCAAGGCATACACTCTTCCAATCTTGTTGGCCTTCAGGAGAGTATGTTCATCTAATACCTTGTCAATCAGCCTCAGAACTTGAAAAGACAGAATCCTGCAGTTCTGGCTTGTATAAAGTACAACATGCCCTTTATCACACATCTGACTGACACTCAGTAGATTATACTTGAGATTATCCACATGATTAACATCATCAAACTTGATTTGTCCACTAGACACATATCCTTTCCCGATGATGTAACCCTTAGCATCATTACCAAATGAAACAAATCCCTTCTTTCCTTGAGAGTAGTCATTAAGAAGAGAACTGTTCCCAGTCATATGCATAGATCCTCCACTGTCTACATACCAGATGCTCCTTTGGCATGCTAAAGAACCTTGCATTCATCATAAGAACTAGTTAGGTTTTGAGACCCAAACCTTTTTGTTTTGGGTCTGTTGTTTCATCAACAGATTTAACCATAACTTGTTTCTTATGATTAACAACTGATGAAGAAGAGATGGTGCTGAAATGGATTCCTTGGATTTGGGCTTGGAATGCCTTTTCAGTGGTTTGATCACAGGTGCATCTAGTTGGTTAACTCTCCCCAACAAATGCTGAACCATCATAACAAGTTGTGTCTGATTTGTAGCAAAGCTTTCAGCTCTTGTGACATATCAGTACTTGTGTTTGATGAGTTCCTGTGACCCACCATTTCCTCCTTAAAGTTCACAAACTTAGTCTGATGTTTATCATGAGTAGCACTATCAGTTTTTTGTGATAAACCTTATCCTTCTTTTGGATTTGAATGAAGGCTTGGGTTTATCACAATGGGATAACTGTGGTACAAACTTGGTATCAAACTCATTTTCATTTCATCCATCTGAATTTTAATGAGCTTATCTATGTTGAGTTTGGAACCCTTTCTGTACCAACATTCATCAGAAAGATGATTGAATTTACCACATATTTCACACGGCTTATTCTTCATCTTGGATTGATCAACTGCTGATGTGGAAACTACTGAAGGTGTGCTCTTCAGTATTTTCCTCCTTTCAATACTTTTGCTTAGTACTGAAGGATCTGTAACAATTGAAGACTTGTTCTTCAGCTGTTCTCTATCAGCAGTTGTTAATCCTTTTATTTCAGCTGATTTGAAATGCTTTTCAGTTGTTGTAACTTGCCCTTCAGTACTTGAGGTACTTTGAGGGACAACATCTGAAGTAGTCAGCTTCATGTGCTTATCAGTAGTTAACCCATCAGCCAATTGATTTGCTGAGGTATCAACACTGATTTCATCTTGTGATTTTGGTGATCACTTGAGGATGATGCACATGATGATGTGGTTTGGAAATTACTTTCACCTTCAGATTTTACTATTGGTTTTGGAGTAAAATCTGTAGGTGGTGCAATGTGGTTGTAACCTATTCCAACTTCACATTCAAAGCAGATTGCTTGCTGAGCAGCATTTCAAATCCCTTGCAGGATGATACCCAGCGGTCACACTCAACTTGGGTAACTGCAAGTTTTTCTTTGAGATCTCTATGGTTCTCAAGAATGACCTCTAGCTTAGCCTTTTCATCATTTAATTGGCATTTAAGCTTATAAATCTCATCATCTTTATCCTTAAGGACAGACTCATATTAAGCTTTTCTTTTGGAAGGGTTTGCTCAAGCTCTAGATTTTGATTTATTAAAGCTACATTTGCGTCTCTAATAGAGATAAATGCAGCTATGCAAGATTCAGAACAAAGCTTGGCCTTAGCCTCAGAGGATACCTAGGTTACTTGTGATGAAGATGCATTGGAGCATGAACTCTCAGTAGACTCCAGGGCCATGAGAGCAAGATTCCCAAAAGATGTTCACCACCATGCTGACCATCACTAGCAAATAAATGTCATTACCAGAGAGATCATCTGGTAAACTGCTCCAGTCAACAACACCAGGGGTGAAGAAGCTGTGATGAGGTTGTGATTGAGATGATTGAAATGGTAGAGGCTCAGGTAATGCTTGAGGTTGTGGTGCAGTTGGAACTTGAACTGGATTTGGCTGTGGCATGTAATAGCAGGGATATGGATATGGCATTGGACCCTGAGGGACAAAATATGTAGGATGTTGTGTGATGACCAGATCTAGCAGGATGTTGCCCTCTGTTTATTGTCTATTACTTGGAAAAGTCACAAAGGGTGCAGAGGAGTTAGATCTAGTTGATCTACACTCTCTTGCAAAGTGCCCAAGCCTGTGGCATTTGTGACACCTCAACTTACTCTTGTCAAAACCAACTTTGGTTTTGCCAGAGAGTCCTGGAAATTTCCTACCAGTTCTCTTGTAGAATTTTTGAGATCTGATATTAATAAGGCCATTTGGCTTAGAATATCCATCTCTTCTAAATCATCATCAGCTATACCTTTCAAATCATCCATGATGAAGCACAAATTGTCACTATTACAGCCTGCTGACTATCAACACTAACAAATGCATGATCGGAACTATTTGAAGAGAAATCTATATGCTCATCATAATTGCTTTCTGATGCAGCATATTCTGACTCATGACCAACCAAAGCAGTGTTCCCTGGTACAAAGTCATCGGTGAGCTTTCCTGATGATGCCAGTTTCCTTTTCTGCTCTATCTCTCTTTCAAATGTAAGCAGTTTCCCATGGAGTTGGGTGAGAGATAGACTATCCAGATTTGCACTGGAGCATAGGACAATGGTATATGTGTCCCATCTCTCAGGCAGTGATCTGAGGAATCTGTTGTTCATCTGACTATTTGTGTATTCATGTTTGACCATTTTCAGTTCAGAGATCAAACAGGAAAACGCTCAAACTGTTGAGTCAGTGACTCATCCTTCCTATGAGAGAATGTCTCATATTGTTGGGCAAGGATTTCTCTGTTGTTTGCTAAGACCTCATCTGTTCCACCAAATTGTTCCTTCAATGCATTCCAGAGGTCATGAGCAGTTTCATGATGCATAAGCCCAGAATAGATTTCATTTGGCAGTGCCATGGCCAGAATTCCATGCGCTTTAGCATCAATCTCAAACAGTTTTCGATCCTCATCTGAGTATTGTTCCTTCTTCTTCGGAACCATTTGGTTGGTTTCGGATTGTTCACCATAGGCTTGTGTGGACCATGTACCACGGATGTCCAACAACCTGAACTGTTAACAGACAGGTGATGAAGCATTCTTCGTTGCCTTATGTTATACTCAGTCCTAACCAGCATCGGAGGCTTGGTTGAGGAACCGGTATTGTGAGGGTCATTAGAAGGAGTAGTCATTCTCAGCTTCAACCAAATTCAATTAAGTTTTAACTGATTCAGTGCAAAACACAACAAACTCAATATGAACCAAGAGAAAACTCAAAGTAAATAAACGAAAGCAGCAGAAATTCAACGATCTATAACCAATTCTCGCATATATGCTAATTCAATCAAACTTAGATATCGAATAGCAGTTTCAATGATCAATTGTTAGATCGATCAATGATTAACCTGCTCTGATACCATTTGTTAGGATTAGTGATCTAAGTTTGATTAATTAGAGAGTATTGCAGCGGAGTACGAACAACGAATTAAACAATTCACAAGAACACAATTGATATTCAATGTAATAGTAAATGGTTATAGAAAAAGAGTATTCTTCAAAAGAGATATTTTATTCATATGCTTTCGTGGTGGCTCAATGTCACACATTACAATTAGGTCAACATTCCTTATATAGGATATGTGACGTCTGCTGATGTCACTTGATAGTGACATCTAACAGAATTATTCAAACTACTGAAACTATGCAAACTACTGAGAATGTTCTCAACTACTGATTACATCTCGGAGAATGCTTAAGTAAAAAAACATAAAACTACTGAAACTAAACTACTGAAACTATAACTACTGAAAAGTAAATTACAAGTACTGAAAGGAAACCATCACAACTACTGAAGTTGATAACTTCAGCTGTTGTGACAACTACTGATTACTTTAGTCTTCGGTCTTTGTCTTCAGTCTTTGTTCTTTAGACTTTTACTTTGAGACTTTGTCTTCAGCTGATAGCTTCAGACTTTGTCTTCAGTACTTTACTTTCAGACTTTGTCTTCAGCTGATACCTTCAGACTTTGTCTTCAGTTCTTTACTTTCAGACTTTGTCTTCAGTAGTAGTCTTTAGTTCTTGTCTTTAGACTTTTTCTTCAGACCTTGTAATCAGCTGATGTCTTCAGCTGTTGTGATCTTCTTCAGCAGTTGTAATGTCTGTGGGACTTAGAGGTTTTTCTAATCAGGCTCATTGGTTCTTTTGGTCCAACAGTTTTGTAGACCACACATTATGCATGCAATGTTAACCTTCTTGGAAAGTGAATGCTGTCATTTCTCTGTCTTCTTGTCTTCAGTGGCGATCTTTCCCTTGCCCTTCTTATCCTTTTGTTGGACAGGTATCCTGGTACTACACACTTTTCTAGGTTCAGAAGTTCCTAACACCTGGAATCCAGCTAAGATGAACACACCCTTTTGCTTTGGGTCAATCTTCAGCTTTGATTTAGCCACTTTCTTGGCAGTTTTTCTGGCTGCCTTAGCTTGATTTCTTCTAGCTTTGGTGGTAAGAGGTTGGTCATCACTAGTAAGAGGGGTAGGGTCTACCTAGATCTTCCTTGTGAACATTCTTTGACTCATGAGAAGGTAGGTCAGTAGATGGAACCTCTTGCTCTTCAGTACCATATCTTGGTTGTCTAATAGACTCATAAGAGTGTGGTGGAGCAATTTCATTGGTCCCCAACTGTAATAACCCCTCAAAATCAATGCAAGTTATGGGATCACGAAAACACCCAAGTGGGGGTATTTCACTAAGTCATGCGCCTCAAAAATGCCCATGCACCTAAACAGTGGTCATGCGCCTAGGAGTTTTCACTGAATTATGGCTATGTGCACCCATGCGCCCATGTTACCCTACGCCTGAATAGTGGTCATACGCCCTAAGAGTTGTCATGCGCCTAGAATTTTTACTTATTTATATTATTATTTTGTGTTATTATTTGTATTATTATGGATTCAAAGTCATGTTTTAATCATTAAATCCAGTTTTAGTCAAGTTTTAGTGTTTTACTTAGTTGCACCCAAGTATTTAATTAGCAATATCGAGCTTGTGTGATCGGGTCAGTAAATGACTTGAATAATACTTAAAAGAAACTTTAAGTGAAAGATGTTATTACCGAATGCATGTGGCGGCATATATATTAATAATTCAAATAATAAACTTTACTAAACAATAAATTTGGCCGCCCACTCACCCACTCACAATTCTCCTTGAATATTGCAAACACTCAACCTTCACTTTTACATGCAAAACCCGATTTTCTTATTCTCACACTTCAATTTTCAGATTCCCTTTCATTCTCTCTATTCCCTTTACACTCTCTTCCGAAAACTCACACATACACAAGTGTGCATCCTTCATCCTTTTGACAAGAACAACCGAGGACCCGCTTCTCTACCATCCTAAGTGTAAGTAATTCGTACTTCTACATATCAAACTTTCAAATACTCACTTTGTTCTACCTCAAACCCATGTTATATTGTCCCAACAAAAACTTTCACTCATGTTATTGTTCTTAAGGAACTCCAAATCTTTGTTTGATGTAAGTTTTCTTGAATGCATGGTGAATGTAGACTCGGTGCATTATGTTATACCTTGAAAACATACTTTTGTGTGACTAAGCACCATTTACCCAATTGTTCATGGAACTCTCCCAAACTAAGCTAAAAACCTGTATAAAACAGTCTTGGAGTTGCTTGTAATTCGATTTAAATGTCACAAGTAAGTTAGGAGACGTTTAAAAGACATTTACGTGGGTATAAACCGCATAAATGCCCGTATATGGCCATATTCATGTTAAATAGGTAATTACCGAGAGCTAGACTAGAAATTTCAGTAGGTTTAGACTGAAATTTTGGGTATCGATGGCTGGAAACTAAGGACGCATTGTGGTAAGTATGGACCATTTCGGGGACCCGAAAAGGATAAAACCCACAAAAATAATAGAAATTGTAGATACATGATGTTCCTAGTTTATGTGCTTAAATGTAAAAGTCTTTCATGTCTTACATATGTGTAATGTAATAAAATATAAATGTTTGATGTTTATTTATCTTTGATTCATATGTATGAACTTCTTATATAGGTTTGAGGTTGTTGTACATAGTTCTTAGTCAATAATGATTAAGTAATGTGTTCAACCTAGTCGGGTGATATTCATGCTAATGGACCATACTTATGGACCATACGCATGAATATATCATACTTAAAGACTAGTCACACAATTGAACCAGGAGACTGGATTAGTCGTATGATTGAGACATAAGATTGACTCAATTTCACGACTGAATCTTCAGTTGTGCGTATGACTCAATTGCATGAGTCAGTCGCATGACTGAACCATGCTAATGGTTCAGTCGTATGAATGGAAACTACAAAAATATAAATACCACTTAATTCGTGAAAAAAACACTTTGAGAGATACTTCGAATATACATAAACCCTAGCTGTCCAGAGCGTCCTAAATAGCCAATCCAACTTCATAGTTCGATCTTGATCGACTCCTACTCATTCTTAATGTTTAGTTCATTGTTATATCTATAGGGTTATCGTTCTCACTGATTGGATAGCCAATCAAATAGGATTCCACACTATTTGATCTGGTTTAACGCAGAATTCGTTAGTACTTCGTACATACTCGGTCCCTAACAAGTGGTATCAGAGCTTTGGCTCGTGATTCTGCATTGGATTCGATTAGTTTTGGTGTTAAAAACCTACGTTTTAAATCAAAAGAGTCACCACTTTGCTTCAAAAGACGTTTTTGACGTTTGTATGTGTTAAAGTCTTAGTTTTTCATTATACGACATATTAGGGTTCTTGGGAAACTCGTATTTTGTGTCAAAGTGTCAAAATATTCGACTTTACAAATAGAGCAGCCTTCAGTCGCACGATTGGTCCAATCGTATGATTGAACTCAATCATATACTCCATCCGCACGACTGAACTAAGTCGCATCCCTCATTCGCATGACTGAACTTAGTTGCATCCCTCATTCGCACGACTGAACAACTCCAGTCATTTGATTCCAATTGTCTTGTTCATACGTACGACTGAATCCAATCGCACGATTGAATTCATTCGCATCCTTTATTCGCACGAGTGATCTATACTCATAGCCCATTCGCACGAGTGAAACAATCCTGTTCTAAAAGTACCAAGTTTAAAGCTGTTGATACATTTGTACCTAGTTTAGGAGCTTAATGTAAAATGTCTATCATGTCTTACATATGTAATTGAATGGGTATGAATGAAATACTATGTGTGGTTGATGCTTATAATGTTTAATATTTCATTATTTATTGTGTAATAACTCATAGTGAACTAAATATATAGGTTTGTGGTTGTTGTACATAATTCTTAGTCAATAATGATTGAGAAACATGTTCAAACTTAATCATGTGAAGTGCTCATGCGAATGGACCATACACATGAATACTTCATGCTAATGGATCAGTTGTACGACTGAACCAGGAGACTGGATCAGTCGCACGATTGAGATATAAGATTGACTCTGTTGCACGATAGGACCTTCAGTCGTACGTATGAATCAATCGCATGATTCAGTCGCATGACTAAACGATGCTAATGGTTCATTCGTACGATTGACAAACCCTAACCTATAAATACCACCTAATTCATGGAAAAACGTAAGAATTAGAATACCTACGCACATAATCGTACCCTATCCGTCTAGAGACTCAAGAAAACCTATTCCAAGTTTATAGACCGCAGTTGATTGTTCTCTAATCATTCTTAACATTTCACTAATCGCTAGATTGATCTAAACTGTGATCTCCCTGATTGGATCGCCAATCAAATAGGATTCCGCACTATTTGAGTTGGTATACGCGCAGAATCAGTTAGTACTCCATACGTAAACGGTCCTAACAAGTGGTATTAGAGTTTTGGCTCTTGATTTTGCCTGTGATTCAGCCGTTTTGGTGTAAAAATCACGTTTTTTTTCATTCAAAAACACCATCTTTTTTAGTAAAACAGTGTTTTCGACGTCTCCAGATCTAAAAGTTCACGTTTTTCGGCTTACGGCAGATTAGGGTTCGTGAAAAATCGTCTTTTTATGTCAAAGTACCAAAAACCTTCGACTTTTCAAATCCTGCAACCTCAGTCGCACGATTGGCTCAATCGCACGACTGAACTTAATCGCACCTCCCATACGCACGATTGAACTCAGTCGCCCTCCATTTGTATGACTGAACACCCCATTCGCATTGTCCATCCGCACTTGTTCAATCGCACGATTGACTTATCCGCATTGGTTCAATCACATGATTGATTAATCCACATTTGTCCATCCTCATGATTGACCCAATCGCATCTCTCCATTCGCACCAGTGAAACAATTTTGTTCTAATACTCAACGTTTAAAGACATGGAAGATCAGTACTCTGCGTTTACTTCAGGTAGGGCCTCGCGTGTCCAGAACCTGTTACTTCTGGAAAATGAGATTGGATATCATAATAAGTTGCCTAAGCTTATCACGTTAGATGATTATTGATATTGGAAGCAAAGGTTCGAAAGTGATCTAAATGGTGTTGATTCGAATCTGTGGGAATCAATCAAGACTGGTTATAGTATGCCAGTTGGTGGTGATGGAGTCAAACTTACTCTAAGCGGCATGACTGATAGCCAGATTGTGAAGTACAATGCTAAGAAAAAGGTGTATGCTCTGTATACCTAATGATATATTCCACCAATTTTCTGAGAATAAACAGGCAAAGAAGTTATGGGAGGCTCTAGAAAAACGGTATGATGGGAATGCGACGTTGAAGGCATTAAAGGCAAAGGCTTTGAAGAAGGAGTTTGATAACTTCTCTTTGATAGGAAAAGAGAGTCTGGATGATATCATCGACCGTTTCTACCACTTGATGAGTGAGCTGCATACTCATGGGGTAACCACATCCATGGAAGACAATATGTCGAGTTTTGCAGATGGATTGTCAGAGAAGTAGGTTTCGTTTGTGTAAAATCTAAGATAGAATGATATGCTGGCAAAGTTGGACATTAACGATTTCATTCTGAAGCTGAGAGAGGAAGAGTTGAGGATGAAGTACAGGCCTCAAAATGATCATATGATCAGAACCCGTCACTGTATAATCATCTCCCACTCCAAAAAGTTCAGGAGCACCACTTCAAACAACATTCGTGTCCAGTTCAGTCACTTTGTCTCAAGCCACTACTTCAGGATCTGACACGTCAGGGTCATCTTGTACCCAAAATATAGCACCTAAAGTAAATGCTACGAAGTTGAAGACCAAGAATCTCAGTACTATTACTATAGAGGTGGCAAAGGAACATATGGACCTCTTAGCTGCAGTTGTTCATTCTTAGGATGGTCTAGTTGCAGGAAGGATCAGAAATTGCCATCTGGCTGATGAGGATTACGAGCAGGTGGACGAGAATGAATTGGAAAGAATGGACCTTATGTGGGCGTTGGCAAGTGCTGTTCAAAGAGCCAAGAAGTTCATGAAGAAGACTGGATAGAACTTGATAGCCACAAAGGATACAACTTTTGGTTTTGACAAAACCAAAGTTACTTGTTTTAATTATGGTTAAAAGGGGCACTTCAAACGTGAATGTGTAAAGCCCAAGAAGACTGGTAACGGAAATCCTTTCTCATCATTCAACCGTCAGACAAACCCACAAGTGAAGCTGCTTCATCAAGCAAAGATACTAAAGCTTTAACTGCACAAGACGACGAAGGTCAAGATTGGACCTTTCGGTTTGTAACTCCGGGGGATCCAACATTGCTTGTGTTGAGGGTTTGGATGACGACTCTGCAAGCGAAGCTGAAATAGTACTGGAACTAATGATGTCTAATAATGAAGAAACTGCAAATGGGGTCAATAACCTAAATGAAGAAATTCTCAGAACAACATGTTCAGCATCACCAGCACCCGAACAGTCAAACTCTGCTATGATTGCTGATTCAACTGAAGATTCTCAGGTAAGTACCAAAGACCAACTGTTTGATAGTCATGCCTGTAATAAATGTAATAAATTTAGAGAAAGCATAGACTTAAAATTTTTTAGGTTAATAGATCACAATGATAGCTTAGTAAATGACTTACAAGGTTGCACAGAAGCAAACCGGAATTTAAAAACAAAATGAGCACAATTATAAAGAGAAAATAGAACTATTAAATAAACAACTAAGGGAAACCGAAGTTGTTGCTTTTAATCAATCAAATGACATAAAGTTCTATTTAAACTCCCTAGAAGAAACTAAGAAAGAAAAAGCAGTTTTGGAAGTTGAAGTAAATTCATTAAGACACAAATTGCACAGTTGGACCAGTTCTTCTCACATAGTCCAGCACTTAGTGAAAGAACGCAACAACGGGGAGGGTTTGGGTTACAAAGTGGTTCCACCACCACATGAGACCTTGTTGAATGCTAAATGTAAACCAATTAATAACAACCCAATCAAGGATCATGTGGTGTCTACTCCTCTAGTTACTGATCCAGATTCCACGAGTAAATCGGTGGAATCGGTCGCTAAATAGAAGGAGGCCATTTTAAAATCTAAAGGTAAAATGCCTATTGTTAATTTGGATGACCAATTTGAAAAGGTTAAGGTAAAGTCAGGTTCAAACATGTCTATTTTGAACCCAAAAAGACCAAACAACTTAACCAACCTCGTGCACCATGTCTTAGTCCAATAAACAATAGGGTAAAGATGTTAAAAATGTTCAAAACATGAAGCTAAAACATTTAAACAAGAAGTGTCAAAACCCAAACAGACTAAAGTTACACTTGTGTCATCCACTTCCCCACAAAAACAGTTCCACCAACATGTCGAATGTAGATCATGCTACAATTGTGGAAAGTATGGACACATTGCTTCTAACTGTCCTTATTATTAGACACCAAGAAAGAAAATCAAACTTCATAACACTAAACCAAGTTCTTCTAAACAGAGTTCTATCACTCCACCAAGAAGAATTAGTGAACATAAAGTTCAAACTGTAAGCCAATCGTCTGTTTATCACAAACAGGCCTTACACAAAACTGGCGTATGGAAAGAAAAATCAAGTCCAATGTCTGATAATGAGCACAAGAAGAAGAATGATCTGCCCTCTCCCTCAAATGGACAGTGGGTAGAATTTATGATGTGTGATGCCTCTGGGTCACCCAAGCCAGTTAAGGCTTGGGTACCTAACCTAAACTAATCATTTCCTTTAAATGTGCAGGGTGTCCACTATAGTGCTTCTACAAATACCTGGATCGTTGATAGTGGGGCATCAAGGCACATGACTGGAAACCTGTCTCTCTTGTCAAATGTTAAACAAATTAAAAGAGGACACGTTTCATTTGCTGCAAATAAAGAAGGTTATATCACTGCACAAGGGGAAGTGGGAAACCAGAAAGTGAAGTTTGACAAGGTAAACTATGTTCAACAACTTCAAAATAATTTACTTTCTGTAGCCCAGATTTGTGACAAAGGATTCAAGGTAGTCTTTGACAACATGAAGTGCTATGTGTTGAAGGAGTATGTGATACCGGAGGACCAAGTCTTAATGTTAGCTTCACGATATAACGATTTGTATGTCTTATATCTATCAAAGGCCTCCACAACCGATTAATGTACAATGCTTCTTGTCAAAGGCAACAGAGAGAGAATCCATCTCCTGGCATAGGAGAATGGGACACATTAATCCACGGAAGATGAATCACTTGATCTAGAATGATCTAGTGCGTGGAGTAAATGTCAAAAACTTCCAATTACCGGATTTTTGTGTCGCATGTAAGAAAGGCAAACAGACGAAGAAGTCTCATAAGGCAAAGAAAGTTCACTCAATTGACCTGCCTCTTGAGCTCCTTCACATGGATCTGTTTGGCCCAGTTAATACAAAGAGCATTGCTGGCGACTTGTACTGCTATGTAGTTACGAATGATTACTCAAGATTTTCTTAGGTGATGTTTCTGAAATCCAAATAAGAGACATTTGAATCATTCAAAGAGCTGGTAACTACATTGGAGTCACTCTACAAGCTTAAGGTAAGGCAAGTTCACTCAGACAACGGTACCGAGTTCAAGGAACCAGTGGATGGAGGCATTCTACAAAGAAAAAGGAATTGTGCATCAGTTCACATCTACCTACACTCCTCAAATGAATAGGGTTGCTGAGAGAAAGAATCGAAGCTTGATAGAGACAGCTCGGACGATGCTAGCAGACTCGAAACTGCCTATCCAATTTTGGAACGAGGCAGTGCTAACGCATGTTATACCCTCAATCGAGTCTTAGTGGTCAAACGTCACGGTAAAATGTTCTATGCATTGCTCCAACGACGTAAACCAATATAGAGTACCTTGAGCCATTGGCGCACCATGTACACTACTGAAGAAAACTCAGTCATGAAAGTTCAGCGAGAAGGCCGAAGAAGGAATTTTCTTAGGATACAACATACCGAATAAGAGAGTTTACAACAACTCAACGTGTCAAGTAAAAATGTGGTGCAACGTTGATGTACAAAGATACACCACCGCCCTTGCTGGAAAAGGACCCATATTCTTTTTCGACTATGATGAATTCTTTAAGTCCTTCAACATCCCGCTCTCCCCTCCTGAGGATGAGTTATCGACCAGAATGATGTACGAGGTGTTAAATACACCATCACCGGACCCGACGACCTCAGCGTCACAAGGTGAGTTTTCTAGTTCTTCAGGGGGAGCACTTGAAGTAAGTGACTCCTCCTCTGATGATGAAGATGTGGCAAATGATCAGGTGGATCAGGGGGAACAAGTTCCTACTACTGCAAGTACACAAGCATCAGATGTGGATGCCTCTGACACTTCAGAACCTCACACTCCCACTGCCTTAGATACCGAACCTGTTGTTCACAATCTGGATAATGAGGTAGTTGTACCCACCACTCCTGGATCACGACTAAACGTATATCATCCTTTTGGACAATGTCACTAGAGATGTTCGATCGGGTATACAGACAAGAAATCAGCTATACTCGGCTGATTATGCCTTAGTGATGGAAAAGGGATATCTTCACGATGGTGCATATCGTTGTTTTGTATCTCAATTGAGCCAAAATATGTTAGTGAATCCCTAAACGACGAGGCATGGGTGAGTGCCATGCAAGAAGAACTTCTTCAATACAAGAAGTTAGGCGTATGGACACTAGTGGATAAACCAAAAGGTGCTAAGGTCATTGGCACAAAATGGGTCTTGAAATGCAAGAAAGATGACCAAGGAGTCATTATAACAAACAAGGCTCGACTTGTAGTTCAAGGATTTTGACAAGTCGAGGGTATTGATTACAATGAAGTGTTTGCACTGTGGCAAGAATGGAAGCAATCCGTTTCTTCCTAGCCTATGCATCTTACATGAAGATTAAAGTATATCAACTGGATGTAAAGAGTGCATTTCTTCATGGTGAAATCCAGGAGACAGTGTATGTCAGTCAACCTGAAGGATTTAAGGATCCGTATAATCGGGATAGAGTTTACAAACTAGATAAGGCTCTCTACGGGTTCCATCAAGCCCCAAGAGCATGGCTTGAAAAGCTCTCGACTCATCTTGTGAAACACGATTTTTGCAGAGGAGTGATTGACTGTACACTATTTATCAAAGAAAAGGATGGTGACTTACTGCTAGTTCAGATCTATGTTGATGACATAATCTTTGGTTCCAAAAACGAAGCATTATGCAAAGAATTTGAAGGAGTAATGAAAGCTGAATTTGAAATGAGTGCCATAGGAGAAATGAAGTTCTTTCTCGGCTTACGGGTGGATCAGACACCAAAGGGGATATTTCTACATCAAACCAAGTATGTAGGCAATATTCTCAGTCAGTTTGATATGGAGAATGCTTCGACAGCTGGAACTCCACTGGCTACAAACCACGATGTGGCACCCGATGAAAATGGTGATATGGTGGATGCCACCATGTACCGAGGAATGATCGGATTACTCATGTACCTCACTGCCTCATGACCTGATATCATGTACGTGACGTGTCTCTGCTCCAGATATCAGGCAAAACCGAAAGTCAACCGTCTCATAGGCGTCAAAAGGATATTTCGTTATCTGAAGGGTACTCTAACACTTGGGTTGTGGTATCCTCATGACGATGACTTTGAGCTTACAACGTATAGCGATTCGGATTATGGCGGCTGCAAAATGAACTACAAGTCAACTTCAGCAAGATGTCAATTCTTTGGGAGAAGATTAGTCACGTGGCAGCGTAAGAAGCAAACATCGGTTGATCTGTCGACTTGTGAAACTGAATATGTTGCTGCTGCAAGCAGCTGTTCACAAATCATCTGGATTAATAGCAAATGCGGGACTACGTTTTGAAATTCTCTAACACTCCTATATTTGTTGATAATTCTGCTGCTATAGTCGTAACTAAAAATCTGGTCCAACATCCTAAGACCAAACACATCGGAACTAAATATCACTTTATACGTGATTGTTTTGAAAAGAATTTAATCGATGTTGTTAAAATTAATACAGCTTTCAATGCGCTTACCTCTACACAAAAGCTTTCGATAACCAAGATTCTTATATCTGTCAGAGGTCAACGGGGTGAAAAAGAAATATGAAGTGATTCCAGAAGACGACAGTACCTAGTCCGACGAGTAGAGTCCATTTTCATTTTATTTATTTTACTTTATTTTATTTTATTTTATTTCTTCGCCTATTAAAATTCTAAACGCAAAACCATTTTCGGTTTTAGAATTTTAGGGGGAGAATAGGTTAAATTAGTTGTTTTAATTTTAGTACTTAAAAAAACGAGAGAGGAGGACAATATAGCAAATAGAAATGAGATCGTATCTGTGATACTGATTCAATGTTTGTGGAAAATGATAGTACACAGAACAAAGAGTTTGGGACTTTAAAAGAATTTAATTGATTAAGATGCAAAATTCGAAGTATAAGTCTGAGAAGTCTAAGCAAAATAAAAGGAAAGATGATAGGTGAACTGGTACGCTACTATGGTAACATACAGAAAGTAGACCTAGAGGTTGTTAGCTCATTAGATGATGTGTCGGTAGATTCAACACAATAGATAGGTAGACCTCATTGGTGATTTCAAGCTCAAACTAAGTTGTTCAACAAGCTGTGGGTTATCATCTTATCCTTGCTTAACACAATCAATGAAGTTCCAATAAGGGTTGACGAGCAAAATAAACGTCACAAATGTGTGTGGATGACCATAAAAATGAGCAAAACACATGAAAAATGCAAAAAGCAATCAAGCTAATAACTTATGTTGTTGGTGCGATCTATGTAAAAAGAATATAATAGCTCAAACAAGAAGATAGGTTGTGTGCCTCTCTGCTGTGCGGTGGCACTGACATGAGGATAAGCATAACCTAAATATTCTACAATTAGTTGTTTGCGCCTCTATGTTGTGCGATGGCACTGACCTGAGGCTTAGCATCTCTTTGAAAGCTCTTAGAATAGTTTGTTCTTGTCAAAATACCCGTAGACCGCTCAAAAATCTCCTGAGGAATGTTGATTACCATATAAGCATGGGATCCACAAATGCATGTTGAAATAATTAAACCTTAAATCATCACCAATGTGTGTCAAAAATCTATGTATGGATTTAAGAGGAAAAGTATACTGACAATCATCGTGAGCTGCAACTCTTGAAAGTCAAAATCATTGTGTGCATCTTGTAGCTCTAGTATGATTTCCTAAACTTGCTAATGACTCTTGATGAAAACAAGAATCTAGCATCAAAAGGATTTGGTAAAATGTCCCAAATGATTTGATAAACATGTATGATTCCAGAATGAATCGTTCCAGTTATGATCAAAGTAACTTGACACTATATTGTCCAGGAAGAAAAATATGGTAGATACTTATCTTAGGATTTCAACCTCACACAAAAATACAATATTATGTTTTAGCTTTGTTTTATGTCTAGTTGTTTAATTTAGTTAATTTTAGTTAATTTAATAGTTAAATGTCGGACTATGCATTGAAAGTCAATTTGGGATTCACTCACTAAAAAGGTCACGTCTAAGGTGACCAATGGGGTTTTCAAATGTAAATGGGTCATGTCTGAGGTGAAAAATTGTTTTGTTGTTAAAAGGATCACGTCTGAGGTGATCAATAGTTTAAGTTAAAATGGTTATGTCTGAGATGATCAATTGTCAACATGTCTTATCAATAAGTAAAAGGGCTAAGTGTATGATGGTCATAAGGTCAAACTCATAAGTATGAGCCATTCGCACGATTGGACCATGAGTATGAACCAGTCGTACGATTAGGCCATACGTATGAGCCCAATTGCATGACTAAACCACACGTATGGACCAGATGTGCGATTGGACCATAAGCATGGGTCAATCCATATGATTGGATCATCAGAATGAACCAATCGCACGAATGGAGGTGACCGAATGAGACAGTCGCACGACTGAAACCTAGTCGAACGATTGAAGGTGACCTTTGAGCTAGTCGCACGACTGAGCCTCAGTCGCATGAATCAACAGTGCGATTAGGTTCAGTCGCACGATTGAAAGAAACCCTAGTATAAATAAGGGGGAGTCAGTCGCAGACACTCATCACCCCCCAATCGCTCTTTCTTCGCACGATTGTACCGTTACGCTGCCAAAATCTTGATTGAGTGTTCTTGACTGATTATTGTTGCTTCTAATGGTTTCTCTTAATCATACAGGTAATAGGCAACGTTATCCACTCAAATGTTCATCAAATCGTGCCCTAAATCGACTTAATTTGAGCCCTAACAAGAACCAACACTTAGTTCACAAATTAAACCTGTAAAACTAAGTAAATTGCAAAATTAAAATGTGTTAGATGTTAGCTGGAATGATTGCGAGTCTAATGAGCCAAACCATAACGTCTAACATCAAGTTTTGCTCAAGATTTGGATTTGAATGGAAAAACAGACTGTCATGTGAATGGACATACTGATGAACCTCAATCGCACAACTGAGCTGGGCGAATGGCACAATCGCACGACTGAACCATACATACGAGTTCAGTTGCACGACTGGTTCAACCGCATGAGATAGCATACGACTAAGCCCAGCCATATGGTCAATCGCACGAATGAGCTTTATCGCACGACTCAGACTCAGTCGCACTGTGCATTCGCACGACAAAAAAGAAGGATTCAAGTCCAATAAATTGAAATGTCATTCATTTACACACACTCTAACGTTTATCTATCTTGTGTTACAGCAGCATGGCGAGTCAGTGGGCGATGAGCATAAAGCACAACATATATGCTCATCTAGACATTACGTCCCGGAATGTGTCTGAGTTCATGGGCATTATTACATTTCTACAGAGATCAAGGATCTTCAGAGCTATCTCCACTCCATGCACACCATACAGATCGATACAACAGGCTTTCTGGGAAAGAGCTGTTGTAGATAGGTCCTTAGAGCCTCACCGTATTAGGATTTCCATCTTTGGTCAAGACATTGAGATCAGTGAGGAGGATCTGAGGACAATCTTAAAGTTGGGAGATGATGGTGATTGCCCCACCAGACTGCATCCGTTGACAGTTTGAGGATGTTTTCTTCGGGCTAAGTACTCGGGGGACATAAACGCAGGTGTGCTCAACAAGAGCAACCTGTGCCCCCAGTTCAAACACTTAGCCCATGTGCTGCTAAAGTGTATAGCCTCGAGGAAGGGCGGATTTGATGAGCTGTCTGATCAGATCCAGAATGCCTATATGGCTCTGGTACTGAATCATCCTTTCACCTTCTCGAGGATGATCTTCACCTACTTGGTGGAGAACATAGAGGCCAAAGGCAAGGAAGGATTCTGCATGTACCTACATTTCATTCAGATGATCATCGGCCAGAAACTTCCTTCGCTGCCTAAGGAGAGAGAGGATGCAGTTACACTAGAGGTGATGGATGATACCACCCTAGGGTGGATGAAGGTATACAGGGGAAAACAGGTGAAGCCCCCTGTAAGGAGGTTGTTTGGGCATCTAGCCTGGGATGACTACATGGCGCCAACTAGGAGGAAGTGGCGCCACGAAGATAGTGACTCAGATGTTGAGCAGATTGCTCTACCCTCCAATGACTCCGACGGTGATGACCACGATGCTGATCAGGGAGGTCATGGTTAGGGTGGACCCGAGTCTGCTCCCGTTCACCCTGATTTCCAGATGGAGGAGGAGGAGGAGTCTGATGAAGAGCCTCTAGTGCGAATGATGGGGAGCCGGGTCGTAGCCATGGAGAGAGGTCTCAGGGTGGTAGGTGGACTCCACGGGGAGTCCGGGGATGTTGCTATTGCTAATACGGATCTATCATATACCCCGGACCCGCCCAGCAGCCAAGGCACTGTGTCCAATGGCTCGAGGAGAAAGAGAATGGCTCAACCCTATGGCAAAAGGGGAAGAGGCCAAGGTTCACATTGACGACATCTACTTCCACTGCCACAGCCACCACCACCACCACTACTTCCACATCTACCACAGCTACCACCACCACCACCACCACTACCACATCACCTATCACTACCACACCCCTATCCACCACCACTACAGCCTACACGTCACCACCAACTCATATGCCACCACTCATATTCACCACTACCACCACTACCACCACCAGCCACCAAGCAGGACCATCATCCCACCACACATTCTCCATAGGACCCACTCTACCCCCCATTGGGGTAGAGGAACAACTGGCATCACTTAATCATATGGTGCTGAAGCTGTTAGCTGCTGATGAAGAGAAGGCTGCCCAACTACGTCAGCTTGTGGAGCTAAACGCTACCCAAGCACAACAGATCTCACAACAAGCTCAACAAATTGCCCAACTACAAGAGCAAAACGACCAATCAGCAAAGAGAATAGAGGATTTGGAGGCCTCTAACAAGACTATCATGCTCAAACTCAAGGGATGGAAAGATGAGCCACTGAAGATAAGAGAGGGTGATGATGAAGATGATGAGGATGATGATGATAGTGATGATGATGAGACGAGTGAAGATGAAGGGATTAGGGGAAGGCAGGATGATGATAATGATGAAGAGGGAGATGCAGCTACATCTGCCTTAGCTCAAGGTCAAGAGAGAAGGACAAAGAGAAATCAAGACAAAAGAGCATCATCTTCTGCCCCATCTGCTGAGAAGCCAGCCATACAAGACAAAGTAATGCTTAGAAGTTTATGTATTTGTGAAAGCTTTGTACTTGAATCTTGTATTATTATTATGTAATTAATGTTTATATATCTTTATCAAATGTTTGAATGTCTTGATTAATTACTAACAATTGATGTGTTACATATTTAAATCAAGCTGATCAAACATCTTAACAAGATGAATACGATGTTGCTCCCTTTCAGCAAATAAAGTCTCAACTCAAGATGATTCTTGATTTACAAGGGATTGTCAGACGGTTAGTGAGCTATACTCCCGAAGAAGGAGAAATCATTCATGACCTGACTGACGAGCAACTTGCTGAGATGTTTAGGCTGAACCTGGACAAGATCGTCAAGGATGCCCCTACTTTTGAGGTAACAAGTGACGATGAGCTCAACGACATAGATGAAATCGAGATAGAGGATGTCACTGCTGACAACTATCCAGAGTACACTGACCGAGAGGGAAATGTAGTCCCCAACTTGGGTGATACTCTCGTCAATGATAACATTTGACAAGCTAGATCAGATGGAGAAAGAGTCTGAGAAGAATGAGGGTCAAGCCCAAGCCTTAGACGCCGATGTTGACATCAAAAAGCCTGAATGGGTGGCATGTTTTGCTGAGATCCGAGCCATGCATACTACACAAATGCCCAATGTCTACACCAAGCTATACAAAGTCAAGAAACACTTAAAGGTGTCAGGCAAGATCATTGCATGGGCTTATTTTAAGGATCTGAATGTGTATGCAGTGAAAAGAGAAAAAGGGATAGAGTACTTCAGATTCCCACACGATCTAAAGACTCCCCCTGGTTTTGAGCTCAACCAGCTGGCATGCCTAAAGTTGTTGTATGCTGACCTGAGAAAAATGTCAGGCTGGTTTGAGGCTACTTTAAGGAAAGAATACCACACCAGGTGGGTAAACTTCAGCCCTTAACAACCAAAGAGGTACATCAAAAGGTCTGAAGTTGATCCCATTACTGGAAAACCTAAGGTAGTGCCGAAGTGGAGTCCTCCGCGTACAATGCCCAAAATCCCTTTAAGGAAAATGCCATAGAACTTCACTCCACACTTCAAGTGGTGGTATTACGATTGGAGAACAAGTGAAGCGGTCATAGTCTTACAAAAGGAGAGCCAAATGGATACTATCCGGGTGTTTGACCCTATGTGGCAGATTAACTTGTTTGATGATAATGTATATACCTTATACAAGTGGCCACTATTCTATGACTTGTAGGATATCGTACAAGCCCTCCAGTTTCAAAATGTTATACGACTCTGTTTCAGGTTTGAGATAAATGCCGGAGTTACAAGAGAGGAAAAGTTCAAGAAGTTTGAAGAGCTAATGAAGAATGTTAGACAATGATCTAAACTAGGTCCAAGGGGGAGTTTGTTGATGCATGTATACCTAGTTTAGGAGCTTCATGTAAAATGTCTATCATGTCTTACATATATGTAATTGAATGGGTATGAATGAAATACTATGTGTGGTTGATGCTTATAATGTTTAATATTTCATTATTTATTATGTGATAACTTATAGTGAACTAAATATATAGGTTTGTGGTTGTTATACATAATTCTTAGTCAATAATGATTGTGAAACATGTTCAAACTTAATCATGTGAAGTTCTCATGTGAATGGACCATGCTAATGGACCATACGCATGAATACTTCATGCTAATGGACCAGTCGCACGATTGAACCAGGAGACTGGATCAGTCGCACGATTGAGACATAAGATTGACTCATTCGCACGACAGGACCTTCAGTCGTACGTATGAATCAATCGCATGATTCAGTCACAAGACTAAACCATGCAAATGGTTCAGTCGTACGATTGACAAACCCTAACCTATAAATACCACCTAATTCGTCGAAAAACGCAACAATTCGAATACCTACGCACATAATCGTACCCTAGCCGTCTAGAGACTCAAGAAAACCTGTTCCAAGTTCATAGATCGCAGTTGATTATTCTCTAATCATTCTTAACATTTCATTAATCGTTAGGTTGATCTAAACTATGATCTCCCTGATTGGATCACCAATCAAATAGGATTCCGCACTATTTGAGTTGGTATACGCGCAAAATCAGTTAGTACTCCGTACGTAAATGGTCCTAACAAAAGCAATGGAAGACTAATTTGTTGCATTTACTACCAGAAAGGACTACCGCATCTAGAACCTTCTACTTCTTGAGAATGAGATTGGAAATCATAATAAACCGCCAAAGCTGTTAACGATAGATGAATATCCACATTGGAAACTACGGTTTGAAATCTATTTAATGGAGTTGACCCAAATCTTTGGACATCCATTGAGACTGCTTATACGGTACTAGTCGGTGCTAATGGAGTCAAGTTGACTTTGGGAGGAATGAGTGAAGCTTAGGAGATTTTGTTCAATGCTGAAAAGAAAGTATATGACTTGTTGACTCAGTCGATACCTAAGGACATCTTTCATCAGTTCTCTAAGAACAAGCAGGCTAAAAAGTTATGGGAGGCATTAGGGAAGAGATATGATGGAAACGCAACTCTCAAAGCACTAAATGCTAAAGCTCTCAAAAAGGAATTTGATAATTTCTCTTTGATAGCGAATGAGAACTTGGATGATGTTATTGATAGATTCTATCATCTGATGAGTGAGTTGCACACTCATGGTGTGACAACATCTATGGAAGATAAAGTTTCAAGCTTTGCTAATGGTTTGCCTGATAAATGGGATTCATTTGTGTCTAATTTGAGACAAAACAACATTCTTGTGATGTTAGACATAAATGATTTCATCTTGAAGTTAAGGGAGGAAGAACTGCGAATGAAATACAAGTCAAAGAAAGGATCCTATGTTCAGAATCCTTCATTTTACAACTCAGTTTCAACTCCAGATGTTTCAGGAGCACCGTTACAAATAGCGTTCGTGTCTAGTTCCTCTGCTCCTTCCCAAACCACTGCACCAGGAACCGAAACATCAAGGTCATCTGGAACCCAATACATAGTTCCTGAGGCAAATACTATAAAGTTGAAGATTGAGAATCTCGGTAATGTCATAGTGGAAGTTGCTAAGGAGCACATGAATCTTCTAGGGGCTGTTGTACAATCTTATGATGGTTTAGTTGCCGGTAAGATTGGAAATTGTCATCTTGCAGATGAGGATACGAGAAAGTTGATGATGAGCTAGAAAGAATGGACATAATATGGGCCTTGGCGAGTGCAGCCAGAAGAGCAAAGAAGTTTGTCAAAAAGACGGGGCAAAATCTAGTTGCCACTAAAGATACGACTTTTGGTTTTGACAAAACCAAAGTCACATGTTTCAACTATGGTGAAAAAGGACACTTTAAACGTGAATGTATAAAACCCAAGAAAACTGGAAATGGAAACCCATTTCCTACATTCAATCGTCAAGACAAAGACATGATTGGAACTACCTCTTCAAGTATAGAGACAAAGGCTCTGACTGCTCAAGGTGATGAAAGGCAAGATTGGTCCTTCCGCTTTGTTTCTCTAGGTGAATCAAATATTGCCTTTGTCGATGCACTGGATGATGGATCTGCTAGTGAAGGTGAGATCATAGCTGAGCAAGCGATGTCAGATACCAAAGAAACTGTGAATGTTGTAAATCACTTGGTTGAGGAAGAGCTCAGAGCAACAAACTTAGAATCTCCAGTCAATGAAGAGTCTGATATAGCTTTGATGGCTGATTCGTCTGATTCCTCACAGGTAAGTTCTAAAGACCAATTATCTGACAAACATGCTGGTAATGAATGTGACAAATTTAGGAAAAGCATTGATCTAAATTTTGCAATGTTATTAGAACACAATGAAAATTTAGTAAATGATTTACAACTCTGCACTGAGGCTAATCGTATTCTAAAACAAAATGAGTGCAGATTCAAAGAAAAAATAGAACTTTTGGGAAAAAACTAAGGGAAACCCAGGTTGTTGCATTAAATCAAGCAAATGACATAAAGTTTTATTTAAATTCTTTCAATGAAACGAAAAAGGAAAAAGCAGTTAGAAGTCGAAGTTTAATCTTTAAAACAAAAACTGCATAGTTTGGCTAGTTCTTCTCACATAGTTCAAAAGTTAGTGAAAGAACAAAATAATAGGGAAGGTCTAGGTTATAAAGTAGTTCCGCCACCACATGTAGTCCTTTTGAACACTAAATGTAGACCAATCAATAATAACCTAATAAAGGATCATGTGGGTGTCCACTCCTCTGGTTAGTGATCCCGATTCTGCGGGAAAATATGTGAAAAACATCACTAAACAGCCGAAATCTACTTTGAAATCAATAGAGAGGATGCCTATTGAAAATTTGGATGATCAAATTTAAAAGGTTAATTTAAGGTCAGGTTCACACACATCTACTACTGAACCCAAAATGATTAATTCAGTTAGCCAAAAACATGTTACTCATCAAATTCCTAATAAACTAAAAGTTAGGATGTTCAAAATGTTAAAACAATTAAATTTGTTAAAGAAGCTGAAACATCTAAAAGAGCAGTGACAAAAACCAACTAGACACATCTCACACCCTTACCAAACTTAACACGACATAAAAATTTTCTTCAATTTGTAGAAGGGAGATCATGCTACAGTTGTGGAAAACAAGGACATATCTATCCTAGTTGTCGTTATTATCAGACACCCAAAAAGAAATTGAACTTTATGATGCAAACTCATGTTTTTCTAAAATGAGATCTAATACTCCACCTAAGAGTATTAGTGAACCTAAAGTTCAAACAATAAGCCGATCATCTGTTTATCACAAACAGGACTTACACAAAACTGGCTTATGGAAGATAAAATCAAGTAATATGTCAGATAGTGAGGAAAATAAGAAGAAAGAAATGCCCTTATCCTCCAAAGGATAGTGTGTTGAATTCATGATGTGTGATTCCTTTAGGTTACCCAAGCCTGTTAAGGCTTGGGTCCCAAACCTAAACTAATAAATTCCTTTGAATGTGTAGGGTGTCTGCTACAGGTGCTATCACAAATACCTGGATTATTGATAGTGGGGCGTCCATGCACATGGCCGAGATTTTGTCTCTCCTTTTTAACGTCAAACAAATTAAAGGGGGACATGTATCATTTGCTGGGAATAAAGGAGGTTATATCACCACTCAAGGCGAAGTGGGAAACGAGAAAGGGAAGTTTGACAAGGTCAACTACGTTCAACAACTACAGACCAACTTGCTTTCAGTCTCCTAGATCTATGATAAAGGATTCAAAGTTATGTTTGTCAATAAGAAGTGCTACATTTTGAAGAAGGATTATGTTATCCAGGAGGATAAAGTTCTAATGTTAGCTTCAAGATATAATGATCTGTATGTCTTGGATCTATCAAAATCCTCCACAACTAAGACCAGTGTTCAATGCTTCTTGTCAAAGGAAATAGAGAGGGATTCAGTCTCATGGAATAGGAGAATGGGACACATTAATCCAAGGAAGATGAATCATCTGGTACAAAATGATTTAGGGAATGGAGTAACTGTTAAGAATTTCCAGCTTCTAGATTTTTGCGTAGCATGTAAGAAAGGGAAACAGACCAATAAGTCTCACAAGGCTAAGAAAGTTAATTCTATTGATATTCCTCTCGAGCTTCTACACATGGATCTATTTGGCCTGGTAAGCACAAAAAGTATTGCTGGAGATCTATACTGCCTTGTAGTAACTAATGATTACTCAAGATTTTCTTGGGTGATGTTTCTAAAATCCAAATCAAAGACTTTTGAATCATTCAAACATCTAGTAACTACTTTGGAATCACTCTACAGGCTGAAAGTAAGGCAGATTCAATCAGACAACGAAGCAGAGTTGTTAGGATTTGGTATTTGAATGAAACACCAACTGGTTAACGTGTTAAACCAAACCAAATAGTGCGGAATCCTATTTGATTGGCGATCCAATCAGTGAGAACGCACGTAGAAACAATAATGTATTGAAACTAATGTCAAGAATCGATCAGGAATCGATCTACAGCGTTCGATGAACTTGGAATATGAACTTAGAGGCTTCTGGATGGCTAGGGTACGTCTGGAGTCGAACTGTATTGAATGCTTATGTTTTTCCACGAATTAGGTGGTATTTATAGGTTAGGGTTGCTCATTCGGGTGACTGAACCATAAGCATGGTTCATTCGTGCGATTGAGACATGCGGTCGATCCATTCGCACGGCTGAGTGTTCAGTCGTGCGCTGAGCCAATCTCATGTTATAGTCATATGACTGATCCAGTCTCCTGGTTTAGTCGTTCGATTGAGTCATTTGTATGAAGGTGTTCATGCGTATGGTTCATTAGCATATTCCATTCGCATGATACCTTCATGTTATTAAGTTTGAATATATTAAAGATAGTAATGTTATTTATATTAGTTCAATCAACCACAAACCTATATAATCAAGTCAATATGCATTAAACAACTCATTAATGAAATAGTTAACATGATAAACACAACCAAACATATTTATTTCATTAAGTACCCAACTATTACATAAGCGTAAGACAACAAAGACATATTACATTAAGATCATAATCAAGGTACACATGTATCAACAAACTCCCCCTTGGACCTAGATTCATCTATTGTCTTACCTTCTTCATAACCTCCTCGTACTTCTTGTACTTCTCCCCTCTTGTGACTCCTGCGTGTATTTCAAATGCAAAGCAGAGTCGTATCACATTTTGAAATTGGAGGGCTTGTACAATATTGTGTATCATAGAACAGTTGCCACATGTATAGTGTGTAGACATCTTTAGCTGACAGGTTTGTAAGCCACATCGGGTCAAAGACCCTGATAGTATCCATTCTGCCCGCTTTGTTCAGAATAATGACCGCCTCCCCTGTTCTCCAATCATAGTACCACCACTTAAAGTGTGGAGTGAAGTCCTGTGGCATTTCCCTAAGAGGGATTCTTGACATTGTTCTTAGGGGACTCCACTTTAGCACTATCCTTGGCTTTCCAGTTATAGGATCAACTTCAGAACGTCTGATATACCTCGTAGGTTGTTAAGGTTTGAAGTTGACCCACCTGGTGTGGTACTCTTTCTTCAAGGCAGCCTCAAACCAGCCTGACATCTTCCTCGGGTCAGCATATAACAACTTCAATTTAGCCAGCTGGTTGAGCTCAAAACCAGGTAGAGACTTTAGATCATGCGGGAATCTAGAGTACTCAATACCCATCTCTCTCTTTACCACGTATACATTAAGATCATCAAAATGAGCCCACGCGATAATCTTGCCTGACACCTTGTGATGTTTCTTCACTTTGTAGAGCTTGGTGTAGACATTCGGTTTAGGAGTAGAGCGTTGTGCTCGGATCTCCTCAAAACATGCAGCCCATTCAACCTTTCTGATATCTACATCAGTGTTTGAGGCTTGGGCTTGTTCTTCAACCTTCTCAAACTCCTGCTCCATTATATCCAATATCTCAAATGTATCACTGTCAGCGTACTCGGGATAGTGCTCCGCAGTGACGTCCTCGATTTCTATTTCATCAATATCATTCAGCTCGTCATCAGTGGTTTCTATAAAAGTTGGAGCATCCTTGATAATCTCATCGGGATTGAGCTTGAACATTTCTGCAATTTTGTCATTAGTGAGATTGTGAATTATTTCCCCTTCTTTAGGGGTGTAACACACTGATCTCCTGACAATCCCTTGCAGATCAAGAATCATGGTTAGTTGAGTCTTGACCTGCTGAAGGGGAGCAACATCGTAATCGTCCCTTTGAAAGTCTGGATCTGCTTGTTTTAAACATTCAACACAGCAATCATTAGTTACTACTCAAGACATAACCATAATATGTGAGACATAACCATTTACATAACATATAAACATTCATTTCATTAATTTTATATATGATCCAAATACAAATGATTTTAAATAACAATAAAAAATCTAAGCATTACTCTTGTCCTAGATCATCGGCTCTTCTGCTGCTGGGTTGGATGTGGAGGCACTCGGATCTTGAGTTCGTTTGGTCCTCCTTTCGCTCGCTGATGTGGCACCCGCAGCTGAAGAGTCATCATCATCATCATTACTAACATCAGTATCACCATAGTGATCATCACCATCATCATTATCATCATTATCATCACTATCATCATCAGCATCATCATCTTCATCACCTTCTTTTATCTTTAAGGCTCGTCTTTGGACCCTTTGAGCTTTAACTGTAGAGATTTGTTTGCAGCCTCCAGCTCCTCAATCCTTTTGGTGTGTTGCTCCTGGAGCTGAGACATCTGATGAGCCTGCTCATCGATCAATCAAGCCTGATGTGAAAGCTGCTGAGATTGGACAGTGGTCAGGTCTACCAGCTGTCGTATCTTAGTGGTCTTCTCTTCATCTGCAGCTAACAGCCTTAGCACCATTCAGTTAAGTGCTGAGAGTTGTTCCTCTACCCCACTGGGAGGTAAAGGTGATCCTGACGGATATGGAGAGAAAGAAGATGGTACTGCAAGATGGCTAGTGGTGGTGGTGACAGTGGTGAAGATTGGAGGTGGTATAGATGATGGTGGTGGTGGTGTAGGTGTGAATGATATGGTGGTGGTTGGAAGGGTGGTAGTTGTGTTAGGAGGAATGGTGGTAGATGTAGTAGTGGTGGCTGTGGTGGTGGATGTAGTGGTAGTAGTGGGAGTGATGAAGGTGAGTCTTCGCTTCTTCTTCTTCATGCCATGGGGCTGAGACATAATCTTCTTCCTTGATCCTGTCGAGGAGGATGCTTCCCCTAGAACACGGCTCGGCTGATCGGGAGCATATGTGGGATCAGTAGCAGTCTCCCCCGATTTGCCGGTGCGTTCACCAACTGCCCGGAGCCCCTGTTCTGTAGAACGACTTTACTTCCCACAGTCTGGGTTAGCGGCTCCTTATCTGACTCCTCCTCCTCCTCACCAGGTATAAATTCCCGGTGGAATCCAGCAGACTCTGCTATATCTCCAGTGGGGGCAGATACCGGAGATGCACTATCAGTAGTGGGGTCCCTTGGTTGAGCGGGCAAAGTATTTCCAGCATCCCCGCTATCATCACCATCAGAGTCGTGCTCTGGGAGCTGTAGCTGCTCATCATCTGAGTCGCTGTCTACGTGACACCACTTACGTCTGCTAGGCGCCACGTAACTCTCATTGGCCAGATGGCCTATCAGTCTCTTTACTTGAGGCTTTACCTGCTTACCCCGGTAAACTCTCATACGACCCAGGGTCGTATCGTCCATTATCTCCAAAGCCATAGCATTGTGGCACTCCTTAGGAAGTGAGGGCAGCTTCTCATCGAAAATCAGCTGCAGGAATCTAGGGTACATACAAAAACCCTCCTTTACCTTTGCCTCCAGATTCTCCATGAGGTAGGAGAAGATCATGCTTGAGAAGCTGAAGGGGTAGTTCAACACCAGTGCCACGTAGGCATTTTGTATCTAGTCTGACAGATCATCAAACCCACCCCTTTTGGAGGCTATGCACTTTAGAATGACATGTGGCAAGTACTTGTACTGGGGACATGTTGCTCTTGTTGAGCACACCTGAGGTGATGTCCCCAACGTACTTAAACCTCAAAAAACATCCTCTCACCGTCAGTGGGTGAAGTCTGGTCGGGTGATCAGTATCGTCTCCCAGCTCAAGTACCCTCTGAATATCTGTAGCAGTAATCTTTATATCCATGCCATAGATAGAGCTTCGTATGCTGTAAGGCTCATGTGATCGATCAACAGATGCGTTCTCCTAGAAGGCCTGGTGTATAGATATGTAGGGAGTGCATGGAGTAGAGATGGCCTTGTGGATCCTTGATCGCCTGAGAAAAGCGATGATCTCTGCAAACTCTGCACCATTCCGAGTAGTATGGTCAAAATGAGCACATATATTATGCTTAGGGTTGATAGACCATCTACCAGCCATCAATCTGAAACACAAGACACATAAACATTAGATAATCACATACCATAAATCAGTTCTAAGTAGCTTGATTGAATTCATTCTGATTCATTCATGTGAATGAATCATGCGACGGTGTTCAGTCGGTTGTCCTATCATGCGACTGGACTCATTCGGGTGAATGAATAGGCGACTGAGTTCAATCGGTTGGTTGAGCCTGCGATTGGCTTAGTCGGCCGACTAAGCTCATTCGTATGATACATTCGGCCGATTGACCCATTCGGCCAGCTCAATCGTGCGATTGGAGTTCATCCAGATGACCAGTCGCATGACCCACTGTTCGGTCGACTGAGGTTCGAATCTTGACCAATTCATGAAGTTAAACATTGTTAATGGTTCTTTAGACTCGCAATATCTTACCTAATGACCTAATAACATTAGTTTTAACATTTTACTTAATTTCAGTAGGTTATTAGTTCATTTAATGGTTAGTTCTTGTTTCAATCAAACCTCCCAAATTAGGGCACCATTTCTCCTGATTTCTGTGAGATGTCATCTTATTATACCTGTATAAATGCAAACACACGTCAGAAGATCAATAGGGATGTATAATCAAGGTCTAAAGAAATTTAGGTAGCGTAACGGTAGGATGTGCGATATAAGGGCGATTGGAAGTGGTGAGGAGAATGCGATCAACCGTGGCCCTTATATACTGAATCTGAGTTCAATCGGCCGACTAGACACATTCGCTTAGTTTATTCGGGCGAATGAAACTCACTCGGGCGATTGGCTCAGTCGATAACATTCAGTCGGCCGACTAAAGCTCAGTCGGTCAACTGACTCATTCGCAGACTCTCATTCGGTGGAATGGGTCATTCTGTTAAGCTATTCAGGTGAATCGTTCATACTCATGTCTATTCGGCTGTTTAATGCATGAGTATGGTCCATTCTTATGATTGGTCCATACTCATGGTCCATTTGTGCGAATGGGTCAGACTCATGAATTTGACTTTATGACCATACCTCATATTCTCTGTTTAACTTTGAAAAAACGTTATAAGCATTTGATCATCTCGGACATGATCATTTTAACTTGAAAAACTTTTGATCACCTCAGACGTGATCCTTTTAAAACATTTTTTCACCTCAGACGTGACCCATTTTTATTTGAAAGCACGTGTGGTCACCTCAGACATGACCCTTTTAGATGATAAGGTCTCTTATCAGTTTCCATGACAAAGTCCGATACAACACAAACTGAAATAAACTAACTTTGTACTTACATAAAAGAAATATTGTTGAAACTTAAACTAGGACATGTTTTTGTGTTTTTGTGAGGATTAACTCCTAAGATGTAGCTCTAAGGAATAATTTTTCTGAGAGGTCAGCCTCAATTCATTTAAACCATACATGAACCAGTTCAATTTGGAATCAGATGGGATATTCAAATCATTCGGGACAAGTTAGCTAAAACCTTTGATGCTCTATTCTTGTTTTTCATCTGGAGTCATTTAGCAAATTTAGGAAATCATACTAGTACTATTAGGTCCCCACACTGATTTGAACTTTCAAATAGCCACAGTGATTGTCAGTATACTTGTCCTCTTAAATCCATACACAGACTTTCAACACAGTTTGGTGATAGTTTTAGGTTTGTTTATTTCAATGAGCATTTGTGGATCCCACACTTATATGGTAATCAACATTCCTCAGGAGATTTTTGAGCAGTCTCAGGGTAGTATTCAAGAAGAGACTATTCTTAGAACTTTCAAAGAGAAGCCAATTCTCAGGTCAGTGCCACCGCACAGCAGAGAGGCGGCAAACAACAAAGAGTTCTAGAATATATAGGTTATGCTTATCCTCATGTCAGTGCCACCGCACAGCAAAGAGGCACATAACCTATCTTCTTGTTTGAGCAATTTTTCATTCTTTTAGCACAGATCTCACCGACAACATAGGTTATTAGTTTGATTGTATTTGCAATTTTCATGTGCTTTTGCTCATGCTTTGGTCTTACGCACACTTTTGTGGCATTTATTTTGCTCATCACCCCTTATTGGAATCTTGTTGATCATGTTAACCAGGGATAAGGTGTTACCCACAACTAGTCAAACATTTTAGTTTAATCTTGATATCACCAAAAAGGTCTAGTCATCTATTGTGTTGAATCTACCGACATATCATCTATGGTCTAGCAACCTCTAGGTCTACTTTCGTTGTGTTACCTTAGTAGTAGCTAGCTTATCTATCATATTTCCTTTTATATTGCTCCGACTACAGAGACTTATACTTGAGCTTTGCATCTTTTTCAATTTTGATTTTTAATGTCCCAAATGGTTTGTACCTGTGTACTATCATATTCCAAAGATTTAATAGGTATCATTCATATGATCTTATTTATTTTAAGCTTGCCTCTCCTTTTCCCTCATTTTTTATTTTTTTATTTTTTTTATTTCCTAGACCTATTCTCCCCTTAAAATTATAAAACTATTATGGATTAGCGTTTTAGGATTTTAATGGGCAAGGAAAGAAACCAATTGTGAATTAAGCTAATTAAAATTAAACAAAAAACAAGAGAATAAAATAAAATTAAAAATTGAAAAATAAAAGACTAGACACGACGCATTGGACTATACATGGTCATCTTCAGGTATGACCTCATTTTTCTTTTTAACCCCGTTGACCTCTAACAAATATAAAAAACATGGTTTATCAAATGCCTTTATATAGAGGTAGGCGCGTTGAAAATCTGTATTTATTTTTACCACATCGATTAAGTTCTTTTCAAAGCAATCACGAATAAAGTGATATTTAATACTGATGTGTTTGGTCTTTGGATGTTGGACTAGGTTTTTAGTGACTGCAATCGCAGCAGAGTTATCAACAAAGATAGGAGTAGAAGAGAAATTCAAACCATAATCCCGCATTTGCTGTTGAATCCATATGATTTGAGAACAACAGCTTGTAGCAGCAACATACTCGGCTTCACAAGTTGACAATGTAACCGAGGCCTGCTTCTTACACTGCCAGGTTACTAATCTCCTTCCAAAGAACTGACACCCTGCTGATGTAGACTTGTAGTTCATCTTGCAGCCGTCGTAATCCGAGTCACTATACGCTGTAAGCTCAAAGTCATCATCATGAGTATACCACAACCCAAGTATGGGTGTGCCCTTCAGATAATGAAAAATCCTTTTGACCCCAATTAAATGATTCACCTTAGGCTTTGCCTGATATCGTGAGCATAAACATGTAGCATACGTGATATCAGGTCGTGAGGCCGTGAGATACATGAGAGATCCAATCATCCCTCGGTACATAGTGGCATCTACCAGATCACCATTCTCATCGGGTGCAACATCATGGTTTGTAGCCAGTGGAGTGCGCTGTGGAAGCATTCTCCATGTCAAACCGACTGAGAATGTCACCTACATACTTGGTTTGATGTAGGAAGATCCCATTTGGTGTTTGATCCACCTGTAACCCGAGAAAGAACTTCATCTCTCCCATTGCATTCATCTCAAACTCCGCCTTCATTACTGCTTGAAACTCTTTGCATAATTCTTCCTTCTTTGAACCAAAGATTATGTCATCTACATAGATCTGTACTAGCAGTAAGTCTCCATCTTTTTCTTTGATAAACAATGTACAGTCAATGACTCCCCTTCGAAAGCCGTGTTTCATAAGATGAGTCGAGAGTTTCTCATACCAAGCCCGTGGAGCTTGATGAAGCCCGTATAGAGCCTTGTTGAGTTTGTAAACTCTGTCCCGATGATATGGGTCCTCAAATCCCTTAGGTTGACTGACATACACTATTTCTCGGATCTCACCATGAAGAAATGCACTCTTAACATCCAATTGATAAACTTTGATTTTCATATAAGATGTGTAGGCAAAGAAGGTGCGGGTGGCTTCCATCCTTGCCATTGGTGCAAACACTTCATTGAAGTCGATACCCTCAACTTGTCAAAAACCCTGAACAACAAGTCGAGCCTTGTTTCTGATGATCACTCCCTGATCATCCTTCTTGCATTTCAAGACCCATTTGGTGCCAATGACTTTAGCTCCTTTAGGCCTATCCACTAGTGTCCATACACCTAACTTCTTAAACTGAAGAAGTTCTTCCTGCATGGCACTCACCCAAGCCTCATCATTTAGTGCTTCACTAACATACTTTGGCTCAAACTGAGACACAAAGCAGTGGTAGGCACCATCGTGAAGCTATCCCTTTTCCATCACAGAGGCATAATCAACTGAGTACAGCTGATTTCTAGTCTGAACACCTGATCTCACATCTCCTATAATATTATCCAAAGGATGATAGATGGTTAGACGTGAGCCAGGAGTAGTCAGAACAACCACCTTAGAGTCAAGATTATGAACATTTGGTTATGGATCTGAGGCAATCGTAGTCTGAGGTTCCGAAGGTTCAGAAGCATCACTAGCAGATGCTTGTGGACTTGTTGTAGTTGGAACCTGTACATCCTGGTTGATCTAATCATTTTCTTTATTTTCTTCATCGGTGGAAGAGTCACTTACCTCAAGTGCTCCCCCTGAGTTGGTAGGAGATTGACTTGTTGAATCTTGAGACGGTGTGTTCAAGACATCGTACATCATCTTGTTTGCCAACTCGTCTTCTGAAGAAGAGAGAGGTATGTTGAAGGACTTGAAGGATCCATCATAGTCGAAGAAGTAAGCAGGCCCTTTTCCAGCAGGCGGTGTGATATATCTCTGAACATCAACATTACACCACACCTCTACCTGACCCGTTGAGTTGTTGTAAACTCTCTTGTTCGGTATGTTGTATCCTAGAAAGATCCCTTCATCAACCTTTTCGCTGAATTTTCCCTCCTGAGTCTTCTTCAGCAGGGTGCACGGGGTGCCAAACGGCTCGAGATATTCTAAGTTAGGTTTATGTCACTGTAATAACTCGTAGCACATTTTTGCATGGCGTTTCACTACCAGAACTCGATTAAGCGTATAACATGCATTTGCCACTGCTTCATTCCAGAATTGGATAGGTAGTTTTGATTCTGCCAGCATAGTCCGTGCCGTCTCTATCAAGCTACGGTTCTTCTGTTCAGCAACTCCGTTCATCTGAGGGGTGTAGGCCGAGGTAAATTGATGCGCAATTCCCTTTTCCTTGCAATAGTCCTCCATCCTCTGATTCTTGAACTTGGTTCCGTTGTCTGAGCGCATCTGTCGTACCTTCAGCTTGTATAGGGATTCCAGTGTATTTACCAATTCCTTGAAGGATTCAAATGTTTCTGATTTGGATTTCAGAAACATTACCCAAGAGAACCTTGAGTAGTCATCAGTAACTACATAGCAATACAAGTTGCCTGTGATGCTTCTTGTACTGACTGGACCAAACAGATCCATGTGAAGAAGCTTTAGAGGAAGTTCTATAGAATGAACTTTCTTTTCCTTATGAGCCTTCTTTGTCTTTTTGCCCTTTTTGCACGCAATACAGAAATCGGGAGTTGGAAGTTTTTGACATTTACTCCTCTCACAAGATCATTCTGGATCAAGTGATTCATTTTCCTCGGATTTATGTGTCCCATTCTCCTAGGCCAGAAGATGGAATCCTTCTCAGTGGCTTTGGACAAGAAGCATTGGACTTCACGATCAGTTGTGGAGGCCTTTGAGAGATCCAAGACATACAGATCATTATATCTTGAAGCTGACATTAGGATTTGGTCCTCCAGGATCACATAGTCCTTCATCAGAACGTAGCACTTCTTGTTGTCAAAGACTACTTTGAATCCTTTATCACAAATTTGAGAGACTGAGAGCAAGTTATTTTGCAATTGTTGGACATAGTTTACCTTATCAAACTTTACTTTCTCATTTCCAACTTCTCCTTGGGATGTGATGTACCTTCCTTTGTTTCCAGCAAATGAAACATGCCCTCCTTTAATTTATCTAACATTTGATAAGAGAGCTCTATTTCCAGCAAATGAAACATGCCCTCCTTTAATTTATCTAACATTTGATAAGAGAGCTCTATTCCCTTGTGCCTGGATGCTCCGCTATCTACAATCCACGTGTTAGTCTCAACACTATAGCGAACACCCTGCACATTCAATGAAAACATTAGTTCATGTTAGGAACCCAAGCCTTAACTGGCTTGGTTTTCCTGAGGCATCACACGTCATAAACTCAACCCATTGACCATTTGAGGTAGAGGGAAGCTTAGATTTCGGTTTGTTTTCATTTTCAGACGCGGAGGCAGATTTTTCTTTCCATAAACCAGCTTTGTGTAAGGCCTGTTTGTGATAGACAGAAGACTGGCTGATGGATTGAACTTTGGGTTCACTAGACCTTTTTGGAGGCGTCACTGAGTTCTTCTTAAAAGATCTAGGTGTAGATACTGGAAGTTCTACTTTCCTCCTCAGTGTCTGATAATAAGGACACTGAGATGCTATGTGACCATACTCTCCACAATTATAGTAGGATCTGCTTACGACTTTAGGTTTATGTGTTTTGGTGGAGATGTAAAAGTCACGCAGTTGGCCTTATTATGTTTGGATTGAGACACTTCTTTATTAGATGTATGATTTGGTTTTACAAATTTAATTGCCTTACCTGTTTTTACATCTTTTATCACTTGTTTACCTGGACTTTGACATGAAGCCCATGATTGATTAGGTTTTATAGTCTTTTTGGGTTCTTGTTTGACTTGGTTTGACCCAGACTTTAAGTTAACCTTTTCAAATTTAGTTTCTAGGTTAACACAAGGCATCTTCCCTTTTGCCTTTGAAGTGGCCTCCTTTTGTTTAGAGTCAGATTCATTTGATTTACTTATGGCATCTAGATCATTAACCAGAGGAGTGGACACCACGTGATCCTTGATGGTGTTATTGTTAATCGGTTTACTTTTAGTGTTCATCAAGGTCTCAGATGGTGGTGGAACCACTTTGTATCCCAGCCCCTCCCCATTATTTCTCTCTCTCTCACTAAGTGTTGGACAATATGTGATAAGCTTGTCCAACTATGCGGTTTCGGTTTTAAAGAGTTGACTTCTACTTCTAAAACAACCTTTTGTTTCTTAGTGTCCTCTAGGAAGTTCAGATAGTATCTAATGTCATTTGCTTGGTTAAAGGCGACTACCTCTGTTTACCTAAGCTTTTTAGTCAATAGGTCTATCTTTTCCTTATAACTGTGTTCGTTTTGTTTTAACACTCTATCTGCCTCCGTGCACAGTTCCAGGTCCTTTACTAAGCTATCATTATGATCTAATAACCTAGCAAATTTCAAATCTATACTTTCTCATAAATTTATTACATTCAAAGCAAGCATGATTATTAAACAGCTGGTCAGTAGTACTTACTTGAGATGTTGTAAAGGAATCTGCCATGAGTGCATAGTCTGTTGATTCTAGTTCTGTGATTCTGACGTTGATGTTGATTTTTCTTCTTCAGGCAGGACATCATTGACCATATTTGTAGTGTCTTCAGGATTTGACATCGCGAGCTCTGCTGCTATATCTCCCTCACTGGCAGAATCGTCATCAATGTCCTCCACACTCGCTATGTTGGACTCTCCCGGTGAAACAAACCGAAAGCTCCAGTCCTGTCCTTCATCATCATTAACAGTCAGGGCTTTGGGGTCCTTGTTTGATGATGTAGAACTGCTAGATGTGGCCTTGTCCTGACGATTAAAGGACGAGAAGGGATTGCCATTACCAGTCTTCTTTGGCTTCACACACTCCCTCTTGATGTGTCCCTTCTCACCACAATTGAAGCAAGTAACCTTTGACTTGTCGAACCCAAAGGTTGTGTCTTTGGTAGCAACAAAGTTCTATCCGGTCTTTTTGACAAACTTTTTAGCTTGTCAGACAACACTTGCCAAAGCCCAAATTATGTCCATACGTTCCAACTCCATCTCATCCACTTGCTCATAATCTTCATCTGCCAAGTGACAATTTCCTATCTTTCCAGCAACTAGTCCATCATAGGAATGGACCACAGCAGCTAAGAGGTCCATGTGTTCTTTGGCCACCTCAACAGTCACATTACCTAAGTTATCGGTTTTCAATTTTGCTGCATTAGCTTCAGGTATAATATACTGGGTGCCAGACGACCCTGACGTGTCAGATCCTGAAGTAGAAGGTTGTGTTGGATTTGTTGCGCTTGAGACGAAGGCAGTTTGCAGTGGTGCTCCAGATGTCTTGGCCTGAGGAGTCGTATTGTAGAGTGCAGGATTCTGGTCGTAGTTGGCCTTTTGAGCTCTGTACTTCATCCTAAGCTCCTATTCTCTCAGTTTCAGAATGAAGTCATTTATATCTAACTTCGAGAGCATCCCATTCTCTCTGAGATTTGATACGAAGGAAGCCCATTTCTCCGGTAGACCATCTGCAAAGTTGGATACCTTATCCTCCATCGATGTAGTTCTCACTCATCAAGTGGTAGAATCTGTCGATCACATCATCCTGACCAACCTTTCCCATTGAAGAGAAGTTGTTGAACTCCTTCTTCAAAGCTTTGGCCTTAATGGCCTTGAGAGAGGCATTTCCGTCATACCTCTTCTCCAACGCATCGCATAGTTTTTTTGTTTGAGTGTACTCCGAATACTGATGGAAGATATCCTTCGGAATAGACTGAGTGAGCAAAGCGTAGACTTTCTTCTCAGCATTGTGTTTTACCTTCTGTGCATCCGACATGCCACTTAGAGTAAGTTTTACTCTGTCAGCTCCTACTGGCATGCTGTACCCCGACTCTATTGCCTCCCACAAGTTTGTATCTACTCCATTTAAGTAGATTTCGAAACGTTGCTTCCATTGTGGGTAGTCGTCTAACGTGATAAGCTTCGGGGGTTTATTGTGTATTCCCACTTTGTTCTCCAACAACAGTAGATTCTAAATACGAGTATCTCTACTAGATATGTATGCCGAAAACTGATCCTCCATTTCACTTAACTTTACTGTTTAACAAATTGTTGATGTATGCGAATGAAGGTATGCGATTGGGCTTATTCGGGCGATTGAACAAATGCGGATGGTGCGATCGTGCGACTAAACAAATGCGGATGAGTCAGTCGTTCGAATGAACTAATGCGGTTGAACAGTCCGAATGAAGTTCTCAGTCATACGAATGAAGGTACGAATGAGTCCAATCGTGCGGTTGGATAATGCGAATGAGCTCATTCGTGCGATTGAGCCAATCGTGCGACTGAACTTGCTGAAGTTTGACAATTCGTAGGTTAAACTTGTTTTGGCCGAAAAACTCGAATTTTACCAAACCCTAATAGCCGTATGCCTGAAAAACTAAACTTTATGGTCGGGAAACGTCTAAACTCCGTTTGACACAAAAAGATTGCGTTTTGAGTGAAAAAAATACACCTTTGTAACAAACCAAAACAATTGAATCAACACGTAATCAGAGCCAGCTCTGATACCACTTGTTAGGATCTGTTATTTGAACGAAATACCAACTGATTAACGTGTTAAGCCAAACCAAATAGTGCGGAATCCTATTTGATTGGCGATCCAATCGTGAGAACGCACGTAGAAACAATATGTATTGAAACCAATGTCAAGAATCAATTAGGAATCGATCTACATCGTTCTATGAACTTGAGTATGAACTTAGAGGCTTCTGGATGGCTAGGTGCGTCTGGAGTCAAAGTGGATTGAATGCTTACGTTTTTTCCACGAATTAGGTGGTATTTATAGGTTAGGGTTGCTCATTCGGGTGACTGAACCATAAGCATGGTTCATTCGCGATTGAGACATGCGCGATCCATTCGCACGGCTGAGTGTTCAGTCATGCGCTGAGCCAATCTCATTTTAGTCATACGACTGATCCAGTCTCCTGGTTCAGTCGTGCGACTGAGTCATTCGTATGAAGGTGTTCATGTGTATGGTTTCATTAGCATGTGCCATTCGCATGATACCTTCATGTTATTAAGTTTGAATATATTAAAGATAGTAATTTATTTATATTAGTTCAATCAACCACAAACCTATAAATCAAGTCAATATGCGTTAAAACACTCATTAATGAAATAGTTACATGATAAACACAACCTAACATTTGTATCTCATTAAGTACCCAACTATTACATAAGTGTAAGACAACAAGACATATTACATTAAGATCAGAATCAAGGTACACATGTTCAACAAGAGTTCAAAAATCAGTGGATGGAGGCTTCTGTAGAGAGAAGGAATTGTACATCAATTTACGTCTGCCTACACTCCACAGATGAATGGGGTTACTGAAAGAAGAATCATAGCTTGATAGAGATAGCAAGCACAATGTTAGCCGACTTTAAACTAGCTGTTCAATTTGGAATGAGGCAGTGGCGAATGCATGCTACACTATCAATCGAGTCATGGTGGTCAAACGTCATGGTAAACATGTTCTGAACTGCTCCAATGACGTAAACCACACTTGGAGTATCTCAAACCATTTAGTGCACCATGCATGTCGTTAAGAAAACTCAGACTGGGAAGTTTAGTGAGAAGGCGAAGAAGGTATCTTTTTTCGGATACAGTATACCATACAAGAGAGCTTATAACAACTCAACGGGTCAGGTAGAGCATGGTGGTGCAATGTTGATGTTCAAAGTGTTTGGTTTGTTGGACCATTAACATAGTTTTGTTTAACCATTTAAACATGAAAAACAGCAGAAACAAAGCTAAATAATATGTTACTAATCTGAAAATTAAGCATATTATTTGTGACAACAAACCCAAGAACATAAGGATCAAATATGTGAATAGACTAGCTATCAAGAAGAAATAACAACCAACATTAACATAATGCTACCTTTAAGAGCTGCTGAAATCGTGTGATATGAGGAAAAAAAGAGGTTCTTGAATGACCAAAACACCAAGGAGATGTGTCCTCACATCCATACCCATAAGCATCAGCAAGCACCTTTGTTGCTAGGATTTGAACACCAAATCGAACCAAGAAGGCTGCTGAAAAACCCTTTTTCAGCTGAGATTATCTTCAGAATAGAGAGAGTTTTGTCTTGAGTTCTTGCATGTGAGAGAGAGAGTGAGAGGTGGAGTGTGGGAAAATTCATTGTGTCTATTCTCAAGACAAGAGAGAAACCAAAACCCCATAAGGGGCGGCCAAAATAGGCCTTTGAATGGGGTTTCCCCCCCAAACTTTTATAAAACAAAAGTTTACAAGTTAATTTTGAGTTATGTAATTAACCTATTAATTATATACTCTTACACTCTTTTATTATTTGATGTCATTTGACCAAATCAAATAACATTACAAATAATACTCATGACAAATATCCTAATAAGTTGTTCCATCTCATATGCAATTATTTAGCAAACCCATTTTCTAAACTGGTGTAATTATTTAATTGCATGATCATATCATCAATTAATATTTATATTGGTGTTTGCTAAGCTTGTTATTGGGTATGACGTGACTTGGATCATACATACTAACCACATCAATGTTCTCTGTGTCTTGGGCATAAGAATCCAACATCTCCCACTTGCACAAGATTCATACAAGATTGATGCAAGCATTAAATACCGCCTAACAACGTTTATTACCCTTAATATGCATGACTAAAGCCATTCAATAACATCATCCCCTTCAAGTATCCAACTTGAAATGATTTAGGTGAATCAATCATTTATCCTTTTGTTACAGATGTCATGTTAATCCAGGACACAGAATGATCATTCCTTGTTGATTTAACTTAATCAAGCCTTAGACATCTTGCTCTCAATGAATAAGAGGAACAAATTCCATCTTGACTACATACGTTTCTTACAATCACCTCGTGTCACATCTGAACATAGCCTTATGTACTATCCATTATTTCAGAGCAGTGAAGACCTAGCTCAAGGTATAACACTTTGGTGAATATCAAAACCCAATATGTATCTCAAGTCGGAGGATACCAAATGATATTCGCATTTACTCAAATTTACTTATGATCAATCAAGAAGATTCCATGTAGTTAAATTTGAGACGCGGGTCAGTCTAATATATGTATCCCACAAATATCTATGAACTTTGGCAGCAACCAATTGCTCTATATTCATTCCTTATGAATATCCACCAATCCATGTTCATAATAGTCTTACGTTCATATTTGTTCCCATATACATGACTGACTACGGACATTTAGAATAATAAACATATTCATGGATGTATACATGCTAAAATGAACATAACTCAAATATCACAAATATATAAAGAGTTAAATATTACATTTTGTTCCAAACTTTTAAATACTAAACAGATCAATTCCAATCACTAGAATATCAAGTCCTAAGGCACAAGATGACTTTCATGCTTTGCCCTTTCAAGCTTCGTGAATGTGAATGTCCTCAATGTATTGAACGGTGTGACCTTATGAATACACATCTTTCCTTCTCAGCTTCATCCCTTATGAAGTTGAATTTCCGCTAAATATGCCTAGTCTTTTGATTGCACATGGTTCCTTGATTTGTGCAATAGTACCCTCGTTATCTCAAGATTTCTAGGGGTCTTGAATGGTAAGACCACCCCTAGATCGGCGATAATTTCTTTATCCATGCAGCTTCGTGAGCTGCTAATGAGGCGGCTATGTATTCGGATCTGTAGTGGACAATGCTACCCCATTCATACTGAAGACATACCCTAATTATGATCGAGAATCATCTCGATCAGCTTGGAAACTCGCATCCGTGTAACCCTTTACAACGTGTTCCTCTTCATCAGATCCGTATATTAGAAACATTTCCTTAGTCCTCCTAAGTATTTCAACTTACTTTTAATAGCCATCCATTGCTATTACTTGGATTCACTGATATTTGCTTGTCATGCTTAACGCGCATGACACATCTAGTCTAGTGCATATCATCGCATACATGATGGATCTTATAGCAGATGCATAGGGATGTCCTTCATTCGATCTTGCTCATCCTTTGAGCTTGGACATTGAGATGTACTCAATATTGTCCCTCTTTGAATACGTACCATACCTTCTTAGAGTTTTCCATCTTGAACATTTTCAAGATTTTATCAATATATGCACTTTGTTTAGACCTATCAACCGCCTCGATCTATCCCTATAGATCTTTATTCCTAAAATATAGGTGGCTTCACCGAGATCTTTTATGGAAAAACAACTTCCAAGCCAGGTTTTAACACCTTCCATGGTTGGAATATCATTTCCAAAAGGTAGTATGTTATCAACATACAATACTAGAAATGTAATTATGCTCCCACTAGCCTTCTTATACACAAAGTCTCGTCATGTTCTTGATGAAGCAAATTTCTTGATCTCTTCATCAAACGTTGACTCCAACTTCTGATGCTTGTTTCAATCCATAGATTGATCTCTTTACTTGCATACTTTATTAGGATGTTATGCATCAACAAAACCATCAGGCTGAACCATATGGACAGTCTCTTCGAGATGTCCATTAAGAAAAGCAGTTTTGACATCCATTTGCCAAATCTCATAGTCATAATATGCAGCTATGGCAAATAATATCCTAATTGACTTTAGCATTGCCACAGGCGAGAAAGTTTCATGATAATCAACCCCTTGAGTTTGAGTGAAACCTTTTGCTACAAGTCTTGCTTTGTAATTATCCAAGTTTCCATGCATATTTGTTTTCTTAATGAAACCCACTTGCATCCAACTGGTTTGGAGTTAAGTGTAGGGTCAACCAATTCCCAACTTGGTTATCATACATGGATTGCATCTTTATGTTCATGGCTTCCAGCCATTTGTCACAATCCGAATTGCACATTGCTTGATGGTATGTAGTTGGCTCATCGGAGTCAACCATATAGCATCCATTGATGAAAGATCCATATCTTTCAGGTGGAATGGTAAAAGTACCAGATCTGTGAACGTTTTGTGTGTATTGATCAACCTCTTGATCATCATCAACAAACTCTTGTTGATTGCTAGTGTCCACCAAACATGTATCGGCTTATGGATCTTGATCTTCATCAAATTCAACAGTTCTATACGTAATTCCTTCCATAAGAACTTAGCTTCCAAGAACTCTACCTTTCAAGCATAAATACCTTTTGCTCTATTGGATCAAAGAAGTAGTATCCAATACAATCTTTGGGATATCCAACTAATATACACTTAGTGGATCGACTTTCCAACTTGTTTTGGGTGTTTAGCTTAACATAAGCTTCATAACCCATACTTTTAAATATGATAGTGATCGAACTCTTCCATGCCATATTTCAAAAGGTGTCGAATCCACTTTCTTGGTCGGGGCCATATTCAAAATACGAGCCGTGGAGAGCAATGCGAATCCCCAAAATGATAGAGGTAGTAAGCTTATAGCCATCATAGATCGAACCATATCCAATAGGGTTTGGTTTCTCCTTTCGGACACACCATTATGTTGTGGTGTTCCAGGTGGAGTAAGTTGTGAGACGATCCCACAACTTCTTAATGATCCTGAAAAACCTCACTTAGGTATTCACCTCCTCTATCAGAACGAAGAACTTTGATAGTTTTATTGAGTTGATTTTCTACTTCATTCTTGAAGATTTTGAACATTTCAAAAGCTTCATACTTATGTGTCATCAAGTACACATAACCATAGCGACTGTAATCATCGGTAAAGGTAATGAAGCATCTTTCACTATTTCTTGTCATTGTCTTAAAAGGACCACATACATTCGAATGTATGATTCCCAATAAGTCTTTTGCCCTGTCGTTAGTACCACTAAAGGGCGACTTGGTCATCTAACCTTGTAAACAAGATTCACATTTATCAAATAAAACATTTTCATTTATTTTCAAAAGACCATTCTTTTGAGGTGTTTGAATCTGATTCTTGTTTATGTGACCAAGACGACAATGACAAAGATAAGCATCACTTAAATCCATTTTATGTTTCGTGGTGCTTCTTTGGTATAATGAGCTATTATAGGATGAATCATCATAAACCAATTCATAGATACCATTAAAAGGCATAGCCTTGAAATAAAATACATCATCCATACAAACATAAATACATTATTTACAAACTTTAATCATAACCACATTGTTTTAAAATGGAAACATAAATTATGTTCCTAGTCAAACTAGGACATACAAATGTACTTAAGAACAACTTCCAAACCATTTGAAAGTTTCAATATAGTCTCCTTGGCTTCGATATCAACTTTTTCTCTGTTGCCCATGTAAGACTTGTGTCTCCCTTCTTGAAGTGCTTATTTCTTTTGAACCCTTGCAACAAATTGCAAATATGAGTTCCACATCCGGTATCCAATCCCATGTGTTTGAAGAAATAACATTTAAATCATGTGAATCATGAAGTTTGTACCTGAGGTTTGCCCAGCATCCCTCTTGTTTCTCAACTCGTTGAGATAGGTGGGACAATTCCTTTTCCAATGTCCTATCTCACCACACTCAAAGCATGGATCGTCTCTTTACCTTAGGCTTCTTAAACTTAGGCTTTGGAGGTTCCGCTTAGCCTTTCCTTTCCTTTTCTTTTGATGTACCCCTTTCCTTTGGCAACATTTGCCTTGGGATCAGGGAATGGCCTTTTCTTATTGCCTTCCTCATTGATCGAGAGAACAGTTAGAACCTTTCTACCCATCCCTGCCTCGGTTGTTTTGAGCATTGCGTGAAGCTCACCAATGCTCTTGTCCCACCCGTTCATATTGTAATTCATTATGAACGTCTCAAACCTTTTGGTTAGGCCATTAAGGATCAAATTCGTGGCCAACTCCTTTGAGACGGGACAATTAAGCCTCTCGAGGCGATCAACGTGGCTTTTCATCTTAAGTACATAAGATGATACTGATTGGGTTTCTTTCATGCGACACGCATGAAGCGCTCAAACCGTTTCGAAGTGATCTACCTTAGCTTGTTGAAGGAACATTTCCTTCAATTGGTAATTATGTCATATGCCCCAAGAGCTCCAAATCCTTTTGGAGTTCGGAATTATAGTTCCCAACATGAGGCAGGAAACCTGCATGGAATCCTCAGTATACTGAAGCCAATCGTTATAGGGCTCAACATCCTCGTGGTCGGGTTGGTCAGGATGCGATCGTCAAGGACATAGGCCTTTTTCTCCTTGCTTGAGAACAATTCTCAAGTTTTGAAACCAATCCATAAAGTTATTATGGTTAAGACTATCCCTCTCTAAGATGGTTCTCAGCGATAGGGTAGGGACGGTCGGGGTGGTAGCATTATTGTTTGCGGCCATTTCTACAAAATTACAAAGTCTATATATAGTATTTCTGAAAAATTACATTTAATTATTAATACCTTTTTCATGTCTCATAGACAATAATAATTAAAATCTAGAATCCAACGTTACATTTAAATGATGTTAGGTGATGTTTATCCCATTATTTAACTTAACAAGGTAGTCAGCATTTGACAATTGCAACCTATTGCAACTTCTATTTTATGGATCGGTTAAACATCTTATGTTTAGTCGGCATGTAAAATCCCATCAACACCATTGTTTGCCCATGCTTCAGTGACCCTATGCACATGGTTTCCAATTCAAGTCTCCTACTACTTACACACACGTGTGAGTTTACACATACAAGTGGTTAGGTGACCTTTATCCCACAAATATGTTTAGCCCACCTCAACACACAAGTTCCCTAAAAGTGGTTAGGTGACCTTTATCCCACAAATAGTTCTCAAGTGATTTGAGTGTCGTGTAAAAGGATGGGTTAAACTTGTTTTCAAAGAGATTTTAGTTTTCATTAATTCTAGTTATGAAAACTCTATGTACCTTGTATTCGCATGCTTTCAATATATGGTACCCTACGGTTCTTTTTAATAAAACCTCTTTTATTTGAAATCATTAATCCTTTTAATAAATTTTATTAACATATTAATGATCAAGCACCACGAATTTCAGCTTGTTATGATTATTTATAAAGATTGTTAGGCATATCCACATATCAAACAATCAACATAAAATGGATAATCAACAAGCATATACGAAACAACCACATGTGCATAACCATAGACACTATGTTGACAACACTTTTTTTCCATCACAAGTGTTGTCATTGGGTCTTTCCTAAGGGTTGAATACAACACAAAATATGAGATCTCCAAAGACCCCCACTTGAAGTTGCATCCAAATGCTTCAAGTCCTTCTCTTTGTGCTTTCAACTTGTGCATCTTCTTTTACAAAATTCATATCCTAATAGAAATTTTCTAATAAAAGAAAAGACACTTAATCTATCTATTACATCACCACTGAATGAATAAATAAATTACATCCAAATACAATTACAAAAGAATAATATTACAACCCATTATGAATGAAATTAACCAAAACAAACATTCAACCAAAACCAAATCAACACAAGGTCAAGGCTAGGTTATGCACCAATATGAAACATCATATACAACATACAAGAACCAAAATAAATCCCCATTTAACCCTAAATTTTCAGCCAACATAAACCAAGAATTTAGGGTGTTTGTCCAAACAAAACACAATCAACCATTTCATATTTTTTTCAAGGTTTAATCACAAGCATGTAAGATATAACCTTGAAAGGTTGCTGATTCATTATATCACCACAAAAAATCCCCTATAAGGTTGTTAAAGTCCTATAAAACCAATTTTACAAGGACAATGAAGCTAGTCATCCATATATCCAGCTCTGATACCAATGTTGGTTTGTTGGACCATTAACATAGTTGTTTAACCATTTAAACATGAAAATGCAGCGGAAACAAAGCTAAATAATATGTTACATAATCTGAAAATTTAAGCATATTAATTGTGACAACAAACCCAAGAACATAAGGATCAAATATATGTGAATAGACTAGCTATCAAAAAGAAATAACAACCAAACATTGCCTATAATGCTACCTTTGAAGAGCTGCTGAAATCGTGTGATATGAGGAAGAAAAAGAGGTTATTGAATGACCAAAACACCAAGGAGAGGTGTCCTCAAGCATCCATGCCCACAAGCATCAAGCAAGCACCTTTGTTGCTAGGATTTGAACACCAAATCGAACCAGGAAGGCTACTGAAAAACCCTTTTTCAGCCGAGATTATCTTCTAGAATAGAGAGAGTTTTGCCTTGAGGTTCTTGCATGTGAGAGAGAGAGTGAGGTGTGGGACAATTAAATTGTGTCTATTCTCAAGACAAGAGAGAAACCAAAACCCCATAAAGGGGCGGTCGAAATAGGCCCTTTGAATGGGGTTCCCCCCCCCCCCAAAAAAAACTTTTATAAAACAAAAGTTTACAGGTTAATTTTTGAGTTATGTAATTAACCTATTAGTTATATAACTCTTACACTCTCTTATTATTTGATGTCATTTGACCAAATCAAGTAACATTACAAATAATACTCATGGATAAAATATCCTAATAAGTTGTTCCCTCTCATATGCAATTTATTAGAAAACCCATTTTTCTAAATTGGTGTGATTATTTAACTGCATGATCATATCATCAAATAAATATTTATATTGGTATTTGCTAAGCTTGTTATTGGGTATGACCCGACTTGGATCATAACGTACTAACCACATCAATGTTCTATGTGTCTTGGGCATAAAGAATCCAACACAAAGATACACTACCCCCCTTTCTGGAAAAGGACCTTCCTTCTTCTTTGACTATGATGGATTTTTTAAGTCCTTCATCCTACCTCCCTCTCATCCTGATGATGAGTTATCTGCTACAATGATGCATGATGTCCTGAACACTCCTCCACAAGACTCGATACCATCGGGTCCATTAGACGATTTGTCTAGTCCTTCAGGAGGAGAGCTTGAAGTAAGTGACTCCTTCTCTGATGATGAAGCAGTTGAGACTGCAAATGTGGACGAGGAGGACCAGGTTCCCACCAATGAAAGTACACAAGCATAAGATTTTGATGCCTCTGAGACTTCTGAACTTCATACTCCGACAGCTACACATACTAAACTTGGAATTCAAACTCTGGATCTTGAAGTTGTTGTTCCCACCACTCCCAGATCACGAATTAATGTGCATCATCCCCTAGAAAACATCATTGGGGATGTTCTATCGGGAGTGCAGACACGGAATCATCTGTACTCAGTTGATTATGCCTTAGTCATGGAAAAAGGATGTCTTCACAATGGTGCTTATCGATGTTTTGTGTCTCAATTTGCATCAAAATATGTAAGTGAAGCCTTAAACGATGAGGCATGGGTTAGTGCTATTCAAGAAGAAATCCTACAGTTCAAGAAGTTAGGAGTATGGACCCTTGTGGACAGACCAAAAGGTGCTAAGGTGATTGGCACTAAATGGGTGTTGAAGTGTAAAAAAGATGACCAAGGGGTTATAATTAGAAATAAGGCTCGGCTTGTGGTTCAAGGGTTTCGACAAGTCGAAGGAATAGACCGCAATGAAGTGTTTGCACCTATGGCAAGGATGGAAGCAATTTGTATTTTCTTAGCCTATGCTTCCTACATGAAGATTAAAGTTTATCAATTGGATGTGAAAAGTGCATTTCTTCATGGTGAAATTTGTGAAACAGTATACGTCAGTCAACTGGAAGGATTTGAGGATCCTTATCATCGCGATAGAGTTTATAAACTGGACAAGGCTCTTTACGGGCTCCATCAGCCCCTAGAGCCTGGTATGAAAAACTCTCAACTCATCTAGTGAAACATGGTTTTCGTATAGGGGTTATTGACTGCACGTTATTCATCAAAGAAAAAGATGGTGATTTACTACTGGTACAAATATATATGGATGACATAATCTTCCGTTCCAAAAATGAAGAATTATGTAAAGAATTTGAATCTGTAATGAAAGCAAAGTTTGAGATGACTGCCATGGGGGAGATGAAGTTCTTTCTTGGATTACAGGTGGATCAGACACCAAAAGGAATCTTCCTGCATCAGTCCAAATATGTAGGAGATATCCTCTGTCGATTTGACATGGAGAATGCTATGGCTGCTGGAACTCCACTTGCCACGAACCATGACGTGGCACCTGACGAAAATGGTGATCTGGTGGATGCCACCATGTATAGAGGAATGATCGGATCTCTAGTGTACCTCACAGCCTCTCATCCTGATATTATGTACACCACGTGTCTCTGTTCTAGATATCAGGCAAAACCAAAAGTAAATCATCTCATTGGAGTTAAAAGGATTTTTCGTTATCTGAAGGGTACTCTAACACTCGGGTTGTGGTATCCTCGTGATGATGACTTTGAGCTTACAATGTATAGTGACTCGGACTATGGTGGTTGCAAGATGAATTACAAGTCAACATCAGCGGGATGTTAGTTCTTTGGTAGATGGTTAGTCACCTGGCAGTGTAAGAAGTAGACATTAGTTGCTCTATCAACATGTGAAGCTGAATATGTTGCTGCTGCAAGTTGCTGTTCGCAAATCATTTGGATTCAACAACAAATGCGCGACAACAGTTTGCAATTTTCTAACACCCCTATCTTTGTTGATAATTCTGGTGTAGTTGCTGTCACCAAAAGTCCGGTCCAACACCCGAAAACAAAACACATCGATATTAAATATCACTTATATGTGACTGTTTTGAAAAGCAATTAATCGATGTTGTTAAAATTCATACGCATTTTCAATGCGACGACCTCTACACAAAAGCATTTGACAAACTTTGGTTTTTTTATCTTTTAGAGGTTAATGGCATGGAAAAGAAAAGTGGTGTGATTCAAGAAGAAGAAAGTTCTTAGTCCGACAAGTATTTTCTTAGTTTAGTATTTATTTTCTTTTATTTTATTTTCCTTTCTATTAAAATCCAAAAACTTAAAAAGATTTTCAGTTTTAGAATTTTAGGGGGAGAATAGTTTAGTTTATTATTTACTTAGTTGCAGTAGTTATTTACTTAAAAAGGGGTGAGGGCAGTTTAGCTGAAAGAAATGAAATCAAATTTGTGATTTTGATTCAAAGTTTATGGTAAATGATGGTACATAGAGAACAAATTGTTTAGGACTTCAAAAGGTTTTAAATGTTCAACATGCTAAATTCAAATTACAAGTCTGAGAAGTCGAAGCACAAAAAAGGAAAATGATAGTAAAACTAGTTTGCTACTAAGGTAACACAAAGAAAGTAGACCTAGAGGTTGCTAGTTCATTATATGATGTGTCGGTAGATTCAACACAATAGATGAGTAGACTTCATTGGTGAATTAAATTCACACTAATTTGTTCAACTTGTTGTGGGTTCTCATCTTATCCCTGGTTAACACAGTTAACGCATATCCAATAAGGGGTGACGAGCAAAATTAACGCCACAAATGTGTGCGGATGACCATAAAAATGAGCAAAGCACATGGAAAAACTGCTAAGAGCAATCAAGCTAATGACTAATGTTGTTGGTGCGTTATGTGCTAAAGAATAACAAATGCTCTAACAGAAGATAGGTTGTGTGTCTCTCTGCTGTGCGGTGGCACTAACCTAAGGATAAGCATAACCTAAATATTCTAGAATTCATCGTTGTTTGCGCCTCTCTGTTGTGCGATAGCACTGACTTGAGGCTTGGCATCTCTTGAAAGCTTTTAGAATAGTTTCTTCTTATCAAATACCCGTAGACCGCTCAAAAAACTCCTGAGGAATGTTGATTACCATATAAGTGTGGGATCCACAAATGCTTGTTGAAATATTAAACCTAACTCATCACCAATGTGTGTCAAAAATCTATGTATGGATTTAAGTGGACAAATATACTGACAATCATCGTGGCTGCAACTCTTGACAGTCAAAATCATTATGTGTATCTTATAGCTATAGTATGATTTCCTAAACGTGCTATTGACTCTTAGACAAAACACAAATCTAGCATCAAAGTGCATATTAAAAGGGGTCCAAAATGATTATGATATACATGTTTGATTCCATAATGAATCTTTCCAGAAATGATCAAATTAACTTGAAGTTGCTATGATCAGGAAGTAAAATTGGTTAGATGTACTCTAAAAGGTTTCCATCCATCTCAAACCCAAAACCATAAAAACATGTCTTGTTTTCTTTTAATTTTCAAGTTCTTTTTTGTTTTCTAGTCTTTTGGTATGTAGATGTCGAACTATACAACTAGATGAATCTGTGAATCACTCACTAAAAGGGGTCACGTCTGAACTATACAACTAGATGAAATCTGTGAAATCTGTTAAATTAAACGGGTCATGTATGAGATGTTCATAGGTCATAATGTTATATATCAAAAGTTAAAATTTTAAGTGTTTTAAAATGTATGAGGTCAAACTCATAAGTATGAGCCAATCACATGATTGAATCATAAGGATGAGCCAATTGTAGGTTTGAACCATAAGTATAAGCCAGTCACATGATTGGACCATGAGTATGAGACAACCATGTGATTGAACCATAAGACTAAACCAATCGTACAAATGGATGAAGGAGTATAAGCTAATCGCATGACTGGACCAGTCGCACGAATGAAGCATGCGTATGGGTCTAGTCGCATGACTGAATATTAAAACAGTATAAATAAAGGGATCAGTTGGTCGTAACCCTTACCACCCTTCAAAACTATCATAAACCGCCCATACACACACACTCTGCTAAAATTTTGATGAACTGATTTTACTGCTTGATTGTGATCCTAACGTGTTTTCTACTCATCTACAGGTACTTTGCAACTGAAATTGATCCAAATGAATGTCTTAATCGCACCTTTAGTGACCGATAATGCTAAAACCTAGAACCGGGACTACTCTTAAGAATAGACTACTTAAATGGACACTAATGTTCATTTAAATAAAACTAAGTGCTATTTCGAGTCTCGGCGGTCCAAATGAATCTAAAAACGAAGTGTAATGTCATGTGTTGACAAAGATTCAAATCTATGGTGTTCAACAGTGAGATATATGAATGGACACGCTGATGAACTTCAGTCGTCGAAACTAGTCCAGACGCCTGACTCAATTGCACGAGTGAATCATGCATGTGGGTTAGTCGCATGACTGACTCAACCACATGGCTCAGTGTATGACTAAGCTCAGACGCAAGCTCAATCGTACAACTGAACTCAATCGTACGACTGAACTCAGTCGTATGGTTCAGTTGCACGATTGAATTAGTAGACCAAAATCATTCAAAATTCAACTGTTAAATCTAGCAACCAATCTAATGTATATATTTCTTGTGTTGCAGTAGTATGGTTGAAAGATGGACAATGAGCACCAAACACAACATCTGTGCTCATCTGGATGCTACATCTCGTAACGCTTTTGAGTTCACTGGGATCATAGCTTTCCTGCGTAGATCGAGGATCTACAAGGCTATCTCTACAACATGCACACCGTATAGATCTATAAAGCAGTCTTTCTGGGATAACGTTGTAGTTGATAGGTTTGTTGAGCCCCATTGTATCTGGAGCTCTCTATTTGGACAAGAGATTGAGATCACTGAAAAAGATCTAAGGAGGGTCTTGGATTTGGGTGAGGATGGAGCATACCCAACCAAACTGCATTCCCTGACGGTTCGGGGATCTTTTTTGAGGATCAAGTATGCCGGTGACATCAATGTCGGCGTGTTAAACAAGAGCAACATGTGCCCCCAGTTCAAGTACTTGGCATATGTGATCCTGAAGTGCATAGCCTCCAAGATCGGAGGATTTGACAAGATGTCCAACCAAATCCAAAATGCATACGTTGCACTAATGTTAAACCAGCCGTTCAGTTGCTCTCACATGATCTTATCCTACATGATGGAGAGGAAGAAGATGATGTTTTGGACAGGGATGGGAATAATGCTATGCAAATGGGTGGTAGTATGGATGACATAGACTCACAAGAAGCTAATGAGGTTATGTCACTTAATGTACAGGATGTTGATGCTTATTGGCTCCAGTGGAAGATCTCTTAGGATTTTGAACAACAGATTGATCCGTAGCAGAGCCAGAAGCTTGCTAAAGAGGTACTAAGGATTCTTGAAGAAGGTGATGAGCTTGAAGTTGAAACTACGCTACTGGTTCACCTTCAGTTTGATAAATTCAGCCTGATTGGTTTCAATATTAGAGCAATTGCATGCCACAAGAGCAACAGCAAATGAAAGACAAAAGAACTTGGAGAAAAGCATAAGAAAACCTACAAGGGATTGTTAGAAGGTCAGTGAGCTACACTTCTAAAAAAGGAGAGATCATCCATGATCTGACAGATGAGCAGATTAGATGTTTAGACTGAATCCAGATAAGCTAGTCAAAGATGCTCCAAAAGTTGATGTCTTAAGTGATGAGGAGCTACAGGATGTGGATGAAATCGAGATTGAAGATGTCACATCTGATTACTATCGTGAGTACACTAAACTTGACAGCCACGTTATCCCAAACTCAGGTGAAACTTTTGGCAGTGATACATTTGATAAGTTGAAGGACGGGTGAAGTGGTCATAGTTCTAAACAGAGAAGGGAAATAAAGACTATCAGAGTATTTAACCCAATGTGGCTTACCAACTTGTCTACAAAGATGTCTACACTCTATACAAGTGGCCATTGCTCTATGACACGCAAGACACTATACAAGCTCTGCAATTTTAACACGTTATACAGCTCTGCTTCGCATTTGAGATACGTGCGGGACTCACCAGAAAAGAGAAGTACAAGAAGTTTCAAGAACATATGAAGAATATTAGACAATAGGGTAAACTAGGTCCAAAGGGGAGTTTGTAGATACATGATGTTCCTAGTTTATATGCTTAAATATAAAAGTCTTTCATGTCTTACATATGTGTAATGTAATGAAATATAATATGCCTTGATGTTTATTTATCTTTGATTCATATGTATGAACTTCTTATATAGGTTTGAGGTTGTTGTATATAGTTCTTAGTCAATAATGATTAAGTAATGTGTTCAACCTAGTCAGGTAATATTCATGCTAATGGACCATACTTATGGACTATAAGCATGAATATATCATGCTTATGGACCAGTCGCATGACTGAACCAAGAGACTGGATCAATCGTATGATTGAGACATAAGATTGAGTCAGTCAGTCGTGCGTATGACTCAATCGCATGAGTCAGTCGCACGACTGAACCATGCTAATGGTTCAGTCGTACACTCGTATGAATGGAAACTACAAACCTATAAATACCACTTAATTCGTGAAAAAACACTTTGAGAGATACTTCGAAGATACATAAACCCTAGCCGTCCAGAGCATCCTAAATAGCCAATCCAACTTCATAGTTCGATCTTGATTGACTCCTACTCATTCTTAATGTTTAGTTCGTTGTTATCTCGATCAGGTTATCGTTCTCAATGATTGGATCGCCAATCAAATAGGATTCCACACTATTTGATCTGGTTTAACATAAAATTTGTTAGTACTCCGTACATACTCGGTCCCTAATAGAAATTTAAAATTGTTTTAAGAGAATTTCAGGATCAAATAAATATTTTAGAAGTAAGAATCTGATTCGGGGATTTATTGGCTTAAAATGATTTTTTTTACGAATTATTTATTAAAAAATAAGCTTAAACCGAATGATTTTGATAAAGTGTTAAAAATGGTGTAAGAGACTTCAAAACTATAAAATTCAATCATTTCGGTGGGTTGGTACCCCCGGAATGATATTTTGGTGAAAATTTTAAGTAAACAAAATTTGGGGGTAAAAACTGTAAAATTTTAAAACTTAAGGGGCTAAAGTGTAAATTCTAAAAATTCACCAAAACGACCCGCGTTAACTAAAAACAGCTAATACACTTAATATAACTGCAACTAAGTAACTTAATTTCCAGGAACTTGCCTTTTTTATGAAGAAAACACAAACCTTCCTAAAAAGGAAACTTTGCAACTTGAAGATTATTTAATCAAGACTCATGAAACATCTAACATTATGAACCAACTAAGTACATATATGGCGACCCTTGAGCACATAGCTTATTGCTTGAATCTTTTTGATTAGGGTGCTAGGATCGAATCACATCTTCCCATTCCTGAGACTTATTCCTGACTTTAAGGTGAGCTCAAGTCTTCCCTTTTTACAACTGTTTTTGGGATGAAGCATGCTCTGTTTAAACTTAACTATTGTAGTGCTATAGTATGATGCAATATGTTTTGGTAATGTTGATACACGCTGATACTTGTATCATAGTCATTATTCTTTTGTGAACTGCATGTTTATATGGGTAGATCTACACAGTGCCTTCCATGATGAACGGGAAGGGTACCACACTGAGATCCTGTGGGGTCGTTTGTGGCATGTAACAGGTTTTATAAGATACTATGATGGACCATCTGGCAGGTATGGAACACTGGTTTGAGGCTCAGTTCTCCCAAGGGGATTTAACCGGTAACACAACTTTTGAAGAGGCTAGTCAGTGCTGAGTACAGGGTTTATTGTGATCCCCATAACGATGATACTATTCCTTTTAAATCAAATGTTAGATTCTAATGAATCCTTGTTTTTAAACTTTAAGCATTTGAATTCACCAACTTTTTAGTTGACACAAATTTTTTTTGAGCATGTTTCAGGTAATCCATGAAGGGAGTCTAGTGGTTGTAGAAGACTTTGACCTAGCACTATGACCATGGCATTGGCTTGTTTTGCTTTTGAGACATTTTGAAAAATTTACATTTATCATCGTTGGAACCATTTTGTACTATTGATGTATGTACTTCTCTCATTTGGGGCTAGACTCACTTCCAGCCCAGACTTATTTTAAACACTAATGTCATGTCATGTTCTCTCCTTTTGCACTCTTATGATGGTTTGTTTCCACTGCCATATCTTGTTGCTAGTCTATGACGTCCCACCCTCCTTGGGCTCGGGGTGTGACATATCCACCTTCGTTTTGATCATAATGTTTTGAGAGAGAGGATGATGCAAGGATGGCTTGGAAGTTTTGTTTTGAGATTGCATGCTTCCTGGCTTGAGCCTCAGCTGTGACAAGCTGGGCTTTAGCCTCGGAGAATTGGATATTAAATTCTTTATTTGAGTCTTGTAGTTTGTGTGTTCATGTTTAAAAGAGACATAGTTTTCAATAACTCTTCAATTTTTCTTTGATAGTCAGATTCAGCTCTTTTAAAGTCAGATTTTAAAATATTTAAGACTAAATATCAAATTTAGTTTCCATATTGTAGTCCTAATATAGTTTTACCTTAGCAATACAAGCTGGAGTACAAAGATGTTCGTATACCTTGTTGTTATCTGTTCCAGCCATGAGTGCTTGAGCAGGAGTCACATCCTGTACCATAAAGCTCCCATAAACTTCTTGAGCTACAACTGTCGTTTCAGTTGACTTCCTAGGGGATTTAGGTGTAGAGACTTGTGAGGAGGCATGAGAGGTTCCTGGATTTGACTTGGGAGCCTTGCATTCCAGAGAAAAATGACCAAGTTGTTTACAGTTGTAATACTTTGCCTTGGTTTTGTCAATCCCAAACTTGCTGCCGGTTGGGTTTTGAGGGAATTTCCTTCCAATTCTCTTGAAGAACTTCTTTGCTCTGTAGGTAAGTAGGGCCATTTGTTGGACTATGTCCACGTACTCCACATAATCTGGGCTGAAGCACTCTAGATAATGAAAGCAAAACTGATGATCACTAGAGTGCCCATTTCTTGAGATAAAGGCACAGCTGTCCTGGAAAGAACCTTGATGAGCTTGTTAAGACCTTGGAGTCTCAGGAAATGTGATGTAGGGTCTAGAAGAACAAGATGACTACTGAGAGTAAGTCAGGTACTATTGAGGTTGGTTGGGCTCTGAGCCTTCAGCAACCATTAAAGCGTTACTAGCATAAAGGCTTGAGGGTTTGGTCATCAGATGGTCCCTCTTGTTTTCCATCTCTACACGATATCCATCAAGAATACCATATAGTTCAGCCATGGTGAGGGAGATTAGATTCTCTGTCCTTTTGATGGAGACACAGTAGAACATCCACCCATTTGGAAATGCACTCATGAACTTTCTTGAGAGGTCTCTCAAGTCAATGGTAACTCCCACAGATTGAAGGGAAGCAATAAGATCCATGTACCTGAAGTATTGCTGGCTGAGGGTCTTTCCAGCAATATGGTAAAGCTCTCAAACTGTTTATTGAGTGAATCTTTCTTGGAATCGCTAGAGTTAGAGTACATTTGTGACAGTGCATCAAACAGCTCTTTAGCTTACTTGCAATGCTCAAACCCCACCATGATGGAGTTGGGTATAGCAGTCATAAGAGACGTTATGGCATTGCTGTCTATGTCCATCTTCTTCTAGTCTTCATTAGAGTAGTCTTCAATAGCCTTCTTGATCATGGCACCATTTCCTCCAGGTGCAGCAACCTTGGGCTTGTAAGGACCATTGATGATAGACAACCACATTTTACCATCAAGGTATCTGATGAAACCTTCTACGCGTCTACTCCATTGTCTAAAGTGTTCAGGGGTGATGATAGGTGCTTTAGTCATCATCCCTATCTCAACATCAGATGTGACAACTAATCCAAAACTCACTCGATTTCGATTTATGTGTGCCAATGCAGTAGACCAGTGATGGAACGCTCTCACCGTGTAACGTAATTTTCGGGACGAAAATTCTTTCAACATGGGGATAATGTGACATCCGGTAATTTCCGTTATCAACTCCGTTAGTTCGTTAAGTCTTGCATACACGTGTCGTAAACACACACTAGTTGTCGTTTAACGTTGGTGACCTAATAATAATTAATAATGTTAAATTAATGATAATCTAATTGATTATGTGATTATTGTGTTATGTTTATGTGTTTGCATGTTTTAAATGTTAGTTAGAAAATTAATCGCGTAACGCGGATACGTGCCTATTTATTTGTATGCCTTGTGTGTTTATAAAGATAAAATATATAATGATTTTCATTAGTTTATATCTTTATATTATAAGTTAAAAATACTTTACAAAGAGTTTAAAGTCTAGTTTTTTTATAAAATACCAAAACACAAGGGCTTAAAGGGTAAATATGGAAAATAAAAATAAACAAAACACTCCTAACCCTAATCCTCACCCCAAATCGGCCATAACCATCACCCTACACCTCTCCACTTGCGATTTCAACCTAGAACTAGCCTCCAAGCCTTGATTTTGTTCGATTACAAGGATTAAAACACGTTGGAATCATCAATTGCAAGCAATTACACATTTAAAGGTTAGATTTTTCAAGTTTTTGTGAGTTTTTCATGATGGCCGAACCTAAAATCGTTTATGGATCTTCATGGCGTCGAAATTGATGTTGTTTGATGATGTTAATATGTTAGTTGGATTGAATACATGTTGTTTAACGTTGATTATGCATGAATTGTATGTTTTTAGTGGATTGATCATGAACTTTGGTTTTAAGCAAACCCTAATTTGAAAATTGATGAGATTATGCATGATGGATGATGTTTGATGAATGTATGATGATTAGTAGGTTGTATGAATGTTAGAATACATTGATTTTGCAAGAAATTGATGAATTGAAGTTGGTGTTCATAGCTTACTAATAATAGTAACTTTATTTTGCATGTAATGTTGAATTATTGATGAATTGATGTTATGGATGTGTTCATGGTGATGATTAGATGTTAGATTGTTGTTGTGATCATTGGGAATTCAAGAACACATGTTATAGTTCATACATTACTAAAGATAGTAACTTTTTAGGATATAAATTGATGAGTTATGATGTTTGGATGTTGTTGATCATGCTTAGATGTTGATATGAACTTGAATTGGTATATTATTAATGAATTCATGAATGCATTGGATGTTTAATATATTTTCGGATGTACTTTCCCAAAAGGGAAACTTTATTTGCACAAAGTTTGAAGGATGATAGTTTGAACATGTTTGGGATGTTAGGAGCATGTTAGTAAGTTCATGGATGAATTCTAATGTGATAGAACATATTAAGTTAGTTGTATGGGATGCTTGGATAATCATGGGTGATGTTTGGACTTTGATGATCATGTATGATGTTGATGTTGATTAGTAGTTAGGACATTATGTTTGGGACTGGAAATTGATTTTTGTGATGTTTGTTGAATGCAATGAACATGGTTAATGAATATGATTATGATCATCATACACGTGTGTGAATCTGAGGCCCCTACTTAGTAGGATTGGCAGGGTTTAGGATGTGAAGTCGTGAGTGGCTTCACATGGCATGTGGTGCGTGATTTGATCTTTGTGTGGCATGTTAGTTGTGTTATAACTAGTGGACATGTTAAGGTTCTAGATTCGCATGACATGTATGATACTTGGTTGTATGATGATCTAAGTTATACACCTAGATAATATAGCATACATATGACCTATTTGAATGTTAACCATGTATCATATAGGTGTATGATTGCTTGAATGGTTTACAACACATAAAGTCACCAACGGGTCAAACGGGTCGACTGGGTCAAACGTGTCTGTTTTTCTGAAATCTTGAGTCCTTGGTTGTAGTGTAGTTAGGGTTTCATATGTTCTCTATTTACATGTACTCACTTACTTATATGATCTAGGTAACCTCTGAAGGTTGTCTGTCCATTCTATCTGTCAAGTAAAACTCTAAGTATCCATCACACGTATCAGGTGAGTTCATGCCCCATTCTTTATTTAATCTCTTTTGGGGGAGATATCATACTGGTAAATCACAAACGCTTTATATATTCAAGTTGTGTATAATATTAATATAGTGTTGATATCATGGAAAATTCCTCACACTTTCAAATTGTTAATATTGGATAGCGGGGAAATTTGGGTAGTACTACTGGGTCTGACGAGCCCCACCTGTGTGACTTGAGGTGAACTGGGTGCAATTTGTCCTATTGAACATTGTCACGACCTGTTAAGTCGTGACAGGAGGCAACAACATAACACAGTCAGCTTCAATTGCGAAATCACTATGAATTAATATTTATTGTTAATGGACTAGCTATCTGTTACAATGCACTACTTTTTTATCTATGTTATTAAACTGTTTATGTTTGATTATCACTCTTGAACTCACCAACCATTGTGTTGACATTTTAGTATGCTATTCTCAGGTCATTAGCTTGCTTGCCATTAGGAGCACTACATGGTTTCACTTGCATTCTAAGACTCGACCTTCAAGACATTTTTTTATCATTTAATGGTTAATGTTTACTCTTTTGGGTTGGCGCATGTTTGCCATAGTATACACTTTTATTTCTTTGGGTTGTTTTACAAAACGCTTCCGTACTGTTTAAAGTTTATACTTGGTTGATTTTATTTTAATTATGGCATATAGAGTCATTCTGAGTAACTATTGAGTGTGATCCTGGTTTGTTCACACGCCTCGCGGTAAAACTCCGAACGTGGATTTTGAGGGTGTGACATCGGATTTCTAAATAAGGCCATTTTAGAGTGTGTTGAAGAAAGGAGTGAAAACAAGTTGATTTGGATGCTAAGATCACACAATCAAGAGCATAAAAAGCTTTGATACCAATTGCATGATCGATATATGTCATTAAACACTTGGTTTTCTCTCAAACTCAATTGTACTCACATGGTTATGATGAAGCATAATCTCTCAAAGAGTTTATTATAATATACTAAGTAACTTAAGAACACAAAGGAATAATTTCAAGTTACTTGTATATATTACTTCTCAACTCAAAGTTTACAAGACTCTTACAAGCATGATACAAGAGTTACAATGAGAAACTATATATACTATCACTTGCAGGCGGTTATACTTTGATACCAGCTGGAATCTTATAACTAAAGAAGACACTACAAGCTACAGTTAAGGTATCTTAGATAATGTCTTATCTAAGATATGGTAGTCATGACATGTCCATGACTTACCTTTTGTCACCAACTAAAGTTGGCAACTATACTAACAAACAAAGGTGAACAGTGATAATAAACTATGGTCAACTACATGGCCTTATAGGAAAACACCATGTAGTATAAGAGGTCTGCAGCGGAATGTCAGAGAACCATACTAATGTCCACTGGTCCATAGCAGCATCTTTCGAAAGTTAATTGGCTTCGGAAGAACAAGTTCTTGAATTCTTCTAAGTCTTGAACTTCGAAGAGAAGACTTTGTCTTTGGAAGTTGGAGCTTTTCCTTCGGAAGATATCTTGCACTTTATCTTCAAAAGAACTCCATTTCCTTTGGAATTCCATACTTAGCTTTGGAAGTCCTTCATAAGTTGCACCAAAAAAAGCCTAAGTGTTTGGTTTTGGTTGCACCAGCCTTTCAAGATCCAACATGGTCACATTCGGGAAGTGTTGGAGACGTTGAAAAAGGAGAAGTTGTATGCCAAGTTCTCCAAGTGTGCGTTCTGGTTGTGTGAAGTTCAGTTCTTGGGTCATGTGATGAATCCCGAGTGGATTTTGGTGGACCCGGCAAAGGTAGAGGCGGTGAGGCAATGGAAGTCTCCAAAGATGCCATCCGTGATCCAAAGTTTCTTGGGTTTGGCGGGCTATTATAGAATATTCATCCAAGACTTCTCTAAGATAGCTTCTCCCCTAACTAAGTTGATTGGTATGGATGTGAAGTTTATATGGGATTAAGGCAAAGGTGGAGGATGTGAAGTTTATATGGCAAGGTTGACTCAGGCTCCTATCTTGTCATTACCCGAAGGATATGAAGATTTGGTGGTTTATTCAGATGCTTCTTACTTGGGGTTGGGATGTGTGTTGATGCAGCGAGGAAAGGTTATAGCTTACATGAGGCAGAGGAAAGTTCATAAGGTCAATTATCCTACTCATGACTTGGAGCTAGCAGTTGTGGTCTTTGCACTAAAGATTTGGAGGCACTACCTGTATGGGACGAACTGTACCATCTTCATAGACCACAAGAGCTTGAATTACTTCTTTGAGCAGAGAGATCTGAACATGAGGCAGAGGAGATGGTTGGAGCTCATAAAGGATTATGACTATGAGATCCATTACCAATCGGGGCAAGGCCAATGTGGTGGCAGATGCCCTTAGCCGAAAAGAGAGACCCGAGCCAATTCGGGTGAAAGCTTCTCAGTTGGCTATGACCTCCGACGTGATGAAGCAGGTCAAGGAGTTTCAAGATGAGGCGTTGAAGGAAGATCATCTTACTCTGAAAGGATGAGAGGTATGGTCTTAGAGTTGAGTGAAAACACTCATGATATTAGAACCCGATTCGGATGGATGTGGATTCCTCGTTATGGGGATCTATGTGGGAAGATCATGGATGAAGCTCATAAGACTCGATACTCCATTCATCCCGGTGCTACAAAGATGTATTAGGGTATGAAGAAAGATTATTGGTGGCCGGGTATGAAGTGAAGGTTGATCATTAGAAGCCGTACACGAAGATCCAACCGTTGGATATACCGGAGTGGAAGTGGGAGCATATCACCATGGACTTTATTACAAAGTTACCACGTACCGCAAGATGGTATGATGCCATATGGGTGATAGTTGACCGTCTGACGAAGAGTGCTCACTTTCTACCGATCCGCGAGACATATTCATTTGAGAGGTTGGCGGATCTATTCATTAAGGAGATTATGATTCTTCATGGTGTGCTGGTGTCTATTGTTTCTGATCGTGAAAATCAGTTTACGTATAAATTTTGAAAGAAATTCCATGATGCGATGGGGATGAGGTTACACATTAGCACGACTTATCATCCACAGACGGATGGTTAGTCGGAAATGACAATTTAGACGCTAGAAGATATGCTTCGGGCATGCGTCATTGACTTTGGAAGAAGTTGGGATGACCACTTACCATTAGCTGAGTTCTCATAAAATAACAGTTATCATGCTAGTATTGGTATGCCCCCTTATGAGATGCTACACAGTAGGAGATGTAGAACACCTGTGTGTTAGGGTGATATTGGTCAAAAAGAGCTGGGAAGTATTGAAGTGATTAAGGCTACGACTAAGAAGCTTAAAAGAATCAAGGCCTTTATGAAGGCAGCTAAAGATAGGCAGAAGTCGTATGTCGATAAGAGACGTAGACCGATTGAGTTCTACGTGGGTGACAAGGTATTGTTGAAAGTCTCACCTTGGAAAGGTATCATTCGGTTCAGGAAGTGGGGCAAGTTAAGCCCAAGATACATAGGGCCTTTCCGAATCATTGCTCGAGTAGGAGAGGTGGCCTATAGTTGGAGTTGCCCGATGAGTTAAGTGAAATTCACACGACATTCCATGTATCTCTAAGAAAGTTTTTAGCTGACGAGGATATGGTGATACCACTGGAAGATATCAAAGTTGACGAACGACTCAATTATGTTGAACAACCAGTGGCGATCATTGATCATAAGGATAAAATGTTAAAGAATTAAGTGGTTCCTCTTGTGCGTGTACAGTGGAAGAACAGGAAGGATCTAAGTCTACGTGGGAGACTGAAACAGAGATGAGGCAATATTACCCACATTTGTTTGAGGAATAACAGGGTGGACTTGTAACGGCCAGATATTTTTAAGAGACAAGAAAGAAAGAATAAAAGTGTAGAAAAAGGGAGAAAGATAATTTAACTCAAGTTGAGGGGCTAAAAGTGTTAAAAGGACAAAAAGTTTCAAAAGTGGGTGCAAAGGGTGATGACCGCGTACTCTTTTCTACATATTTCCTTTCATCCGAATTGTAGAGAGAGAAAGAAGCAATGAAAGCTCTCGGGTTTGAAGAAAGAAGAGGAAGAATTTGAATTCAGGTAAGAATTCTTGGTTTTAGAATGATCTTGATTGGCCTATGCCTCGGTTATATACTTATGTGTGTTGTGTGTTCGTTTATGGGTGTTAATTGGTGGGTTTTTGGTGTTTGAGCTTATAACAAATGGGTTTGAAGGAAGTCATACCCAAAGGCTACTAAGGTGAGTTCTAGAACCCCCTTTTTACATGTTTTAACTGATTTTGGGGTTGGAAATGCATGTGTGAATGTTTTTATGAATGTGGGTGTTATACCCATATGTGTGATTGTGGGTGGGTTATGATTTTGGGTGTTTATGTTGTTATGAATAGTGTTATGTTCATGTTTTATTGCTCAGAATGCTAGAAATAAGATTAGAACATGTTAAATTGATGATTGGGACTGATTATGATGATTGATAGTATGAGTTGGCTGTCCATGCACCCAAATAGTGTCCACGCGCCCAACGTTGGAATTTTCTTAAGTGTCCCATGCGCCCAAAATCCCATACGCCCAAATAGTTTCCATGCGCCTAGAATAGGCTGAAATTGACTAAGTGTCCATGCGCCTGAAAAGCCCATGCGCCTAAGTACTCTTGTGCCTGCATAGTGCTCATGCGCCTAGATTTTTGCCAGAATGACTAAGTGTTGGCCATGCGCCCAAATAGTGCCCATGCACCCAGAATCTTCCTATGCGCCTAAGTGTTCCCCATGCACTCAGAAGACTATGTGCTTGCATAGTGCCCATACGCCTAAGTTTGGAGTGAACTTGTATGGAATCCTTGTTGCTTACCCCGGTGCTAGTGCCAGGCTACGTGCGTTATGGAAGTCTGATAAACTTCGGCCCAGTACCCATTTCGTGCTATGTTTGGGGTATAGCATACAGGTGGGGACTTTTTCGCTTATCCCGGTGCTAGTTCCAGGCTATGTGCACTATGGAAGTCTTTTTATCAACTTCAGCCTAGTACCCGCTTTGTGCCTACATTTGGAGTATAGCTGATGACACTGACCCGGAAAGAAGGAAAGAATGAATGTATGATGGTTAATGAATGGAATGTATGGTAAGAAAGTTAATGAACAAAATGATGGCATACATTGAACAGAGGTTATTGAATGATAATGTAAGATAATAATTATATTATCTATGTGTACGTATGATGTATGATCACATAAGAAAGTAAAGTATATTTTCTTTTAAAACTAGAACTCACTCAGCAATGTTGACTTTTATATGTTTTCAGTTGGCAGGTAATTGGTTGCTGAGGATGGCACGGGCGGCTACTTGGCTTATTTTGGATGGCATCCATTTTTTATAACGATAATGTTTTTGTGATGTAATGCAACGAGTTATATTTTGTAATCTGTCAACAATGTATTATTTTGAAAAAGCAATTATAATGGTATGAAATGGTTTTAATTTTATTCCGTTGTAATGTTTTAGTAATGGTAAATGTAACTTATATGTTTTATGTGCAATGATCGACCAGCTGTGAGCGTCCTAGGGACGGGGCCTTACAGGTGTAGAAAGCTTTGGCCTTCATTGCTTGGTATAGCATCCAAGCTCTGGCTAGAGAGAGGTTGAGATGCACCTTCACCAGCAGGTGTCTCATCATGGGAATGGACTTTTGAAGCAGTTATAGGTGTGACAAGGCTCCTAAGTTTAATCACTGGGCCTTCAGTCAAAGTTTTCCCTTTGAGGCTAATCTCAGGGTTTGCCTCAACATCCAGTTGACCAATGACATTACTTGATTGCCTCTGTCTCCTTCTGAGGCTGAACTCTTCAGTAATCTTGTCTTGAATCCTTTGATCCAACTTGTCAGCTTTTTATATTGACTTGGATTGACAAGTGGCATGTTAACAAGGTCAAGACCTTCATAATAGTTCAAGGTCTGAAAATTAAAGACTTCTTGTTGCCCTTGAACTCTTAGAATAATAAGGCCTCTTCTGTTAGCATTATACATCCACCCTATGATGTAATTTGAAATTCCTTGAGGTGGAGATGACACAGCCCTTGGAATGTCTTCCTCAAAGAGACTCTGAATGAAGGAGTCTAAGTCCACATCAATGTGAACTTGAGTAAGTTGCTGAGTATGGATAGTTGCAAGTGAAGATGGTGAGTCTTCAAAGTCCATACTCTGTGAAGAACTCCCAAGTTCTGTAATTGTAATGACTTCCTCCCCTTTTTGGTAGCATCACCCTCTTGCATAGGTGAGCTAGGAGTTAGGTCAATCACATTTACATGTTCTTGTGTTCCTGGTTGAGCTCTTCTTAAAGGTCCCCCATCTTGTTTCTCCTTGAGATAAGAAATCACAAGTTGCTGATCATTGAACCTGCTGTGTAAGGTAGTTATCTGAGATTCCAAGTAACTAACCTTAGAGACTAGATAGGTGCATGTTTTTGACAATTTTTTCACGTTTAGTCTCAAATTCCCCTCTTCTTCATCATAAGATTCATTGGGGGATGAGATAATTGGACCAAAGTCCTCATTGTCACCACCAGCATGATGTTCTTGGCTGCTGGTTTTCCTCTACTCACTCTTTACTTCAGATGGAGTATTAGTGGATTGAGTTGCCATGTTTGAGGTCTTAAAGATGTAATCACTTACAGAAGTGAGAGCCTCTCCATATGGACTTCTTGAGCATAGTCAGGGACATCCACCTCAGTAGTGGGTAGATGATGTGGATGATTTGAACATGAACCAAAACTCTTGGTACTAGAGTTCAAGTTGATGTCTTCAGTCTTAACCACTTCAAACCCTGCAGAGATAAAGACTTGTTTCTACTTAGAGTCAAAAGTGGCATTGATCTCCCAAGCTTTCTTTGCTTTTCTCTTGATCTTTCTGATCAAGTTCTTTCTCATAGACTTAGTCATCATAGGATTCTTACTCTCCTCAGAAGGATAGTGACTCTTCTTAGAATCCTCTTCTTCACTCTTCTCAATGGCATTCTCCACTATCACTTCTTCATCCTCTTTAGTCAAGGTGTCTATGAGAGAAAGCTCATCTTCACAAGTTCCACACATAGGAGATCTTACAGACAAGATTGTATGTGGAGGAGATATCTCACTAGATCTCACTCCCTGCTTATTCTAATAACAAACTTTTGCATGCAATGATGAGGATATAATGTTCTTGAAGGTCTCTTCTTCAAGAACAAATTTTTCTGCCCTGGCTTTGCTGATCACAAGCTTAGCCTGGCATTTAGTCAACTTGGTTATGAGATCTTTGCTCTGAGTCGTGTAGTTGGTGTGTTCATGTTTAAGAACTGAAATGGTTTTCTCTAAGTCCTTTATCTTTAACTTATAGTGATTTTCAAAACGTTTGAAATCAGATTTAAGACATTTAAGGACTCAAGATCAGATCTTGTCTCTAAGTTGTAGGACCTGTATCTATTAACTTTAGGAATACACTCAGGTGTATAGAGATGTTCTAGTACCTATGCTTCATCATGGTCGGCCATTAGTGTTTGGTTTGTAGATGCATCTTCCACCAGAAAACTCCAGCCAAAGCCTCTTTCTATAATAGCAACTACAGCTTGCTGCTTCGGCTTCTCATTCGGGGTGGCTTTCTCAGTGTAGTTTGGTCTTATTTGTGCTTGGCCACCATTTGTCTTTGGTGCATTGTACTCCCTAGAAAAGTGACCCATTTGGTTACAATTGTAACACTTGACTTTGCTTTTATCCAACCTAAACTTTCCACTGGCCGTATTGCTAGGAAACTTCCTTCCTATCCTCTTGTAGAACTTCTTAGCTCTGTGAGTAAGAAGAGCCATCTGCTGGACTATCTCCATGTACTCCAAGTCATCTAGATGGATACACTCCAGGTCTTCAAGGGCATGTGAAGAAAGTTGAATGAGCTTTCATCAGAAGATACAAAGGCATGTGAATAACTTGTCTCTTGGAATGGGCTTCCTTGAGTGTAGCTTTCTCTTGGTGTCTCCGAGAAAGTGATGAAAGTACCCTTTTGTGAGTTGTCAGGGTAGCATATAAGATGATGTTAAGGTTCTATGCTATCCCTTTCAGCACATGTAGGGTTGAACTCATTTGATTGTTGGAGTTACCAGATGAACCTTGCATGTTCATCTCCATCTGGTATCCATTGAGAATACCATACAACTCAGTCAAAGTGAGAGTTTTAAGGTTCTTAGTCCTCTTGATAACAACACAATAATGTATCCATTTCTAAGAAGAGAGGACATGAACTTCCTTACAATGTCCCTTTTTTCAAGAGTCACTACAACATCTACTAGAGTGTTCACAATCTCAACATA